>LQNS02277098.1:2450261-2478934 GCA_001587735.2 Parhyale hawaiensis | reverse complement strand
TTACAAACAAACTACAACACAGTCAGCAAGTCGACATGAGTGTGAAAATGGCAAGCAGAGTACTCGGATTCATCACCAGAAACTTCGAATACAAGTCCAAGGACATCATCGTCCCATTGTACAAGGCGTTAGTGAGGCCACACTTAGAATTTGCTGCTCAATTCTGGTTACCGCATCTCTGTAAAGATATCGATAACATGGAGAGAGTCCAACGCAGAGTAACGAAGTTGATACCTCAGCTGAGAAACAAGTCGTATGAACGTCGCCTAAAAGAAGTGGGTCTGATCTCTCTCGAGCAAAGACGACTCAGGGGGCAACTAACTAACTAAAGTACTTGAATGGCTTCAACGATGTACCCATAACGGGACTATCCGAAAGAGACTTTAATGATCGCTTGCTAAACAACGGTCAAAAACTCAAGCATAAAGCTCGAAGAACAACCTTAAGACAGCAGTTCTTTCCCCATTTCATAGTCAGCATTTGGAATACACTACCTTCCGATGCTGTTTCTGCGGAGTCGGTCAACTCGTTTAAAAATCGTCTTGACATACACTGGGAGAGATATTCTCCTCAGCTAAGAACTCCTCCTCCACGAGTCGAAAACACTTAACGCCCAAAGCTTCCCAGGCCATTTTATGCTGACTTCTTCTAACTTCCACTCCATCTAAATATTTAAGCTCCGTATATCAGCGGCAATCGATCATGCTTGGGGGCATTCATGGTGGAGATTCTTCTCCCCCTCTGTTTTTTTATTTTTTATTTTATTTTTTTCCTATTTCTCTTTTTTCTCTTTCGTTTTCCGTTTTTTCTCCTCTCGTTTCCCCAATCCTCTATATCCTACTAACATAATGGCAATAACTCAAAGAGGCCGGGGTGTAAGTCCCGGTGTCTTTTTGGGAATGGGCCTCTTGGTTCGTCTACTGCCGCCTATCTAATCTAATCTAATCTACTGGGGATAAAAGTACCGAAAACTGGCTTAAGTGCATCTCTTAACGTAATTTTTAACCGCCCTTGAGTTGTTTTGAGGTTTTATCTTCTCGGGCAGCGAATTCTGTTAAGGATAATAATAAACAGCTAATAGTTTAAAAAGTTTAAATTATTCGAAGGTAGTAAAGTTTTTACACGAACTATTGCTGCTCTTTGTTTCTTTTTTTTATTATGGCAAAAAAAATTATTATGAATATTTTTTATTTTAATTTCCTATTTCTACACAGTTTACGGGCATGCCACAATGATATTCGATTTTCAAGTTAGCCTGATAGAATTATAGCATTTTTGTACATGTAATCTCTTCAGGGAGGTTATACTTTTACCGGGTTTTGGCGGTCTATTATTCTGTCTGTTAGAAACATAACTCAAGAAGTTATAGACGGATCTTCACGAAATTTTAGGGCCCTATTGCCAATATCGCGTGAAACAGGTAATTAGTTTTTTGGCGGGAATCCGTTGGTCTGTCAGTCCGCCACTTTCTTTATAAGCATTGCGTTGGTTGGCGGAGGTCTGCGTTCCCGGAGTGCAGTTCTGGTATATTTTACGAGTTAGCGTTGCACGTTTAGACGCGCTGCAAGCAGCGTGCAAGTGCTGTATACTTTGTAGTTTAGTGTCTTATACAAGTTCTGAAGCATTACAAAAGCTAGAATTCCATTATCTTCGCTTTAACACCCGGAAACGTTCAGAAATTAACCCAGTCCCCTGAAATCCGCAGGCCCATCTCAAATCTACTCACGTCCATGGAGTTTATCCATTCTTTCTGAAATCTATCACCCCTACGAAGTCCCTCTTCCCGCTTAAATCCATCCACCCCCTGAAATTTATTTACCCTCCCACTCGTCCTGAAATCCACCGACTCTGAAAATGCCTCCACCTCCTGATATCCACTCTCCCTATTTATACTATATCCACCTACCCACTTAAAATCTATCCGCGTATCGAATTTTTACCACTCCCTCTCAATTTCTCCCCTCCCCCTACAGAAATACATTAAATCCAAAGACCTCCTGAAATCCACTCCCTCTTTCAGATCGACCCATTCCTGAAATCCACCCTAGCTCGCTTAAGGAATCCATCAGCTCCACTAAATCCCCTTTCAATATCTCCACCCCTTCATCGACCTACAGAGCTCAGTATCGTGCTAGCGTGAATAGTGTAATTTTCATTGACTATTCATAGCTATTCGCCGGTAAAGTCTGCCTAATCAGTAGCGATAAAAGCTACTGTCGTCTATTTTTGGCATTCATGAAGCTTGCAATTTTTCATACGTCTGTCACGCTTCATCGACATTTGCAAAAAGGAATAAAAACGATCTTCATTATTCCCTGCTGAGGTCTAGTCTAAAGACGGCTTCTATTATAACTGTCAAATGAATGTGCATTTTTTGTTATCCTCCTTTATGTTTTTTTTGTGTCTTTGTAAACACACTGTGCGTCTACCAATCAATTTATACAAATATTGGCTGTCACGTTACTTGGCATACCAAATGTCATTAGTGAAGTTTCTGTTAATAATCTCTTAAAATTTGAATTAAATTAGAATTCAGAAACTCGTGTACATTTTTTCTGTTTAACTAAGCGGACACCGTAAAGCATTTACGCCGTAAGCATTTTAACGAACACGTTAACTTGTCTGCCGTGTGAACAAGTCTCAAGTCCCCTCAAATGCCCTCTAGTCCCTCTCGAGTCCCAACCTAAAAGCTTAAGTCCCACTCCGCCTCATCCCATCTGTATCAGTGTGGGTGTTACAAGAATTATGTTATAAACAATAACATCTTGTGCGTCTAGACATGATTCCACAACTTCGATTAGTCGTAAGGATTCATTTTTATGAAACTCACTTTAAAATTGTGCCGAATGCGGCAGGCGAATGGCACCGTCGAATAGCAATTTTAGTCGTATAGAACTAGCCGACACGAAATCGGTGGTGTATAGTCGACAGTGTGTTGCGTATGTGTCCGCACTCCACAGCCTGGGGACCGTTTCTGTTCTGGTTTGAAAGCTCGGTGCACGTGTGAATGTTGGTTGTCGTTTGATGTTGTGCTATACAGCGGGTTGTGACTTGTCGCGAGGAGTCTAATTTGCGTCTGCCTCAGGTGTCTGGCACTACGGATGGTTACCTTAATCATTCGCTCCACGAATAATAAAAAAAATCCCTTTACCACAGGTGCCTGCTACTACCAATGCTACAACATGCAGTGCAACACGTATACCGTAACAAAAAATGCAGATGCAACTCTAGAATGTCGCTTTTCAAACTTACCTGTGCCTCGCTACTCTCTAGAACAAGACTCCAGTTCCTACTCAGTGCATAGAACTGGTGAGTAATTTATTATATTAACTTTCACTAGATACTAACTCGTAACTCTATAGATCACAGTTTTAATCCAACGCATAAACCTGGTAAGTAATTTACTAATTTCAACTACACACTAAAGCATAATTATAGAGATCACAGGTCGTATAAGGTACATCGAGCTCGTCAGTAATCTGCTAATTTCATCTACATATTAACGGGTAATTTTGGAGTCATAGTTTCCACACAGTCCACCAAACTCGTTAATAAACCCCTAATTATAACTGCATACTAAAGCATAATGTGGCAGCTCACTGGTTTCGGAAAGTCAGAATCACATTCACCTAATGCTTCTCTATCGTTCCCATTCCCAGTCGTTTCGTACTTACAGCTTTAGCCTATTTAAAACTTGGTCAAACAGTAACATTTTGTACATGACGCCTTCGTCCTGTCATCTACTATATAATGCACAGTTCTTGGGTCCTTATATACATGTTTGGTTGGGTGGGCTCGCCGTCTCAATTTTAAGGAATAGATAGGAAGAGATTCAGCTGATGGATACCTAGGGGTTAAAATATGAGGAAATCCGAGTTTAGAAATCAACAACAGATAAGATCCTTGAATATGCTCGAGATACTGGGCGGTACTTCTTGACTTCCTCCGCTTGAGCTAATAAGATGGAAGACTCCTCTATTGTACTTCATCTGCTGCTCCTGACCAAGGATATTTGGATGGTAATAAAAAGAGGTAGTATCGGCTACGCAGATTGAAAACTAAAGTTCTTCCCGAGGCTGAAGCCTGGCCAGTTTGCTCATTGGCTGGACGGATGGGTGAGAGCCTGTGATTGGTGGGAAGGTATGGCTGGGAGCCTGTGACTATTGGGAAAGGATGGCTGGGAGTCTACTCTGATTGGTGGGAAGGGAGCAGCTTTTCGTCATACTGTATTGTGAAATGTGACTGTGTTTCCTCCTTCTGTTAATTACACCCCCTTGCTCATGACACTCCCACTCTGTGCCTATTTTCTTCACAGAACCAAATGCGCCTCTTTCTTCGGATTCTATTTGCTTTGTTATTTATTCAAGCTCTTCAGTCCTCGGCTTCGCTACAAATACTTTGGCTTGAGATGCTGCTGTGCTCTCCACAGATAAATATTAAGGAACGCATACACGGGCATTTCTTCAATGATTTTGCAAGAAAATTAGCCACAATCATGTCCTCGCAAATGATAGCTCGCATCCAATCGCGTGTTTGTATCTATTATACAGTGCCAGCAAAGTTTAAAAATCTCCAGCCACGCCAGGTGGCGGTGATGACGTCACAGCCATCTCGAACGGTGAATTTGAGATGCGCTTAAAAGAGAAGCACCTGTGCCTTCGTTTGCCTAAGTAGACTCCATAATTGAACGCAAATTTTCACTACTTAACTGTGCTTGACTTACGAATCTCGGTAGCTATGATGCCTCGGGATTATCTGTATTTCTGAAACTTCATGAGACTAGAGTTTAGTACACAACGTGATGCTACAATCCACTTTTTTTTCACAAAGCAGAGCTTTATATTCTAGTAGCTCATGATGGGCAGATGAAATCGAAAGTCGACAGAGGTAAGCAACAAAGATTTTCAGAATTAACACAGTCAAGAAGAAGCGAAATCAAAAGGTGTCGTCGAAGCAATTATTTTATGCTGTTATTAGTAATACTTTCAGTAATTATGCCGATACTAAAAACACCAAAAATATTCTTCACTTATGTATCTTAAATGACGTTCTCAAGAAATTTCGAATACATTTTTCAACACAAGCATTTTGTATTCTGACTTTTTATAATTATGAATAATTTTGTAACGTTACAGTAGAAAGAGCTATCTATTTCAGATAGCATAACGGTGGTTACACCACCCATGCGATTATACATATCTAGTGTTGAATTGAGGCTCTCGTCAAGACAAAATTGAGCTACATTTTCTGTATGCTTTCTGTCTTAAGATTAATGCACCTTACAGGACCATGTGGCAGTTTAAATATATCATCTCCATCTGCTTCTGATTGCATAATGGTTGTGAACAATGATAATCTTTTTCGTTTATGTTGAATAATGGTTTCCTCAGAATAGATTCAGCACAATTTTTCCATAAACTAATGCTTATGCAGGTGCTTCTCTTAGTGTCGTAAAAAAACTACCTATTTCAGATTACATATATAACGAACGTTAAAACACCTACAGTACTTTTCGTTTATGCAAACCCTTTTCACAGCAGACTGCGTGATGTAGCTCTGAAGATTTTTTGTCCTATATAGTGTATTGCTGCGGGGGAAGAAGGCTTTCGCAGCGAAGTGGCATAATTTCGTCAACTTAGGGTAAAATGATGGTCCTCGTGAAGACAGTTGAATTATAATTTTACGCGTAAGTTTTCTACCTTTGTACTGTACCTTAGAGGAACACCCATGGTGGTACACGACCGAGGTCTCTGCCATACACGGCCACTTATTTTGCCAACTCGGCCCCTGCTAACTTAGGTCAACCGGGCCAAATAATTTTTGGTGATCTGAAAAACTTCGTCCCGGTTGGTTTTTAGTAGACTGTTCGGAGCCTCGGCCCGGCCATTTTTTCTCACTCTGAGCCGGTCAGCTGGTGTCAACCTCGGATCCGGCCAAAATATCTGTTTTGGGTGAACTTCACCCCGATCTCGGCCAAATATCAACCCCGGTCGATCGACACATATTCTAAGAACTATATATCTAAATATTCCAGATTACATTTTGCATAAGAGCCACTTCTACCAAATCTACGGTCGGTCTACACTTATTCTAAGAACTATATATCTACATATTCCAGATTACATTCTGCACAAGAGCCACTTCTACCAAATCTACGAGGCTACCACCCGCACTCAAGGATCGTCTCAATGTGTAGGCGAAGGAGGACAGCTGCCTGTTGTGTATGACCAAGACACTCGAGATGAACTTGAAAGCTTCATGACGGAACACGGTGAGTTCGAGACGCACTGCTACAACTATGTACCTCGTTACTCGAATATAGATAATTAATTCCTTCCTGAGTAGAACTGACTGGTTAAAATATCTAGCAATGAACAAACAAAGGAAAAGCGTTGGAATCAGCGCAGGCTACACATTGAATAGAAAAAGTTTACACAAACAGCCGATTTCCATGGGAGATGCCAATTTATTATATCGACTACTTGCTTGTAATTTCCTGATTGGAAAGACGCATTACACTTTAGAGTTGGAAAATTCTTCCAAAGAACAGCTCTATCCCTGTGTACGTACATAAAAAAAAACAGATGATAGAGGTACCAGCTCTCGATGTTAAGTGCGAGAATAGGTTAGGAAAGGCAAGAACTGCTTCTTCTAGCATTCTAATCAACTCCTAGATATAAGATGAACCAGTCGTTGCTTCACCTAACAAATTCTCGCACCAAACCACAAGTGAAACTTTGTCCGAAAGCTTCTCTGTTGAGGGTGGTCATCTATTTGATTTATTTTCAAATAACTTGTTCTATATAAATGCTAGAAATTCTACAAATAGAAACTCAATTTAGCATTAAAAATAATGGTATTAAAAATGGTAATTATAATCGCGCAGCGTTCATCTTCTTCCATATTTTACCACAAGGTGTTCTTATGGTCGTAAAAGTGTCCCTATTTCAATCGGAAGTGCTCTTATTTCACTGACGGTCATTTCATATGGAAGTGCTTTTATTTCACTGTGAAAGTGTCCTTGTTTCATTGCGAAAGTGTCCTTATTTCACTGTGGAAGAGGTTATATTTCACTACAGCACTGCCTTTCTTTAACTGCGATATCCTTATTTCACTGCGACGAAAGTGTTTATATTTCACTGTGGAAGTGCCCTTATTTCACTGCGGAAGTACCCTTCTTTTACTGTGGAAGTGTCTTTATTTCACTGCCAAAGTGACCGTATTTCAGTGCGGAAGTGTTTTTATTTCACAGCGGAAGTGTTTATATTTCACTGCGGAAGTGCCCTTAATTATTTCATTGCGGAATTGTTTATATTTCACTGTGGAAGTACCCGTATTTCACTGCGGAAGTGTTTAAATTTCACAGTGGAAATGTTTACATTTCACTGCGGAAGTGCCCTTATTTCACTGTGGAAGTGCCCTTATTTCATTGCGGAAGTGCCCTTATTTCACTGCGGAAGTGCCCTTATTTCATTGCGGAGGTGCCCTTATTTCACTGTGGAAGTGTCTTCATTTCACTGCGGAAGTATCCTTATTTCACTGTGGAAGTGTCTTCAATTCACTGTGGAAATTTCTCTGCGGAAATATCCATATTTCACTGTGGAAGTGTCTTCAATTCACTGTGGAAATTTCACTGCGGAAATATCATTATTTCACTGCGGAAGTGTCATTTTAATTAAAAGTGCTTTCATATCACTAGGGCACTTTTCTTATTTCACACGAAAGTGCCCTTAAATCAATGGAAAGTACTCCTCTCTGGAACGTTCTCCTATATCACTCGAAAATGCTCCTCCCCCTTTCACTGTATATCACTCGAAAGTGCTTCTGAATCTCTTAAATTACTCTTGTATCCCTCAGTAGTGCACTTAAATATAAGTCACATTTAACTATGCAGTACCTCTTATTTTAGTCTCCCTCTATCTTCACTAACACTCCGCTGCTGGAACACAAGCACTTTCACGCAGCACTTTCCAACACTAAACTAAGAAGAATATTTACGGGAAGCTAAACATGTGTTGGCAATACTCGATTGCCTCTCCAGCACAGGTGTTCTGTGCACCAACAGCAGGTGTGTCGGCCATATACAAAGCGACTGCCATTTGTGAATAGAAGCTCTACCATCACAAATTCAGGCAGTACGTCAACGGAAATATTTTAAACTAGAGCACTCCAAGAGCGCAAACCTCTGCCAAGTGAGGCAACGGTAACGAAAAAAAATTCAATTTTGCTTTGAAATCATGTTATTCTTTGTGCCAACTCAAAAATCAAATCATTTTTTCCCTTTGATGGTATTAACAGCTAGTTTCTGCAATTTTCGTGAAGATCCGTTCATAACTTTTTTCAATTATGGTGCTAACAAACATTACGACAAACATACAAATTAACAAACCTCCGCTTTATCTGACTGTCTGTCACCAATATAACTCAAAAAGTTTTGGATGGATTTCGATGAAATTTACAGGGATTATTAGGTATGTCAGGAGGAACAGTTGAGTAACTTTTGATGAATATCCGTCAATCCGTTTGTTCATTTGTCTGCCTCATTTTTCTCAATGCCATAACCCAAAAAGCTATGGAGATTTTAATGAAACTTACATGAGTTGTAAGGTATATTACGAAGAGTAAGTGACCAAATTATTGGAGTAATTCTTTGCTTGTTCGCTTGTTTGTCATTGTTTTTTATTTTATGCGTGTTAGCACAATAACTAAAAAATTATGAATGGATCTTTATGAAATTTATAGGAGTTGTTAGTAGTGTTAAAAGACAATAATTTCTTAAATTTCGGTGCAGATCAGTTGGTTCGTATATTTGGCCCATGTTTGTCATAATGTTTGTAAGAAGCTTTACTCAAAAAGTTATAAATGGATCTCCACGAAAATTGCACAAGCTGTTAATACCATCAAAGGGAAAAAATGATTAAATTTTGGAGTTGATACTATGAAAAACATGGTTTCAAAGCCAAATTGAATTTTTCGTTACCGCTGCCTCTCTTGGCGGAGGTATGCGTTCTCAGAGTACTCTAGCCTAACATTATTAATAACTCCTATAAATTTCGTAAGGGTCCATTCATGATTTTTTGAGTTATTGTGCTACCAATAATAAAATTAAAAACAGTGACAAACAAACGAACGAACAAACAGATCACTCCAAAAATCTGGCCATTTACTCTTCGCAATATACCTAGTTAACAACTCATATAAATTTCATTAAAATCCGTCCATAAATTTTTGAGTTGTGGCATTGAGAAAAATAGGGCAGACAAACAAAGAAACATATAATCATCTGTTGCTCCTAACATACCTAACAATCCCTGTTAATTTCATTAAAATCTGTCCATAACCTTTTGAGTTATCTTGGAGATAGACAGACAAAGCCGACGAAAACATAATCTCCTTGCCGGAGGTAACAACCAGTTCTCGCCTATAGAAATGAGCATAGAATAATATAAGCTATTTGCTTAAGCTTTTTCCAATTCATTTTTTGCAAAATATAACGGTTAGGACGTATTTAATTGCGACATAATGTCAAGTTGCTTAGCTTAATTCGAGCCGAAAGTCAATTCAGACAGTTTTTTTTCGCCACCTTTACCTGAGTTTAAGGCCTTAAGCGGAACCGGCTTAGGCCGAACAATGAGAGCAATTTTAATGCACTTAGATGCATCAAAATTGCATGCATTTATGTCCCACCACCGGAACACGCAAGTGCTTTATTAAAATAAAGTACATCATGATGATGCATATAGGGTCTTATGATGCACTTGGCACGAATTGATGCACTTATGTGTTTCGGTTTTGTGACAAAGCCGATGATGCACCGATATGCATCAAAAAATAGGTAAAGTTGATGCACCTGAAGAGACGAAATTTTGAAAACAAAAGCGATCTGCGTGTTAGTATGTAACCGCGTCTCGCTTCTTACGTGTAACAAAACTACAAAGCTTCTGTTCACTTTCTTTTTGCGGAAATATGTTTTTCTAACTAAAATATGTTTTTCTGTCTGAGCCATGAAACACCTACTAGCAACCTGATGCTTCTCTGTGAAACACCTACGTGCATCATGGTGCTTCTCTGTGAAACACCTACGTGCATCATGGTGCTTCTCTGAGAAACACCTACGTGCATCCTGATGCTTTCTGAGAAACACCTACGTGCATCCTGATGCTTTCTGAGAAACACCTACGTGCATCCTGATGCTTCCTGTGAAACACCTACCTGCATCCTGGTGCTTCTCTGTGAAACACCTACGTGCATCAAAATTTTTCTCAGTGTAAACTCAAGTCTCATCCGTAGGTAGTTTAACTTTTTAAGAGGAATGTACTTGACCTTATCCTAATGTAAACAACAATAATTATTGTGGTACCTATGGAAGCAAACTTTTTTCCATTCTGTGTATTTTTGTCACGGCAGCCCTCCTAAAACAATGATATTTGAAAAAAAATTTACTCCGTTTTCTTTGATACTCTGGGAGCAAAGAAAAAACCTATTCCACGGTAAACTTAGGTATATCGCGCTGAAATTAAAGAATTATATCATGGATAAGTAAAATGATAAAAACACATCGGTTACTCGTATGGACCAGTGTAGTCATCTGTTTATACAGTGCCGTTACTGTCGCGTCCGATGCATCCCAAATAACCTACAAAAACTTAGCTGAACACCTCCATACCTGCAACACTACAGTAGCTTATGGAAGGACATTGTTGCAGCTTGCGAGTAAAAATTCAAAAGATTTACTTCCAAGGATGTTTAACTTTTAATTGTTAGTAACTTAAGACAAATTTTACTAGTGACGTCACAGCTTAGGTTAATATTTACAGCTCAACTTCTAAAACCCGTTCGATTGGGACACGCTTAAATCTGTTCAAAAAGTCAAGTCATAAAGCACTTAAATATTCGACGGCGATGTCCCCATCGAAAACGTCCTCAGTTTAGTACAATGACGAATTTTTCTTAAGCGCCGACACACGCTTCAGATGAGCTCGTCCTACGGAAAACAAGTATCACCTTCATATCGGTAGTTTAGGGCTGAACTATATTTAATTTTTTAATTCTATTTATACCACGCTGTGCTGTTTTGCTACAGGGAAAAACAATCATTAGAGCATGGTACCATAGTCTAGTATGTATTATCAGGCTTAAGGCTCAGCGAAGAAAATTATTAGTGGAAACAGTGCTATTGAAAAATTCAACGTCAACCATTGTGGTCGAATGGTATCCGTTGTTCTTTAAATTTATCTGTTGATGCAGATACAGTTCCAGATTTTTATTATTCGTTTTGTCTATTTACTCATTTTTTTCTGTACATGATCCTGGCCACTCTGATTGGAGTTCAAATTCTCTACTCCTCTGGTTTGGATAGTAAAAGTGCGATTCCTAGTGATACAATAATGGAGAAGTTTCAAGCGCATTCGAAGAATGACTAATTACGTTTTTTCTTAGCTTGAATCCTATTAGTACAGTCTCTGCTACCTCGTGCGGAAGTTATTTTTCGCAGAAATATAAGAGTACAAAGAGACCTTGTAGCAAAAGAAAGCAGCCTGGTGTTATTAAGGTTAACCCTATCTTACTCAGGCAGTACTGCTTGGTGCAAAAGCTGTTTTTTTAGACGTATAGTAGAAAGAAACCTTGTAGTAAAATAGTACAACTAGTGCGAATAGGGTTAAACCTATCTTATTCAGACTGTGCTTCTTTCTTCTATTGTATTCTTACAGGTGAAACAACTCTTGTAGCGAGGAAGCACAATCTGATAAAGATATACATAAACATTGCCTATAGAATTCTAACACTTGCTTGCCATTTCTACGATATCATCCACTGTCAACATTATACCTATATTGAGAGGATGTTAGAATGTCACGCTCTCAGACGAAAGTAAAGGGGATGCTTAGCTCGCTGAGTCAACATTTCCGACATACAGACGCTACTGTAGGGGCACTCACCCTAACCAGGAATGGAGTGGGGAATCGTATTTGTCTCATTGGTCTCCCGTCTTTAATCCCATAGCTCTGACAAACGGTGGTCGACGGCGGAAATGCTCTCTTATTGCACCAGCGAGCAAATATCTGCAGCACGAACCAGTGTAGGTCTATTTTTCAGTTGGAGTGCACGGTAAAGTTGATTTTACCTCATCATTTGTCAACCTTTCTCGCCCTTTCAGTCAATGCTATTGTCTCGAAAAACTGGAGAGTTTCTCCAGCATTTCACTGCCCTTTCAGTTTCCTGTAATAATAAATATTATGGTAATTAGAAGTTTGATGCTTTTCAGGGCTTGAGCGAGTTTGGCTGGCAGCGTTTCGGAAGAACATCATTGTTAACGGCACATACCAGTACACGGAGACGCCCAAATGGACCTTTCATAACGGTAATATAGAAAGAAATCTAAATCATTTATTTTCTCCCCTAGATATTAGGAGTACAGCACCCTAAGATAGTCGTTCTTAATACTAACATGGCAAGAGGGAATTGGCAGTAGGGGTGCGTAGAGCTAAAAATACTAATACACAACAGAGTGGTACAGGATATTGGGATATATGGTATATATAATTTTAATAAATAAAAAGGCTATGTGAAATGTATCCAGCCTCCCACGAATTTCTGTGAGGTGACTAAAAAAATAGCTTCCTCTCTAGTCTATTTTCCCATTTGAGTATTATCTAGTTTTTTATTTATATGTTAGCATTTTCAGCATGTTGTTGATGAAGTGATAGAAGAACTACTGACGAAGTTCTAGATAATGGGTACGATTGTTTGGGTCACCGAAGCCGAGCTAAACCAAACCCCCTCGCCATTAATTGTCCGCAAATGCAGACAAAAACTTTACCCTCACCACCTTGAATCGTGTTGCAGGTGTTAGCAGCAACCCGATTATACTGAACCGATTGAAAACTCTGTTTTAGGGAGTAAGATTGAGTTCTCAGAAGTCTCAGAAGTATTCGATGTAGGATCCGAGCGAAAAATCGGGTCGAAGTCAAACCGAGTGAGATCGACATTGGACGCGTTCGATTGGGCAGCGAAGTACCTCTTTGAGGCCGGACTTGTCCGAATCTTTAGACAGGTGCTCTGTCTTCGACCTGTCGACTCAATTTTCAGGCATTATTTCTACCTGTGAGACTTCCACGAACTTAGTATTAGCCCGTAAAATAGAAATATCAGTTAGCTAAACATAATTGGGCTATTTCTAGCACCCACGGCACGATTCAGAATGACGAAGCTAAAGTTATTATCTGTATTTCCGGACAAGTCGAGTGAAGTAGCATTGGCTTCGATCGACTTCGATGACCTCATTGAACGTGCCCCTTGACCCCCTAGTTGAAAGCGTCCAATGTATGTCATTGTCTACAGGCTCAAAATTGTTTCAATAACTCCTAGTAGTGTAGTCTGTGACAGAAGGTTGAACACCTAGTTTTGAAGGCAAAGTGACAGCATCTCGGCATCAGACGCTGGGAAGCCGGGCTCAAGTCTTGGACGCTAACTGTTCCGTCTGTGGATTTATACTGCGAGGGACACTCCGGCACCGAGTGGAGAGGAACTGTACGGCGAGGGATTTTCTAATCGACTCCCAGCACTGACAACTTCTCCTACTGAACGTCATGATAACATCACTGTTTTACTGGGACAGCAAAGCTGAATTTTTGAGTTCTATTTATTGCGGTAGTGCTACGTCGAAACATAAAATTAATGATTATTGACCCAGTGAGCTTTCATTTATTTAAGTCTTAGTCAGCGTATAAATTTTCACTCTTTCCTGCTCCAGATATGATTTGTCCTTGTTTTAATTTTGTTTACATCTATTTCAAAAGCAATGACATTTGAAAAGCTTTACTTTTTAAATTATACCTGTAGTGGCAGGACATTAGCGTGTTGCGCTTGTATGCTGTTGCTTCCGAGGTCGCCTGCGTGCCGGGCAGGTGACATCTTCCGGTGCTTAGCTTGCGGCGCCAGCATTTCTTGCATTAACGTTGACCCTAACCCAAAATAGAGACGGAGGGGACAGTAGTTGACACATGAGTTTTTCGCATCTGGCTCCATAGTTCCAACAATTTGTGACCAACTGCAAACGCGTGCTCTTCTGGGGCATAGCGGGTGCCTATCAACAGCACGAACCAGTGTATTTTGCTTCCTCATTCGAGGTGTGTGGTCAAGCCAGTGTCAAAAAAAAAAAAAAAAGAATTTACGCACAAGGTATATTCTCAAGTTTTATTTGGCATATAACAAGTGCACGAAGTGGTCACCCCGGTGTAGAAGACAGCGGTTAACCCTTTTTTTCTTAGGGTACTGCTCATGAATATCTTCATCATCCTTAACATCCAGAATTTTTCGAAACCCATGCATACGGACGGTAGAGTTAAAAACATAAGCTATAGTCAAATACCTGCTACATAGTGTGTAGCCTGGACATAGTGTGTGCCTTTAACTGTTTATGACTGTTATCTCTATGTTATCAAGGCCATTGCAAACTTAGTCCAGGGCCTCACTATGCACTTACAACTTGATGCGAAGATGGATACGCAGCTCGCACATCATTCATTTTCACGTATCCATGGTAACTAGTTGAAGTGTGTATCGAGGCGACTTGCGAGCTGATTATCCTTCGACATTACACGACTATCTTTACCTTGATGTATTCACTTGTTAAGTTTCTCCTGGAGTGTGTCGCAATCAGCATTACTGGGTTACCAGTGGTAACGCAGCCAGTCGCAACTCGTGTTGCAATCAGAGCTGGGCAGCATCTAAATTCTGTATCTAGATACTTTTTCGGTATATAAATGCAGTATCTAGATAGTTTTCAAATGTGGTATCTAAATGCAGTATCTAGATACATTTTACCTGTATCTAAATTCTTTTTTAGATACTTTTAAAAAACAGCTGTGTTCAATCAAAATTTGAGAGTTGTCAACTCGGCACTACATTTTTTTATCCTCACAGATGGTAGAAAATAGAATTATACATATATATTGGAATTGGAATATATATATATATATATATATATATATATATATTAATTATTAGCATAAACTAAAAGTGGTACAAACACAATCAATTAAAATTGTTGAGTTATGTCTTAGTTGACCCGTAATTCGTACAGCTGTCGGAAGTCTAAACATGTGACACGCCTATAGCTGGTAGACAGAGTGCAGTGTTGCCACTTGACAAACTTCTTCAGTTCACTGTTATCTCCCGTCGAGTGAGTACAAAAAGCCAAAAGTAAAGTCCTGTTTAAAAGCTTAACAAAAGTTGGAAATGAAAAGACATAACAACGTTTTAGTGAAAAGTAAACTCCCTCGACTATATAGTGATTAGTAATTCCTAAATGTAAAGGGTGAGAAAGACGTAAATATCTGCTGTAACAATTTATTAAAAATGCACATGTTTGTCAAGCAATGAATTTTCAGTTGATCAAAATTACAATACCACCTTTCGACAAGGACGTTGAGGTGAGTAAAGTCTGAACTTAGTAATGAGTACTGCCTCCATTCGCGTTGATTACCTGAAAAATTCTTTGTGGCTTACTAACAATGACCGTTTCCATGAGGGTTAGAAGAATGTTGTCCAAGCTCCTAAAGCCCGGTGCCCACGTAGCAGCTTCCGTTGCCGCTAGTAGCCTCGAGACAACTCAATTTATCCTTTTACGTAGCCGCAGCACGGTTTCAGCAGCACAAAATTTAACTGTACAAAAAAACGAAAATCTCAGTCGCTTTAGCAATTTTTTCTCCAAAGTAAGTGCCAATTGTTCACATTTCAATTATCTCTTCTAATTATGGAGCAGTGTATGTATACAAAGATTTATATTTTAAGCATTAGTGCACGTTGTTCATAGACGTCAGACTAAAGTCACGGCCACCACTACACACTAAGATTAGTTGAGCGGTCTCTAGGCTGCTCGCGGCAACTGGGCCTAAAAATGGCGTCACGAAATTTGTTTACGGTCTAAATTGTTTACTATTTCTGTAAACATATTTCTTTATCCATCTCCAAAGATTTTCGATTGGTTCTGGTGAACATGCCTGGATGACGTAAAACAGGGACCCCACTTTTTGGGAAAGATGGTCATAGTCCGGCTCTCAATGTGGAATGCTGCATTATCGTGCTGGACAAACCACAAACGAGAGCCCTATGTCGTCGAAGATGATCTTTGTAGCATGTCGACATAACCAGCAGCTGCTTGAACCTGCTGAAGCTTCATTGCTCCCCTGTAGAAAAAGGCACCCCACATCATAACGGAACCTCCACCACTATGATTTGTAGAAAACATTGCAGGATGCATCTTTTAGTCATGCCAGTACATTTGGAAGCTATCAGGGCCTTCCAAATTGAACTTTTTTCTTGTCAGAAAACAAAACTTTAGACCCCTTTCAATGTCCCGTTTTTGATGTTCTCGAGCAAATTGTAAACGGGCCACTTTGTGACCTGTAAACAACGTAGCACCTTTCGGGCACTTTTGTTCTTCATACCCTTTTGTCGTGTGTCCTAATGGTTATTGAACTGGAATCAGCAACTGTGAGGGCCTAGATTTGCCTGGAAGACCGTCCACTATCTAGAGAAACAACCCTTTAATTCTCCCACTCAATGCAAGGGCACATTTTGTGGCTCTACCGCTAGATTTTGCTGTTCTATAACTCTCAGGGTGCTTTATTAAGTTGCTAATCACAGTTTTACTATACGGTGAATCTCAAGTGAGATTGCACGGTGCGACAAACCTTGCTTAGGCAGTTCAACAATTCGACCACGTTCTAATTCGATAAGTTTGCTTGTTTTAATTTGGGAATAGTGACACGTACCTTCAACAATCAGTGCAAGCCTGTAACTGATCCGAAACACTGGAAATTTCCCTAGAACAAAATATTTATTAACCTGGTCTTGTAATTTTGAACAACTGAAATATTCATTATCCGACAGAAATGTACATTTCTTAATGAATTGTTATAGCAGGTATTTTTCGTCTGCCTCGCCTTTTACCTTTAGGAATTACTGAACCGTAGTCTAAGGAGTTTGTATAGTTATTTGTCACTGATACGTTATTTTTTTCACATTTTCAAGTGGTCTTAAACTTTTGATCGTGAGTTAATATCTATAGACACGGACCACACGACAACTGCACTATCCTCTCCTCGCAAATGAGGCTGATGACAAGTTGATAGGAGTTCTTAATCTGCGATGACGAACTCCCATACGCCTGCCTAAATAGAACAACATGGGAAATTGATAAGTCCTCGGTAAAATTTGTTTCATTCAACGTCACTGACGGATACGGGGGGGGGGGCTGGGATTCATAGCATTTGCCTCCCCCGCACGATTCGATACAAAATGCCCCCAGGAAATCATACTCAATGTCCTTAAAGAACTAGTTCATGAAACAAAGTGTTTAAATGTGATTTGATATAAGATATTTTATCGTGACTATTAGAGCTGAGCATATTTTCTTGACCATTTCCTATTTTCTCTGCATTCTTTGAGGAGAAAAATTATGTGTATTCAGAGAGACACCACATATTAACTCTTGAGGTAGTAGAAGGCGCTGACGACAATTCACGCCGACTGTTCATCAGCAATTACTGTGTCTAAAATAGGCTAATGTTTTTCTTGTATGAGTTGTTTGATACTTGGTGTGTTGTTGAATTACTTCTTTTGAAAACAGTGAAGCAATAGAGTTGGAGAGCATTTAGTCAAACCATGTTGTCAGTTTGCAAATTGATGGTCACCAGTTTACCTTTGGATCAACGTTCTTGATGTGGATATTAATTTTAGTCAAAGATAATAATTATTAAGGCGGATGTAGCGCAAGCTAATGCGCTTATAAGAAATAAAATGTGCTGTTTCGTCGAAACTCGCATAGGACGACAATCGGGGGTGGTCTCCATGACTCCATTTTCCGTACATCCTTCACGTTCCTATACGGTTATACATTTGTCTCTTATGAGCCTCGTTAACTGTACAGCCACTGTAAATGACCCAGATCAATAGGATCATAATATATGATCATTTATGACAACAAATTGAAAACCATGTTCGAAGAAATTATGGGCAAGCCTCAAAGACAAATATATGTAGGCAACAAATGAATGCCAAGAAGTTACATACTTGCTTGTTGCAGGCTGTATCTCTGACACATAAGACAGTACCTAAAGTGGCACGTGACTCGGTTATTTCAGAGAATACTACATCTGAATAAAGTAATGTAATATTCAAACTGATTGTACAGATTTGCTTCCCACGATATCTCAAACATACCAAAAAAACACTTTCCGCAAATTGCTCTCGTATAGAGCAATGTAAGTGTTACATAGAGTTTTCATAAATCAGATGCCGCCAAATTCTACCAGACTTAAGTTACTCAGTAACAAAAAATAGCTGATCTTCATTGCCTCCAGAAATAACCTGCCAACCCTAAATTAAACATTCGAAAGTGAAACAAACGTGATATTTCTTTATGCGGTATAATTGGGAAAAATCTGTTAAAAATCGTTTACCTCAATCTCAGGATAAAAAAGCATCAACGTAGCTATAATTATTGTTAATTTTCCGAAAAGAAGGCTTCATTTAGATTAGGGATCGCTTCAGACGGTGACTGGACGTTTATGTTGTTTGACATCGGGCGACGTCACATTTGCTGCATGTGCGTATGTTTACTGAATAAAAGTAAAATGACTAGTGCGGCAATAAAATCATCTGTTAGGCATTCAGACAAGCTGGTTTTGACGTATGCGTCATTATTAATAGAACAGCTGCGCTGAGCTAATGCGTCAGCTGTAAAACTCTTGATAATTTCATAATTGCCACCGCCAAGGAAGTCATGTTTTGCTTGTATATATGTTTGACTACTTGTCACCAAGGTAACTCAGAACGTTAGAGACGGATATTTACAGGGATTGTTACGAATGATAGGAAGAACATACGGTTAACTTTTAGAGAATATTCATTCAGCTGTTTGTCTCTTTGTCTGCCTCCTTTTTCTCGGTAAAATAACTTAAAAAGTCATGGCGGATTTTCTATGAAATCTGCACAGATTGTTAGGAATATTACGAAGAGCAAATGACCAAATTTTTTTGATGATCTGTCAGTTAATTTGATTTGTCTCTGTCGGTGATTTTATGTTTGTAAGTATTACAATTCAATAATTTATGAACAGATCTTTAAGAAACTTGTAAGAATCGTTATAAATGTTGAAAAGCACCAATGATGTAAATTTTGATGATGATTTGTCCATCTAATGGTGTGCTTGGCTAATGTTTGTCTTGTGTTTGTCGGAACACTGCTATGTGTTTCTTGGGTTTGTATTGTGTTGTGTTTCTTCTTGTCTTGTGTTTGTCGGAACACTACTCAAAAAGTAACGGATGGATCATTAACTTTAGGAAGCTGTTATCACTGTCAGGAGTCACATATTATCAAATTTTGGTGATGATAAAAAGGAAATCCTAGTTTCAGGACCAATTTAAATTTTTCGTTACCGTTGCTTTAATCGATGGAGGTATGCGTTCTCACAATGCTCTAGATAATTTATTTATTGTCAAATTTTGGTGGTGGTGATGATGATGATAGAAGGGAAATCCTAATTTCAGGGCTAGATCCGTCAGTGTTCAACATACCGACCTGAAGCAAAAATCAAACTGTTCTTGAAGACGCAAAGAGTGTATGTATTGGAAAGAAAGAAACATGCGTGAGCCCTTGCCAACGGTAAATTGCAAAATTTATTTCCCTGTTCAGTTCGCTGTCCCGAGCTTCAGTTATCATCGTCCACAGTTGGTATAGTAGCAACGAATTTGCGTCTCTGCAAAACACGTTTCTTACATCACCGAAAACAAGTACTTTTTATTGAAAGTTGTTCTGTTGGCTGGAAAATATTTAATCGAAGTTTAATCTATTTACAATTATTAGCCGTTATTGCAAATTTCAATGGGCAGCCGTGGTATCGTGTGGGTCATGCTATAGTCTATAAAATTTCATTAACATTTTCCATTACTTGTTAAGACATCTTGGGAAAAGACAAACGTGAATTATTATTATTAGACAATTCCGTAGCCTCTTTGGTAGAGGTAAATGTGTAAAGGTAATTAATACAAAACAGTATCTCCCAGAATCCAAATTATATCCACCTAAATTACATTATTCTAAGCCATATGGAGTTTTAAAACTAATAAATGCGGTTGTCAATAGAAAAGTATCTAGTATTGTTTCTATAAATACATTCAAATATCTGTATCTAGATACATTTGAAGGGTGTATCTAGTATCTAGATACGTTTTTGAGCATCTATGCTCAGCTCTGATCGCAATCTTGGCTCCAATGACGCCAGCGACATGGGTTACGGTAGTGAAGGTCACCGAGCACAAACCGCTATTTTGAATAAAAAGAGCCCCCCCCCCTTTCTGGATATTTCCGGGTGTTGACGGGATGAGAAACTGTAAAATCTTCCAGGTTATTAACTATTCAGGGTAGACGGATGAGCTCCCTCATATACACGTACGGCTCTGCCTTAATATATTTGCCAGAATGCAGGGGGCAGCACAAGCACCTCGTATGCTTGCGTTGCTTTTAGCTGCTGTGGCTTACTGGTAGAGTATCGGCGTGGTAATCTCTAGGTCCCCAGATCGAGTCCTGGCTCGATGCTTTGTATTTATCCTATTAAAACACAAGGGTAGACGGATGAGCCCCCAGTCTGGATAATTCCGGGTGTTGACGGGATATATATATATATATATATATATATTTATACTCGAAAAGGTCGACAACAGTTCATTAATAATTAAGGCAAGCCTCATTAAAACCACATGTCATTTACGTTTTAATGAGACTGTTCATTTACATATATGAATCTTGCACTGTACTGTACTGTCTTTTGTGGCTGTAACATAATGTGTGACAGTGTAAATGTACTGTAGTAGTTCTATGTGCTGTCCCTTTCATGCCTGCTATATGTTGTCTGTAGTGTGTCTTAACATATATCATTCCGTATTTATGGTGTGTCATATACAAGATCATAGTAGACCCGAGGAGTATCTGCAAACATTCTTATTTTCAGCGTGTCCGTGAGTGTCTATGTCCTTCCACACCAAGGTTATCTAGACTCTGACGTGTCTGCAACGTCCGTTCTAGTAATTTTGTGTCCTACATACTGTGTGGGAAAAAGATAGGCCGAAATTAAGCCTTTGAATTAATAGACAGTAAAATGCTCTACATATATATGCTGAAGTTGGTATCTATACTGCTACGAATCTCTTTTGGCACAGCTTTCAACCACAAAAGGCGATTCCCCTTTCTAGCTTAGATAAAATACAGCGTAGACGCGTTTCACGTATTTTACCATAGAATGTCACGACCCCTCAACGCTATTAGTTTTTCACGACGATGACACATGCGTCCATGAATGAATATATATATATATATATCGTATCTATGACGCGTAGAATATTTCTTTCTCGATCTGTGCAAAAGTGAAGTTGTTAAGGAGATTACGCCTTGAAATTTGGAATAATTTCATTTCGTAATGAGCTAATACATATGTTGAAATTATTACTGCGCTTTCGAATCTTATAGCACATACACCTACACAAAAAGATGTTTATCAACAGGAAAAGTCAATGAGAGGAGACTTCTCCACTTGAGAATTTAAAGAAAAGACGATCGAGATGATTTTTTTGTGCAATCATGTTTTCCAGGATCCGTCATTGAAGATAACAGCTTACCGCAGAACGGAAGAGCTCAATGCTTTAATTTCTTCCTGAACATCTCAGAGCGAATCCACAACAGAGTAGCTTGTTCGGAGGAGTTCCCTGTGATCTGCCAACGGGATTATTGATTTGTAAAGTAATATAAGCCGCAAGAACCTTGGGTAACACATTTCCCTTTGATCTAACGACGTGATTATTAATATGATGATTAATCCAAGGGAACCTTGTGTGACGGTTGTCCCTATTACTGTGATCTACCTATTGGACTGTTGATTTTAGAAATTATATGGAACTGGGAACTTATGTGACAGTGTTCCCTGTGACCTACCCACAAGATTATTCATTGTTGAAGTTATAAACCACTAGGAACTATGAGTGACAGTATTCCCTATAATCTACCAGGGAAAAGTTCAGTACTCTAGGAAACGTGTGAAGCAGTTTTTCCTGACGCATAAAGGGCGGGTCACATGTCCTGACCCTAACGCAGACATCTGTGGGTTAAACAAATGCTTGAAATGCTAGATTTCGTAATTTCCTGCTATTTACGTGCTTAGGTATCAAATTTGCATGCTCTTATATTTTCTGCTTTAATTTTGGCAGATTGTTGAACTGGATAAAGCGATGAATCTCTATAAAATTAAGCAAAATGAAAATCAGCTCCCATCAGGTATCTTCATCCGAAATGATCGAGTGTCTCCTTCTGAAATCTATAACGATATGGGGACGACGCAGTGACTTTCGGATTGATTACTATTACTATCATTATTATTATAGTGAGTAGCTCCAATCAATCTCAATCTCGCTTCCACTACAAAGGTGATATCACCGGGGAAAAAAGAAGAAACGTGTAGTATGTCGATAGACTCGTGGAACCTATGCACGAGGGTGTTCCCAAGCAGGAAATTTTCAGACTGAGACACTCCTTGCATGCAGGTGCACATACTTAATGACCGCACGGTATTAATTTTTTTCTCTTTTCTAAAAATTTGTCAGTCTTTTCATTTCAGCAACCTACCAGAATAAACAGAAATAGTAAAAACGTATCGATCAGATTGTGTACTTATAAGCACGAGCAAATATAGTAAGATTCTAATATTCTAGTTGTTAATAATATTCTAGTTGTTCATTATACAGATAAAAGACTGAGGTTGATACTTTTTAATTGACCATCGTTACTAGTGGAATATTAATGCCCTTAACTGAGAACTTAAGATTGTCAGGATCGAGCATGGTTATTTTTTTCTAGTAAATACAGTTTTCGAAACCGGCTGTTCCTGTTAAAAAAAATATCATTGCATCTACCTCGCTCTTAAATGCTTATAGAAATACTTTAAAATATTGACACTTTATTTGCTTTAAAACTTGACAATCTCATAACGCTGTAGCCGTTTGTAACACAGTGGAACTACCAAAGCTGTGAATGTTGTAAGTCCTGAAGTTACTAACAATGCCTTTATTAGCCGCGTACATTCAAGTATGATACAATATCAAGGCTATCATGGCCATCAAAATGCCTAAAACTGTAGCTGTTCTTGGCAAAACAATTTTTTGTTTTTAAGCCAGTAGAGTCCTGTTGACGAAATCTCTTTTCCTGTGTGCCGCGTGAGAACTGTGAACTTTAATAAAAAAAAAACAAATAAAGTCCTATAGATGAAAAAGTAAAACTCATTTCGGGCTTTAGAAGAGGTTTTATTCCCAAGGAGTTTCAAGCATTGGGTTTCTTTGTCAACCTAAAAACTTTTCAGCGTATCATTGCTCGCACAATCTGGAATGGAATGATTTTTTCGACAAAATATTCTTTTACACTCGGTTATTGAGGCTATCAAATACAATTTTAATTATACTTTCCTAATTACCACACCACGCACCAAATGCACTTCTAATTTGGTGAGAATGAAAATTACGCTTAGGTAATATGCAAAATTTTTTTATCATTTTCGTGTTTGTTTGTCTATTTGGGTGCTTTTCTCTTTGTCTGACATCAAGATAACTGAAAAAATAATAGGCGTATCCTTACGAAATTTACATTTACAAGGATTTTTAGGCATGTTAGCAGTAACAGATGTATAACTTTTGGTGAAGAAGCGTTCAAGCGTTCAAGTGGACACCATTGTCCGCTTTTTTTCGTAGTACCATAATTCAAAAGGTTATGAACGGATTTTTATGAAATTTACATGAGTTGTAAGATATACATAGGAAGAGTAATTCACGAAAGTTTTTTTTGATGATCTGTTGGTTTGTTCGTTTGTTTGTGCTGTGTTTAACTTCATGCTTGTTGGCAGAGTAACTCAAAAATTATGAACGAATCTACATGAAATTTGCTGAAATTGTCAATAATGTTAAAAGACATAAATAATCAAATTTTGGCGACGACCGGTCGGTTCGTTTACATGTTTGACTAATGTCTTTCAAAATGATTGTTAGCAACATAACTCGAAAAGTTATGAACGGATCTTCAAGAAAATAAAAGAATATGTTCTTACTATGAAAAAAGCACAAATGATTAGATTTTGATAGAAATGAAATCATGGTTTTAGAACCAATTTGAATTTTTCATTACCGTTGCCTAGTTTGGCGGAGGTATGCGCTTTCAGAGTGCTCTAGTTTTCTATGTGAACGAATAATATTATTACAATCGAAGATCCATCAGAAAATTTGATTTAGGTTCCATAAAGTAATGTTTTTCCGCAAGTAGCCCAGAAACAGCTAAGCAGACTCACGTTTCTTGCCGGAATAACGGCAGAAATTGTAGATTTAACCTTTTCAGTTCATTTTTCAAAACTTTTTGATAAAAACAGCACTATTGGAGGAGACATTTGGACTTATACTACCTCAATCCTCTTGTTACTAGGAGGGGTTTCCTCGCTACAAAAGTTGTTTTTCCCCGTATAACCCCTCACGAATGCTATAGGATAAAACACTCTTGTAGTAAAATTACACCACCTCCTATTAATATGTTGGAGACTTAATTCTTTACCATCTAAGAAACGCATCAGTTAAAAGAAAAATATTACTATCTGTAGACATCGGATAATTGCCCATGAATTTCGGACAGAGATCGGTCTCGTGTTCAATCAGTGTTTTCTTTTTTGCAATTCTCATATTTAGCTATGAATATCTCATAGAGAGTCCGTCTCTTTTCCAACAGTGTTTATTTCATGAGGAATTTAGGTAAATGCTTAGCTCTTACCATCCCCTCCACACACCAATTTCCCAAAGAACGGCAGATTTCAAGAAGAGAGTGAATTACAGAAATAATTATCATTGCACTGGTTGCATATTATCTTTCAAAATTATTTTTTATGGCATTTCAGGTTCTATCATCGAAGACGACACTCTGCAGCAGAACGCCAGCTACCAATGCTATAACTTCTTCCTGAACCTCACCGACCCTATTGATAACCAAATGAGTTGTGGATCACAGATAGTCGTCGTCTGTCAACGGGACTACTGACACCATTGTGCATCGTTTGTCAACGGGACTACTGACACCATTATTCGTCGTCTGTCAGCGGGACTACTGACACTGCAGGTTCATTATCTGCCAACGGGACTACTGACACCATTGTTCGTTGTCTGTCAGCGGGACTACTGACACTGTGGTTCATTATCTGGAAACGGGACTACTGACACTGTGGCGCCATTATCTGCCAACGGGACTACTGACACTTTGGTTCTTTTTCTGCCAACGGGACTACTGACACCATTGTTCGTTGTCTTTCAGCGGGACTACTGACACTGTGGTTCATTATCTGGCAACGGGACTACTGACATTGCACTTCATTGTCTGTCAGTGGGACTACTAATAGCAACTCAGTGTTTTGTTTAGTGCAATTGAACCATAACTAACGCTGTAATTTAAATTTCTGCTTTGAATTCTTGAACCATAATCTGAAGCTGTCACATAATATTTGCATTTTGATTTTTAAGACAGAATTCGAGTAGTGTTGGAAACCTTCCTTATTTATTATTTCTTGCATGAGAATTTGAAATTCAAGCACTTTAATGAAAATTTGTGTATATTTTAAATTGATAATGACGCATGTGTATTTAAGTGATGGAATTCTGAAAAAGAATACGAGAACAAATGGAATCTGAAATTTTAATGCTGTTGGAATTAGTATACACAGCTTTTAGTAATGTAGAGATTTTCCCTGGGACAATTCTATTGGATAGTTTTTAATAAATATGAATATCTTATGAACAGCTTGGGAGATGCGCCTAAAAGTAAACCCCAGTCTGAAGATTGCTGATTCAGTCGTTGTCGTGATTTCGGGCGTTCTGGTCCCGAGCCAGGAAAAAGTTTTGCAGTACGGTGATGCAGCAGCGCTAGCATTTATTTACCTTTCAAAGTCCAACTTGAGGGGCACAGGTTTACTCATTAACGTAGACGGTCGGGTNGGGGGGGGGGGCAGGAGGGGAGAGCAGCGGGCAAGAAAGCCTTCGTCTATGATGCCATAGCTCAGATAATCTGTGATCGACTGCAGTCGTGCACTCCTTTGGGCCTTTAGGAGATTTTACTGCTGTCCGTGGTAGTGCATGTAGGGTACCAAGGTAACTTACCCTCAATGAAATATTTACGATGATAGTATTTATATGATGTAAATGTTCTCGAAGACCCTCCTTAAACTTGTTGACTCTGTAAAATGCGCACATCTGCTGTTACAGAGTTAAGAGGTGTTATTTATTACTTCAACATTCAGATATATGTACATGTTTCATGCTTCAGAGTTAAATGTGTGGTTTCTTGCATCAGTATTAACATATACTGTTTCTTGCTTCAGTATTAAAATGTGCGGTTTATTTCCTCGGTATTAAGGTGTGCATTTTTACTCTTCATTAGTAACCTCATAGGTACCAAGTTAAAATATCTGCGTGTCGTAGGAAGCACATTGCTTGAAACATTATTGATGAAGAATGCTTGTCTTAAAAGGATTACAGTATTTGAATAACACGGGTGTTTATCGGATATATGTAGGGGATTAGTATCATAGTATTGATTAGCATCATATAATCGCCAAAAAATTTCGATTGCGTAAGATGTAGTATTTAATGCTTCAGTGTTCGGTATACGTGTTTAACGCTTCAGTTTTTCAATACACAATATGAGTTGTAATCCCTTAATGTGTATCTTGTCTAGTCACGGTAATAAAATGAACTACTGTTTTTATAACTTTCAATGCCCTGTGGAGTTACTTCAGGAAATCACTTTCAGCTTTTATTCGCACGTTCCTCAGTTTCTGGACCGATTAGTGATGCAGATATTTTAAAATTTATAAATTTTCAAATGTGCTATTGCCTAAGTATGTTTAATGTCGTTCATTTCGAAGATTCATTATAATGACATTAATTTCGGATGCTTTGTTCTGTCTGTATACAGCAAAAAAGTGAACATTGTTCTGAGTTATATACATATACTCCAGATTAGAAGAGCTATCCAGAACTTCCCAAGGGGAAACTTTCTAATGGGACAACGAAACACTGGTGGCGATTACTAGTATATTCATGAGAACCAAACCACAGTCGTGTGAACCCTCCTCCAAAAAAAACCTCACAAAATAGCTCTGGGTCTAATCAACTTGAGATGACACGATGCACATGACACGAATTGCTAGAATATTGGAAATAGCAGCAAAAGACCCGCAAGTGTTAGCCAGCCAGTACAAGTGTAGCAGGGGCTAACACACCTGCCCTCATCCATAAAATAGATGATTCACAGCAGCGCCTAAGGCCTGTTTACACGTTAGTTTTTTGAACGCGTTCACTCATCCACTCGTCCGAATATTGTGTAGCACCGTTATCAGCACAATTACGGGTGTATGCCACCAAAATTTAATAAATGTCAGCTTTCAAAGCAGTTTCCTCGTCAAGTGTCGCTAGGTAAGGTACGGAAATTTCTTCAAATTTGAAGTGAAATAAAACTTAGAAAACAGTGCACTTTTCTACTGTTTCTGCAGCACAGTAACGCATTAAGACGAGTGAACGCGTTCAAAAGACTAACGTGTAGACTGGCCATGAGATGTATGTGTGTTGTAATAGTGTGTTAGCAATTGAATTTTAGGACAATAGGTGAATCTGTGGTGCATATTCCACTGCTAAAACTAACGGGTTCAGAAAGCTTATCATGAGTTGGACGCATGTTCTCGAATGAAAAACTACGTCTCCAAAATAAGAACAAAAGTATCGCATTCTGTATTGGCCATAACAAAAAAAAAAAAATACGGTTTTCTAAAGACCAGTTAAACTAAATCGAGAGTCGTTACCGAAGTCAGTTTTTGTTAGTTAGTCTTCGTTGTATATCCGAAACAAAATTAAATTAAAATTAAATTAAATTAAAATTAAATTAAAATTAAATTAAATTAAAATTAAATTAAAATTAAATTAAATTAAAATTAAAATACGGCGTCGAGAAAGTCACGAAGTAATAGCAACAAGTAATTTGACATTTCACATGAAAAACAAACGTGAAATAAGTAAAATAAATTTTAATAAAGGATGCAGTGAGTGAGTGAACGAATCTAAATGTTACCATTTTAATATTGCACATAGACACTGTACCTCACGATTTCCGCTTGTTACCGAACACTGTAGATCGTACAGCTGAAACTTTGTGAAATTTTGCTAATTAACACTACCATTTGACACAGAATAGAAAATTTTCATAGCGACGCAAAAAATAAATTTCTTGGCAAAAAGCACATGCAGTATTCTCCAGCTCAGGCCATCAGTATATAAGGCAAAATTAATTTGGAGGACCTATAGAATGCAGAGACTGTGAGCTATAGTTGTCATACTATATATAATAATAATAATATATATACCTTGCATCGCTTCGAACGGTTTACATATTGTTAAATTTAAGATTTCTAAGATGGTTAGAAAGAATACATTAGTTGAAAATTCATCCAACAGCCGACACTTTCTCTAATATATATATATATATATATATATATATATATATATATATATATATATATATATATATATATATATATATATATATTGTGT
>LQNS02277098.1:2411167-2434414 GCA_001587735.2 Parhyale hawaiensis | reverse complement strand
AGACTCTACTTTTAAACATGGAACGGAAGATTCGCTAGCACGCCGCCAGGGTGTTAGATATTTGTGCTTAACTTGTTCGTAGAAATAGCATTACTAGACTCGTCTGAAGATGCCCCAGTGAGAGTTCAGCAGGAATAACACTGATTAAATCTGTACAAGAAACAAGGCGTATTACTCGAATAAGTATTGGAAGTAATAGACAAAAACGGTCTTCAGATCGGGAATCACTAAGTGGAAGAGATGAAAGTACAGCTGAAAAAATTCCTACAACAAATTTCATATTCCCAATATCATATTTACACTGTCTGGTACTTCAGTGCAGAGCATTCAATTTATAACTGAGGCCCTGGTTTTTGGGAGTCTAAAATGCAACAGTTCAAACTTAGTCCAAAGTTCAGTGGCAGATTCTTCAGGGAGACAACGGGGCCATGAACTCGCCTCTCCTTACCCCCGCAGAAAAAAAAAAAAGGATCTCGGTCTCGGAGTATCCTCTCTCCCCAAGAAACATCTGGAGCTATCTAGGGTTTCAGTTTTGTCGTTGATGAGGCAATGTTACAAGGATTTGTATAATAAATATGGGCTAGATCTAACCTTTGCAAAGTGACGCGTCACTTTTTTCAAGTCAGAGCGGGCAAATCGAACACGTCTGTGCAATTGAATCCCTCCGAAAAAAAAAGCCCGCAATACCAGAAATTCTAATGCCGCAACATAGCGCGGCGCAGATCTAAATACAGATGAATTAGAGCTTTGTAATCAATTTATTAGAAATGAGTGGTGACATTGATAACGTGGATATTTGGGATTAATATTAGATACTCGATACACACCATCGAGCTTTGTCGTCGAGCACCTAGACAGCTGGCTATCAGACGCATTTATTTACGAATAATTGCTCAATGGAATGCCAGGGCTCACAATACATCCATTGTTATCTATCTTTCTTATTCTGCGCTGGAGTATTTCTTGAGAATAGCTGCTACAATTCAACACATTCATTGAAATCTTTGTCTTATTTTTACTATGTTGAACTGTGATATTGCTTGTGAGTAGAGATCCAAATTCAATATATTCACTAATATCTTTCTCTATTTATAATTTTATTCTGCAATATTGCATGTGAGTCGTGAATAAAGGCCCTATATATAGTTGAATACCTGCTCTGCAGACTTGCTTCCTATGCGTGGTGGTATTTCTGCGAATAGTGAGAAACGCTCCAATACAAACATTGACAGTGTTTTCTTTCTTATACTGCGTTGCTATAATTTTGTATGCAGTGTACGCATGTGTTACACGACTAATTTTATATTTGCGTTAAAAATAAAAAATAAGTAGGGATATTTTCATTGTTATTTCATAGCTTTATGTTTTCATCAACTGAGAGAAATTAAGTAGGGATAGCGTCTTGCTGATATCCTAAAGTTATTTTATAGAGTACTTGAGTCCATTGAGAAAACATGATGAGGGTTTCATCAACCCCAGCTAAGACGTTATGTTTTTGCCTGGATTGTTTGTCCGCATTTCTGTCTCTCTGTTCGCAACAGTACTCAAAAAGTTATGAGCGGATCTTCATGAAATTTATAGGAGCTGTTAGTAACGTCATGAGGAACGGTTGATTAGATTTTGGTGATGATCTGTCAGTCCATTTGTGTGTTTGTCCATCTGTCTCTACAATTCTGTATTTTAAGCTTTTCGATCGTTGCTTGGCGAAGACCAACGCCGTCGGAGTGCAGCGCTAGTTTTATTATCTAACTGTAATTCCCCCGTCCAACAGGTCTTCTTGCAGACATAGCGATCAGCAGTCTTGAACCATTTATAATTGGCTCACGATAAGTTATTACAATAATGATTGAATATACATAGATATACCTATATTTTACTGGGCTGTTGGATCACACGTATCCATCACTTATTTTTGTTGCGCTAAGAATCTTTAATCATTCTAAGCAAAGTTGGGGCAAGTCATTAGGGACAATAATTATATTTCAATAGTGTCTGGTTAACGATGGTTAACGCGGAAACTTCTGCAGCTTGCTTAATCGAAAAATCGTTTATATAAAAGTTATAGAATTGAAAAATTTACAAGTCTCTTATTAAAGAAAAATGTATATCAGATAGACCGGCGGTCCGTGGTTACGTGCACTGTGGAGATAATTGGCTGCTGGGTCTCCAAGTGGACGCAGACTGCGACTCAGAAAAAGAAAACCAGCTTCGTGACTACACGCGTGAAGCGGCGTGGATGACTTCACATGGACACCACACGAAGTCAGTAGTAGGGCCAAGCCCTGGGTTAGTTTAGTTTTTGACAAGAAATCCTTTGAAGAATCTTTGGCTACACATTCGAAAAAAAGCGGCTGAAAAAGACGATAATGCTGGAAATGAAAATGCCGCAACATAGCGAGGCACAGAGCTATAGAGACAGGTAAATTGGAGCAAGAGATCTTGTAATCTATGTAACACAAACTCTTGGAAATGATGTCTGCCCTAACACTATATTGCTTTTACAGCTATTCAAGAAACTGGTCTATTCGTTTTCAGTTACTGTGTAATTTTCACGGTCCATTTGTCAAAACAATTTGATTGATGCTGGTACATTCAGTGGGAAACCACTGCGCTGCCATTGTAGGGATCGATAGTGATCTACTGGAACCGCTTTTATATCCCTGGGCACAGCTGCCGCTGCTGTACGTCATGTTGACGCTCTACTTCTGCACTTCAAATAGATAAGCTTAGATAGCTGGCAGTAGACGGACCAACAGGCCCATTGCCAGAGAGCAGCCGGGACTTACGTCCCGGCCCTCTATGAGCTATTGCCATTATGTCAAAGCATTCAGATAGTTGAGGGAGGAAAGTAGGAAAGCATAAACTCAGTCACAGAGTCACTCATCCAAGCACGATTAATTGTTACAGATCTGCGAAGCTCGGAGACATAAAGTTAGTTGGGACACGAAAGATTGTGGATTAGGATTTAGATCTTATGTCGATATCAAGATCTGACCGGGGATTGGCTTCTCTACGATGGCTTACAATACACAAACACTGACGGATCCAAGGAGAAATTTAAAGCGGGTAGTATAACATTCCCATGGGTATTTGTACTAAATATGCTCTGAGAATTGGTATATGAAATAAGTTCCCATGACATAAGGTGTTTTTCATGACTGTTGGTGCTGCATTTACATCCTTAGCCATTTTCTGTTATGCATTTATTAGCTATTTTCGTACAATTTATTAGCTCTAAAAAAATGTCCTATTGACCTAGAATAACCAGGTATTACCACTAGCTGTTAGCAGCCACCAGTCTCCAGAAAAGAGAAATATCATTTTTTAGTTTCTCATATGGTCCAAGCATTCATTGTCAATAACGATAAGTACCGTACTCCAAATTTAGCCTTCTCCTGCAATGTGGTCTAATTATTGCCTACTGAATTCCATAAGAAGGGAACAGGATCGCCAAAATATTTAACGTAGCAAGAAACGCATTCAGATAATAAAATGATAAGGATTTTACTTTAGCCTTCTTCTGCCACCTCATCATCGGTCTCCATAGAAAAAAAAAGTTCATTACGAAATCTACATCCTGGCGGGATTCCCACGGTAACGGCAAACAATGATACAGATTCCAACGTGCTGACACAGAACAGCTCAAGTGCATAAAAATCTACAATAGTAATAATACTATTAGTAATATAGTAATATTGTTATATGCTGCTGTTGATATTACTGCTCCAACACAGCCACTTGCAGCACAATGGAGAGAAATGCAGGGTCATATTCTCTGTTTCTTCTTTCAATACTGACAATCGTTAAAGTCGAAACCAAGTGAGTGAAGAAGCATAATAAATGGTAATTTAGTTATATTTTCGTCTATCGGTACTGATAACCTATTTAGATAATATGTGAACTATGAAGCACTGCAGTGACAATTTCTAACTTTTTCGCCAAATAATACCGTCACAGGTTAAACTGGAAAAATTGTAGCGTAATTCCAAAACTTTTGCACTACTGCATTACACATTAAATATCTTATATATATTCGGTATCACATAGTACACATTACATTAATCAAACAATAAACAAAAAGAAGCCCTAAGAAGTTTAATGCTTCATTCAGATAATATTGAAAGTTTGCCTAAAAAACTGTACCTGATTTGCGTTTCGTTCCCGGTTTCGGTCTCAATTTAAATGGTGACAGAGTGGCAGACAGACAGACTGCCATGCATGGTGACAGAGTGACAGACAGACATACAGACTGCCATGGAGTGATGCAAATTTACTATTATTGAGCGCTTGTTTTTATTGCTGTAAACATCAGAGGCAAAGTGAAGAGAGCTCTTCACTTTCATATATCAGCGCTCAGTTCTATATTCTCTTATAGAGTTTACAGTGTCAGAACCAAAACGAGCGATGCCAAATTTGTTCGTCTCCTCCATATTTTTCTTGGCACTTACACTAAATTTCAGAGCCGAAGAGTTCTTCTGAAATTGTGCCCAACTTTGTTTCTCTGTTGTTTGTTCCCGTTGTGTATCATTGTAAACTTCACAGTCAAAGGGACAGGAGTTGTTTTACAGTCAAGCCAAATTCGCTTCTCTGTTTTTTTTTTTATTTTCATTTCATCGCTATTAATTTCAGAGTCAAGTAAAGACGAGTTCCTCTATAGCTATGGTGAAATTTTTCATATTTCTTTCCCCTCTGTACAGCACTGTCATTCTTAAAACTAAATCACAGAGAGTTTTTTCCACAGTCATAGCCAGATGTAAAGTATTTCTCTATTCTTTATTCTCTTCGGTATCTGGGTATATCATTGTAAACTTCATAGTCAACGGGACACGAGTTCTTGCACAATCCAGTTCCAATATGATCTCTCTTCAGTCGAGTATTTGCATTAGCACAACCAAAAATTACAACCCGAACATCAGCGACGCAATGTGTCTCCCTCACCCTCCGAACCGTCAATGAACCTGTACGTTATCGGTTCACCCGTCGCCGGCGCTAAAACAACCTTGCAAAGTAGGTATATAGAGAAGGCTAATGGTCCTCGTCTACCTGTCAATAGAACCAACCAATTAGATAAAGAAAGAAAGGAAGAAAGCCCTGAATACGTTTTCGTGCGGCATGTATTAGCTGCCAGAAATAGAGCGTGTGATGAAGATCGCCGCGGCTTGGCAATAAACAGCAATAATTCAAGAGTTAGCCCTTGGTGACCACTTGTAAATAAGCAGCTGCAGTGTTCCATGACAGGTAGAACTATGTACAACCAGCGCTGCATTCTTCCACCAAAGAACTTCAGGTGCGTTCGTTCTAGGAACCAAAGTGAGTAATTTAAGGATGAAATTTCCATTCACTGCATGAGGTATTAGGTGGATTCTGCAGGTATTTAGTGGTTTTGTCGCCGGAGTCTCCCCATTTCTTTATAATATAACGCCGTTACTTTAATACACTATGTGATTGTCAGTCAGAGTCCGACAAAAAAAGACTAACAGAAATGTATATAAATATATAAAAAATGACAATAACTGTCGCCAGACCACAACAACATGCACCAATGTGCGCTTGCCTGACCTCTATATATAGTACAGACGATAATGAAAGATAAAGTTGACTTGAAAGCACACCCCGCATGCACTGGTTCTTGCTGCAGAGAGCTGTCTACTACGGTCCAGAGGAATGCGCTACTGCAGCCGACAAAGGACTCCCAAACTATGACGTCATAAAGACGAAAGGCTGGACAGACAACTGCGCCCCCACTCTAAGGCAGTGTCCCTGTAGTGGCTATGAATGATTCAAACGCTGACGCCACGTTCCCGAATATCATGACTTTTTCTCCCTAACTTAAGGTCGAACGTCTGACCTCCTAATAATGAGCGAGTCAGCTATCTTAACCACTCAGCTACTTGTGGTATATGACGTGAAATTAGTCGTTCATATATACTTAATCCTGTATAAACGCTGCCGATCAATAGCGAGCAACGAATGAACCAGGAGCACTAGAGCAGAACAAAGCAATACAGAGAGGCCAAATTTAGACGCATTATTCAACTAATTCAGGTCATCTCAGCGCCTGTAGGAACAGCAGTGTGTACTAATGTACCACGAGAGCCTGGATCAATATGTAGTTACACGCATCGGCAGCATGCGATTTTCCACCTGTGTACATACTGGTGCATGTACCAGCTAGTCTATATACAGTATGTCAGGTTTTGTCTCACCCAATCGAGGTCATCCTCTAATATTTTAATTGGATATTACCATATCGTCCATATGTATATTAAAAAACTGTAGTCTTCAATTTCAAAACGAGGGTTCATTTTGAAACATCGGGTTTGTCTTAGGAAAAGTGCACGAGTTTGCAGAGTTGATGAAAATTTGAATCATTTACTTATAATGATAATTAAAACAGGGGAAGATTGATTGAATTTTAGCACACACAAAAACATTCTCGATCAGATCAATAATGCTGGAAAGTTGTACAATGATTCCAGGTCATCTGGTGGTTTTGGGAGCCATTGAAACATGAACATTAAAAGCCAATATTATTACTATTACCGGTATTACTACAGAGTGTACGCGGGGTTATCAGCACGAAACCAGAGAATTAATTTACTGATATCCTTTTTGATTTGTACAAAGTGCAAACCAATCCTATTGCTTTGCTCAAAAATGAGCAAATTTTAACCCTTTCTCCTGCGAATGAATTTGCATCTCTCGTAAGAACAACACTATCTGAAGTACTAGTGGCCCGAGCCGTCATTACAAATGACGGCAGAAAATTAGAACTTCAGAAAAATACCCGTTGTCTACTGTGCCGGGCTTCTATCCCTAAAAATGAAGACACGACGTGAATTATTATACAGCAATGATTTGGTTACTATCGTGGAATTTCCATTGTCCAACCTGAAAGGCCCTGCCAAGCCGTGAAAGCTTCACGGGTTGGTTCAGCACTTGAATTTCTTCCTAGCTTATTCCCATAGAGCGTGAAATTTAGTGCTAAAGAAAAACGCCCGTTGTTGAAAGGCCCCGCCAAGCCGTAAAATTTTCACCGGTTCGCTTCGCTCTTGAATTTCTACCCATCTTATTCCAATTTATCTGATCGCTACGCCCTTAAATTTCTTCCTATCTTATTCTCGTTCATCGGATCGCCACGCCCTTGAATTTCTTCCTATCTTATTCCCATAGAGCGTGACAGGAAAGATATAAATATATTTATAAATAAAAACACGACGTGAATTATTATATACAGTGCCTAGACAAAAGTATTTGCACAACTCCATTTTTTATGTATTTTCAAAAATTCAGGGTCTGCTGTAGGATAATTAATACAGGAAGTTTATGTAACATATCAGTACTATATAATAATTCAAGTCGTGTTTTTATTTATTTATATAATTATATCTTTCCTGTCACGCTCTATGGGAATAAGATAGGAGAAAATTCAGATTTCAAAATGTAATAAAAAAAGTGGGTTACCTTGCAATCTTTTTCTTCGGCGAAAAAAAAGTTGGGTACCTTGCAATCTTTTTCTTCAGTATTAGATAGGGGAAAAATGAGAAAGCCCAAAAGACGGCGGGGGTTTTGGTGAAGTGTTAATTTTTTGCCTTCATTTATAATGACGGCACGGGCCACTAGTATATATAATAGAATATTTAAACAGAACAGTCAAAATTGCACTTATAACAAGAAAATTTAACACAAGCAAAAGTAATATGAGGGACAAAAGTATTTGACCAAAAAAAAAATATGACATTAGTACTTGGTGGCGTGACCTTTATAGGCAATAACAGCATGGAGACGATTGTTATAGCTGGAAATTAACTTTTCACGTTCACTTGACGGTATTTTTTTCCATTCTTCCATGCAGATAACCTTTAATTCAGTAAGGTTTTTGGGACACCCTTTGTGGACACCAGATTTAAAAAGACGCCACAAATTTTCTACTGGATTAAGGTCCGGTGATTGGCTAGGCCATGGAAGAACATTTATTTTCTTTATTTTTAAACCATTCTTTCGTTAAGTGCGCAGTATGCTTGGGGTCGTTTTCTTGTTGGAAGGTCCACCTGCGCCGTCCGTAGAATTTTTTGGCACTTGAAAGCATCTTCTTCTCTAAAATCTCCCTGTACATGAAACTATTCATCTGCCATCAATGATATGAAAATCCCAACACCATTGGCAGTAAAGCAACCCCACACCATGATGCTGCCCCCCTCCATGCTTCACGATGGGGATGGTGTTCTTAGGGTCATAGACAGTACCACATTTCCTCCATACATGCCGAGCTTCGTTTCGGCCAAAAAGTTCTATTTTAGTTTCGTCAGACCATATAACCCCTTCCCAAAACTTATTTCATTGTTCCAGGTGGTCTTTGGCAAATTTTAAGCGACTCTTGACATGTTTTGCTGTAAGAAGAGGAGTTTTGCGAGAAGTGTAAGAATGAATGCCAGTACGGTTCATTTCCCTAACAATAGTTTTCTTGCTGACATTCAGTCCCTGAGACACCAGTTCACTCTGAAGGTCAGCACGAGTTGTCATGAGGTCATTAGTCACCTTACGTAGCATGTAGCGCCGAGGTCGACCCATGATCTTACGCGGAGCTCCAGCTCCTGGCAGGTTGGAGACCGCCCTAGTCACTTGATACTTGCAGACTATTGCTCCAACCGTTGAAAAAACAACATTGACACGTTCTGCTATTACTTTAGAAGTTAATCGCTCACTACGAAGTTGAATTATCCTTTTACGAGTAGCTTCAGGACTTTCTTAACTTTGGGCTCTGTAGTGAGAGTGTGCGCGACTTCAACGAAGTCTAGAGAGGTAATGATTGCCCCGGCTGTGGTTTGATTACATTGCATCTGTTTCGAAACGTTTCGTGAACGTTCTAGAATAATCTCCAAACTAATTTATTCAAATTAAATTTCAAATCAAATTAAATATCAAAGCTTCAACATTATATTTATTTTGGTCAAATACTTTTGTCCCTCATTAATTTTACTTGTGTTAAATTTTCTTGTTATAAGTGTACATTTGACTGTTCTGTTTAAATATTCTATTATATATATGTTATATAAACTTCCTGTATTAATTATCCTAAAGCAGTCCCTAATTTTTTTAAAATACATAAAAAATAGAGTAGTGCAAATAATTATGTCTAGACACTGTAGTACACTGATTGTTTGTTTTCTGAACAATTACTTGATATGTGAACAATCGTTTAATATCTGAACAATTGCTTGGTACCTGAACAGTTGTTTAACATCTGAACAATTGCTTGATATCTGAACAATTGCTTGAAATCGTTGAAATCTGAACAATTGCTTGGTATCAAAACAATTGCTTGTTCTGAGCAATTGCGTGATATCTGAAAAATTGCGTGATATCTGAAAAATTGCGTGATATATGAGCAATTGCTTGATGCTTGAACAAGTGGTGGATATCTGAGCAATTGATTATTATCGGAACAATTGGTTGATATCTGAACAATTGCTCAGGTCCCTCAGCTGCAGATCCAGAGTGAGAGCCTCGTATCCAAGATACCGTCTTCGGCACCTGAATTTCTTCCTATCTTAGGCCCATAGAGCGTGACAGGAAGATATATATATATATATATATTTACCTCCGCCAAGGAGGTTATGCTTTCGTCGTGTTTGCCTGTCTGGCTGTTTGTCTTTTTGTCTCTTTGTCTTTCACCAGGATAACTCAAAAAGTTATGAACCGATTTGGATGAAATTTACAGGGATTGTTAGATATGTTAGGAGAAACAGATGATTAACTTTTGGTGAAGATACGTCCATCCGTTTGTTTGTTTGTTTATCTGCGTCACTTTTCTCGATGCCATAACTCAAAAAGTTTTGAATTGATTTTGATGAAATTAACATGAGTTGTTAGGTATATAACAAAGAGTAGATTAATAAATTTTGGTAATGATCCGTTTGTTCGTTTGTCACTGTTTTTAATTTTATGCTTGTTAGCACAATAACTCAAAAAATAATAAATGGATCTTTATGAAATTTATAGGAGTTGTTAGTAATAATAAAAGACATAAATGATCAAATTTTGGTGCAGATCGGTAGATTCGTTTGTATGTTTGACTCCTATTTGTTATAACGTTTGTTAACAGTATAACTCAAAAAGTTATGAACGGATCTTCAAAAAAATTGAACAAACTGCTATTATTATAAAAAGGCACAAATGATTAGATTTTGGAGTTTGTGCAAAGAAAATTATGGTCTCAGAACCAATTTGAATTTTTGCTACCGTTGGCTCCCTTGGCGGAGGTATGCGCTCTCAGAGTGCTCTAGTTTATTCATTCGTTAGTTACCTCCGCCAAGGAGGGTATGTCTGTCACCAAGATAACTCAAAAAGTTATGAACCGATTTGGATTAAATTCACTGGGATTGTTAGGTATGTTAGGAGGAACAGATGATTAACTTTTGGTGAAGATATGGCCATCCGTTTGTTTGTTTGTCTGCCTAATTTTTCTCACTGCCATAACTCAAAAAGTTATGGATGGATTTTATGAAATTAACATGAGTTGTTAGATACATAACAAAGAGTAGATGACAAAATTTTGGTAATGATTCGTTTGTTTGTTCGTTCGTTTGTCACTGTTTTTAATTATATGCTTGTTAGCACTATAGCTGAAAAAATAATGAATAGAGCTTTATGATATTCATAGGGGTTGTTATTAATGTTGAAAGACATAAATGATTAAATTTTGTGCAGATCGGTTTGTTCGTTTCTATGTTTCACCCATGTTTGTCTTAACGGTTGTTAGCAGTATAACTTAAAAAGTTATGAACGGAACTTCAAGAAAATTGCACAAACTGTTATTACTAGCAAAAGGCACTAATGATTAGATTATGGAGTTTATACAAGGAAAATTATGGTTTCAGAGCCAATTTGGATTTTTTGCTATCGTTGCCTCGCTTGGCGGAGGTATGCGCTCTCAGAGTGCTCTAGTTATAAATAAAAATAAGACGTGAATTATTATATAGTACTGATAACATATAACTTTATGTAGTGGTACGAAAGAGCGAGTTAAAGCCACGTACGTTCCAGAGAGACTTGTTTAGTTTTCTTCTCTCGTGTTGAACTTACACTTCTGCAGAGCAAGCCATAGGCGGTGAATGCTTACCCTGAATGATGTAATCATTCTATAATTCTTTTGTGAGCATATATTTATAGAACCCAATATAATTATCATGGCTTATAGGATAAGAATACAGTAAACTTTTCGTATATTTTAGCTTTGCGCAGCTAGGATACAAAAGTTATCATAATTCTTAATTTTGATCATTTTCTCGAGGCCTGTGCCTGGTTTAATCTAAGTACGTTTGCTCACCATCATCTGTATTGATCCAAGGCCATTACGGCACCTATGGTTGGTTAATCTTTTATAATTATCTGCTAACCTGTGTCTACCCTTGACAGAGCTCTAAAAGTACTTACTTGCTTCATTCAAACTATCTGTCCACTATTATTGGTAGTGCAAACAGAAGCGCGAGGTAATTGGAATGCACACTACATCGCACGACTGCAAGAAACTTTCAACAAGGATCAACAACATCGCAACAGGCCACAAACTTTTATCAATGTTTGAATATATTGCCGCCAAGTAGCATGAAACAACGAAGATGCAAATAACGTCGCAGATCAGCCAGAAACCTACATACATAAAAATTCAAGTCACAAAGCTGAGAAGTCAGAAACGCTGACGAAAACTCATATAACATCGCAGAACATTCAGAAACGCCGACCAAGATTCAAATCAGATACCATCACAGAAAAGCCGGAAACGCCGACCAAGATTCAACTAGCATCACAAAACAACCAAAAACAAAGCCCCAACAGAGATTCAAATACCATCAGAGCTGCCGGATACGGTAAGCAAGATTCCAACAATCTTGACAAGCCATAAACTCATACCATCGTCATGACCAAATTTCTGCACTATATTTTCGCATCGCTCCCGGTTTTTACGACAATGACCATAACCTTATTCGTTCTTTGGCAATTCTCCGTAATTCAGATGAATTTCAAACTGGAGGACCGCGGCAGAAGCCAGATGCAACGGTGGTCAGTCCAAAGCGATCATCTAGAAACAGTTGCTAAACAGGACGGTAACTTGGTGTGTCCCTACACTAAACCAACAATCGCGTACACATTATATGGTCGGCTGGGCAACTCTCTCTGCAAATTCGCTCATCTGGTTCAACTGCAGGCGATTTATGGAATAGAGGTATAGTAAAGCGCACTAGATTAAACAGTCGAGCTAGATGAGTATTGAGCAAGCTACTGTAGGTATTTCCCGTCGGGGCACGGGAAGACGTGCTGGTTTTGGGACAACACGTGTTTCAGTGTTCGATTGATTCGTCAAAGTGGATCGAAGCCGAGCCCACTCGACTTGACTTGTGCGAAACTGCAGATTGGGAACTTTGGCTTCGTCACATTGAATCGTTTTGCAGGTGTTAGAGGCAACCCGATTGTGTTAATCCTACATGCTTCCGTTCTCAGCTCTAACACCTCGCATCGCTCGCTGGTTCGATACTCCTCCACACACGCGAGCTCTTTGCAGATCTTGGTGTGCTGACTAGGCAATTGTGTGTGCATGCACAGCGCTGTGGCAGAACTGCCTTCCTCAGAGATGAGGGGGGTGGGGGGTCTCGGGTCATTTGTACCTTCCGTCAAATTGGCGCCATAGTTCTTGGTGACCCGAGGGCGACTGTGACTACACTTACTCATCGGGGGCCAGTGGGCCTATACCCGCGCACAAACCAGTGCATGTGGGTTTCACGGGTGAGGGTGTGGGCTAAGTTGACTTTACCTTTACAACTTCATTTTAAAGACCAAGATTGAGTTCTTGGAGCTCTCAAGAGTAATCGAATAAAGGTCAACACCTGAAACTTGTAGCAACGGGTCGAAGCCAGCGCACCTGTCTGAAGTTTTGGACACGTCAAGCTTCGAAGGTTTAATTTCATAGGCTTAATTCGTAGTTCATGTAAATGATCTGCAAGCGGTTTAACCTATTCACTAGAGGTGAGCTATGGTCTGAGGGTGTTTCAGAGAGCACGGTTTCACATCGAAATTTACAGTAAGCATCTGCAGTAGGGTGGAGCGTTTTTCAACTTTTTTTTATTTTCCATCGTGGCTAATTCGGAAAAGTTGGCATACGGAGAAAAAAATTGTGTTAAAAGCATTTTTTCTTTGAAGGATATCTTCTAACGCCACAAGACCCTTGAAGTTTGATAAAGTGCTTTTTGTGGGCGTAAAAAATTTATTATTTTTTCTTCTTTCACTAAGCAGTAGCTATACATCAGAAACACGCAGGCGAAGTTTTAGGTAGCTAGTACAACGCTAAGTGGGTAGAACAGTGGTATGAAGGTGGCCGGACCTCTCATTAATTCTGCCTGTGAGCTTGAATATCTAGCGTTTTATGGCATTTTCCGCAGCACTGATACCATGTACATAGAGGTTTAATAGAAGAAGGGAGGGCTGTGGTCCCTACCTCCATGTAGATGGCGACAGTGCTGCGGAAAATTCCATATGAGGCTAGATATTGAAGCTCACAGGCCGAATTTAATGAGAGGCCCGGCCCCATCCATCCTCCTGTTCTACCCACTTAGCTTTGCACTGGCTGCCTAAAATTTTGCCTGCGTGTTTCTCTGATGTACATATAACTACCGTTTAGTGAATAAAAAGAATAAAAACTAGAAAAAAATTTTGCCCACAAGCGCACTTTTCTCCAAATTCAAGGGTCTTGTGGCGGTAGAAGATTTCGTCTAGGAAATATACTTTCAACTCAATATTTTTCGCCCCATTTGGCAACTTTTCCGAACTAGCCACTATGGAAAATAAAAAAAATTGAAAAACGCTCCGCCCTAATCTGCAAGTAACATACTCGCTACAGGTAAATTACTACCGCCAAGGAAGTAAGGAAGTTATTATTATTACTGTTATTTTTTGTCGAATTTTTCTATTTGTTTGTTTGTCTGTCACAAAGATAACTCAAGAAGTTATGGACGGATCTTTACGAAATTGACAGGGATTGTTAGGTATGTTAGGGGGAACAGATGATGAAATTTGATAATGACCCGTTCAACCGCCGCTTGTTTGTCTGTCTCTTTTTTCTTGGCAGTATAACTCCAAAAGTTATGAACTTATCTTTACAAAAATTTCAGAAAATGTTGAATTTGTTTCTAGAAAAAAATGACCAAATTTTTGTAAAAATCTGTTTGTTTGTCACTATGTTAGCTTATGTTTGACAGTAACATAACTCATAAAGTTGCAAGGGATCTTCATGAAATTTGTAGGAAGTGTTAGGAATATTGAAAGACACGAATGACCAAATTATTGTAATGATTGGTTGATCCGTTTGTGTGTTAAACGAATGTTTGTCAAAATATGTTTCAGAATATAACTGAAAAAGTCACGGACGGATCTTAATGAAAATTACAGAAACTGTTATTCCTGTCGAGAGACACAAATGACTAAATTTGGCGATGATTAAACCTAGTTTCAGAACTATTTTGAATTTTTCGTAAACATTGCCTTGCTTGGCGGAGGTATGGGCTCTCAGAGCGCTCTAGTTGAGGTCTCTGGTTACGAAAAAGACGGTTCCTGCAGTTCATCTACAGGCGACATACTCAACAGAGGCAAGTTTTTATATATTATGTAGGTGCTGACGTGGGTCACACTCTATACCTGACGACCCGTTCTTATTTAGTAGATCCTGTAAGACTAATCATTAATGAAACTACGGCAAAAATTTTTTCTAATCAAGATAGTGACCACAAACAATTGGTAAACTGCCGGGGTGGCGGAAGAAATGCATTTATTGAAAATCAATAAATTTTCATGAGCATTAGCTATTGGTAAAACGCAAAAGTACTATTGATAAGTATTGTTCATTTTGGTGTCCTAGAATTCAATAATATTAAGGATTGTAGTCCACAGTTGACCCGTAACTTTGAATGTGTGTGTATTTTTTTTCTTTGTGGTGTAGAACAAATCCCTTGCATCACCAGGAATAGTTTGTTTCTTTATTTGCTTCTTATTTGAGGTTCCGCTGTTGATGCTTCGAAAACATTTTATATAAGTTTCTTTTATCAACCGTATACCTACTTGGCATTTTGAGTGTGTCGTCAAGTATAGTGTGGTCAATGATACGGGAACTCTAACAGAAACCTTGCCTGCCCCAGAAGCTGTTTGCCGAGTTTAGCTTCTGTGGTGGGTAAGACTTCTGTTGGGGAAATACATATATATAGCGCCTTAACTCAAGTCACACAGAATTGGAAATACAGGCTACAGGGTTAGGATATAGGTTCGCCCATCCTGTACTATGGGGAGATGCACAGCAGGCGGGCCCATCAATTACTTTAAGGCTCTATGGTTACTCCTTCAGAGACAACATTCTCTCCTATTGCATGTGCGTCTTGCATTTTCCTGCTTCTTAAAGAAAAAAGTGTCAATCTTAGGTCTCTTATTACCCGAATTGCCATTCGCGTCCTCAGTTTTCCACCTTGTAGCATTTCTGGGCGTATTATGAGTCTCTTCTTTCTTTCTCTGGAAACACCTGCTGAGGTAGCAATACGGAGGTGTAGCCCATTAATATACACTTTTTTACAGTATTAACAGTGCTATTCTAAAGAGGCAAAAAATGCTTACTTTAGGCGCTAATGCATTAAGAGTTTGCCTTATTACGTGCGGATGAAAAAAACTTTCATAGGAATATCATTATGCAGGTAACCATGCATAATGAATTACCCAGTAAAGAGTTAACCTTTAATGACCATGAGGACCATTCGGTCACTGTGAAAACAGTTGTTTTATTAGGATATTTAATTCCTTTGTATTCGATATATTCAAGACGCGGTACCTTGAGAGTAAGAAACGAGAGTAGTCACTCGCAGCCTAGCACAACCTAATACGACCACACTCCAGCAGGCACTGAGCTCTTCGAACAGATGTTGTACGAGCGGAGCGGACACTCGAGCAGAATATCCCATACTGTTACCTATACAGGCTCACTGTCACTTCACTCTGGCGTGTTGTAAATCTGGGCACCTAAATTTATGTGAAAATATACACAATCGAAAACGTTACGCGAGACGTCACTAACGGAATGTTTCTTTCCTCATGGTGCTTGCGTGATGAACAGATAGTAATTTTTTAGCGTATAACTCACTAATTTTATTTTTGTAACTTTCTTAACAGGAATGCAAAAAGCAAACTCTTTATATTGTTTTAGTACAGAGACAAAGATGACGTCACAAACACTAGGTAGAAATCTCATTTAAAGTATCAATTTAGGCTTCTGATGAAACAAAGGAAAAGAAGTTGATTTAATATGAGCGTTCTATTGCATAAATTATTGTCAGCTAGATTCGATAATAAGACTTTCGTAATTGGCCACGTTTTCTTTTTTTTTAATAAGGTAGCATTTACAAAAACATTTTTTGCATGCAACAGATCGCACTGGACCCTGAAATGCGCCAAACTTTGGACAGAATTTTCAGTGAAATTGCTGTACCGCCCGTGCCTGACGGGTGCTTATTGATGGTAAGTAATAATAGTATTAAAAATCATAATAATGAATACAATAAATATTATATTTCTCGAATGGATGCACCGCTCAACAAGTTAGAGCGCAGAACCCTTACGTATTTACTCTTAAAGCTAACACGGGAAGAAAATCTACGTAATTTATATAATTTTTTCCACAGACAGGTTGGTGGGTATCATTTCTGTCCAAATTACAAGATGGAAGGGAGAAAAAGATCGGTATAGGCTCTGCCTGGCGGGTGCTTAAAGATGATAAGTGGCACTGAGGATATCATTTCTATGCAACTTTCAAGGTCAAGGGAGAAAAAAAAAACTATGTATACTATAGTTTCTTTGAAGGTCAGTAAGGAGAGTTATCAAATCGCAAGGCCTGCACACACTTCTTTTTTTACTTTGGCAGATGAAAGAAAGAGAAACGAATGACAAAGAAGTTTTCAAAACGTTAGCTGCTGGTCAGAGACCGACACTTTTCCTACATGGCACCTCGTGTGTAGTCAGCGAGTTCATGAAGCATGAGAACCTGCTCCGGCAGCAGCTGGTCGTGAGGCCGGACCTAATAGTGAGTATATTACAAATATATTATATATGTACTTAAATATAAATTCCATACGAGCTATATATTCGATAATGATCATTCAGAATTGGAAATGTCTCATGACTAATAACAACAAGACATATTCTTGAACATTCAACAACTCTCAATGATTATATTTGCGTATATGACGAGTACAAAAAAGATTTGATGTCTCCAAAAATGTCATTAATTTCTACACCTTTATATTATAGCATATACTGTAGCTACTATAGGCGTATTTCTTCATTTCAAAAGACATGACTTTCTATCCTTCGCAAATCATCTCTGTTAGGATCGTTTAGTAAGTTTCTGCAAAATGTGTTCTAATACCGAGGCCACACAATGTAATCTTACGCTCAACTTATGAGCACACGTTCAGCTCACACGAAGTTCAACTTTCTAGCGGTGTCTTGGATGCGGACATTGTGTACAATCTAGACGATGTGCAAGACGAACGTCCGCTCAAGAAGTTGCCCGCGCTATTGCATAACGTAGACTGCCGTGAGTAAGATGTATAAGAAGGCTTCAGATAAACACCCAAACATAAGTAAACTCTAGTCAATGTATTTACTCGCAAAAAAAAAAAGAATTAGTACATATAGATTGCGGGTTGCCAACGCGACCCTTTACCCAAAAGCCTGATAACCACAAGACCGCCAAGAATTTTTATGCCGAAGCCACATATTTGTTCGCACGTCCCACTTGCTGCGAGGATGTATAGCTCGCGAGTATAGCCTGCCCCGTTTTACCAGGAACGTGACTGTACCGGCAGGCATAAATAGAGCTGCCCCACCGAGCAACACTTGAGTAGGATTTCAGTAGTCATCTGATGCACATGAAGCTTAGCTTCCAATTTCCTTTTATACCATTGTCTAGGTTTTAAAGCACCTGATGATGCCCAATGATGGTGAAACCGGTTGTGTAAATCTTAACGTAGGTTACTTACTGAATTTCTTAGATCAACCAAGTAAAGAGTATTTTAGAAAACTGGAGAGAACCGATAGACTTTTAAATAATAATAAATACGGTTATCATTTTAATGAAATTTGCTTGAAAGAAGGGCTGTTCCCTAAATATACATATGGTAGTATAAATAACATCCTCGCATCAAGTTGTAAGTGTGAATGCATATAGTGTGGCGCCGGCATAAGAGCCAGTCTCATGTGATTTTCAACATCCACCGTGATTATGAAATTTAGTGATGCTAGTCGCCAGCACCGTCCATAGAATACGGCAAAAAATAATTACTTCCACGAAAGTTTAATTTCCTTCTTTCTTCTTCATAGTTCCAATCTCAAGAATATCATTGTCTTTTTATCCATTGAGCTTCTGCTCAATCATTCCATTTTGAGTAAAAAAAAAATATTCGCTGTGGGAAGGCATAACTGCTGTAATCATCTACTCAATTTGTACGATCGGGAACAGGGAGAAAGTATAGTTTCTGGAGAAAAAGTAAAAACAATTACACTCGATGAGAGCGGTAAAAGAAACTGTAGATATCTTCGGTGTTTGGATGTTAACGTTGACTGAGCATGAACTGCATTCATATATAATATCAAAATACAACCTTGTCCATTTTCCACCTATCAGTTTTCAATAAAGTGTGTGAAAGGACGTCCGCGGCCTCCAGCATGGCCAAATTTTCGCTTATAAGTTTTCTTAAGGCGTATAAAACAATGGAAAGATAAAGAGATAAATATTTAAACAGACGCGCAGATAAACAGATAAATACACACCGATCTTTATTATATAGTAGATTACACTGTGCCACACCGCAAGAAAGTGTGCGAGATCTGTGGCCTTTTTTCTAAGGAATATGACATGGGAAATCCATTTCTGGCCTACTGTTTGGTGAATTAGGCATGTCAGAAATAAAGGAAAACCCACAACCCCAAATAGGCCCTACACGGACACTGCAACGCGTTAGTTCACAGCGCCGAGATTATCGGCCCCGACGGCCACAAACGTTGATCCAGAGACTCCTCGGCGGTGTCGTTATATTATTATTTACTAAAGTGTGTTTCATATACTGCTAACCTAAGTTAAGGTTTTCTGTTAGACCGCTGTAACAAATGGAAGTAAGTATTTAAATGTGGGGCAGTTATTTAAGCAAAGCACAATAGCTGTGAATTAGTTACGTGAATTAGTTACTCACAGTGGCTAAAGTATGTTGAGCCCAATGGCTACTAGAAGTATGTCGAGCACAATGACCGCTAAAATATATCGAGCACAATGGCCACTAAAGTATGTCGAGCACAATGGCTGCTAAAGTTTATCGAGCACAATGGCCGCTACAGTATGTCGAGCACAAAGGCGAGCACAATGACCGCTAAAGTATATCGAGCACAATGGCCACTAAAGTATGTCGAGCACAATGGCTGCTAAAGTTGATCGAGCACAATTTCCGCTACAGTATGTCGAGCACAAAGGCCGCTATAATATAAGCACAATGGCTCGAGTGAGAAGGAATAAGGTAAGGAGCGGCTATAGTTAGCAGGCTGCCGTACTGCCGAGACTAAGCACAGTCATAGCCCCAACTCACCTGAGCAACTGATATAGCCTTCCGGGTTCCGATGAAGCGCCACCCCAGGTCAGCGGCCGGAGGAGGGCGTGGTGGTTACTCCTTACTGGAGCGTAGTTAACGTCCGTAGAAAGCTGGTGGGTCATCCCTGCTATTTACTGCTGGCGATATTCCCACGAAGACCGTGTCTCCTAGATGGAACGGCACGAGCACCAGGGTTGATTCAGGGAATTACGATGGCCTTATTAAGTTCGATGTCCGCTCCCCAGGTGCTCGCCCCAACGGTACCCCAGGCTGAAACCTCAACAGAATAGTACATGGTACCGTAACCTTACAAGGGGAACACCGATGTCGCCAGGGAGCGGAATGTGCGTCGCTCAAGGCACTAAAATAAACAATTCCAATTCACCAGGAAGCGGGACGAACACCGCTCAAGGCGCTAGAAAATGCTCGTGGATGCACGAGGACAGAGGCCGTGAGCGCAGGGGTCAGAGCTCCGCTGGCTGGAGCAGTTAAAACGGAACGAATATTATTGAGAGTGGTTGCTCAACATACTGGGCCGCTTAACGTACCACTACAGACTGTGGTTATAGAGAGGCACATATGCGAGCGCCCTGAAAAGCACCTTCAGACTGCCGAAACCTCTGTATTGAACTTACGATCACAGGTTCTTAGATGGTTATAATATCTGCGTTGCAAGTCACGGCCACAAACACCTTCAGGCTCGGGCATTACGGCAACCCGTTCTGTTGTCTACCGGGGCATAGATACATGGCCACTTGCATTTTTGTTCAAGACATGGTTTTTGGAGAATTGTCATTGTACCTAGTCTAGCCATAAATAACGTTATAAGTTCAGAACTGAAATAAATTAAAGAGTAAAAATAATCTCCTTCAGCTGAAGCTTTTAGAATTTGTTTCTTCTTTTTCTCCACACAAAGCTTCAATCTATCTGGTTATTCACCTGTCTAATTTACGCACAACATCAATTGGTAGTTTGGCTACCGTTGCAGCAAGGGACCACTTATAGTGAGTCGAAATTTCTGTATAGTTTAGAGCGAGCCATGTTTTCCAATACCGACCTCATTTTGTAATCCAAAGGGTTCAAGTCTGGACTCCCAGACGGCCAATCACCAGTCTTGATGAAAACAGGAACATTCTGTGAAAGCCGCAGCTGATCGAGTGACTTTTGCTTTGTTTGCTGTCCCGAATTCTGCTAAAAGCTCCATTCTTTTTCACTGAACAAAGAACTGGTCCAGCACTTGACGTTATCTTCATAAACGTCTTTAATGTACGCACGATCGAGCTGTGCAACGATGTGCAAGTTGCGTATGATCTGCTGAGTCATTATCTTGATATAGGCTGCAAAGTTAATTTAAAAGTTCATGAGATCCACTCTCATTTGGAGTTTTTTGCCGAGTATATTAGTGATGTGAGTGATGAACGTGGCAAGAAGTTCCATCAGAATATTTCAATGATGGAGCTACGATTCAAAGGCAAGAGGAACCCTGGCATGTTGGCACACTATCTCTGGAATATTAAAAGAGGAGATCACACTTCACATAAAATGTTTAGAAGGATAAATATTGTGCAAGTCGACGGGTGAATGTTTTTTATTCATAACCAATATAGTAACAAGAAATGATTCATGGTACATGGAAAAAGTGTCTAATCGGGAGGAATAAAGGCCAGATGCAGAATCAGAACACTTCTTTTACCACCGAAATATTTCTTACACATCGTGTATTTTTTTTTTTTTTCAATCCTGAAACTTGTTGCACAGTGTTATCGACTTTGCAATCATGCTAATATATATTTCAAGAGAAACCATTTCATTCTGGAATTTGAGGATTGACCCTTTACCGGGCTACTGAAAAACGCTTCATTAGGCATACTTAGCATTATGTAAGTAACCATATTCGGTCACTTACCCGACACAGGGTTAACAGACAAACGCGACTCATTTGAGATATTTTAAATACGTAGCTCTATTTCAAGGAACAATAATATTTAATCGAACAGAGGTTATAATATACTACAAATAGTTGCAAACAATAACTTCAATATTGCAAACGATGCTGTAAAGATCAAATGACTAAAATGCTTTCAAACATTGTCGTAAAAATCAAATGGCTAGATCGTTAGTAAATGATATCGTAAATATTAAATGACTAGAATGTTGGCAAACAATGTCGTAAAGATGAAAGGTCTAGGAATGTTTACCAACAGGAGCACGCCAGAGGACGGTTGCTGCGACTCCTCAGGAGGCACACGGGACGGCCGGATGTTGCTGCTGATGAGGTGAGTGTTGGCCACTTTACACGGGATCTATTTATACGGTATCGTTGTCCCCGGTATCTCCTTACACGGTAAACATATTGTCATATGTCGTTTCCACGGTAGCTCTCGATATGGTATCTTTTAGATGGTATTTACTTATATGGTATTTTTGGGTAATGTATCATCATACATCGTTTCATAGACCGCAACAGTACCTGACTCTTAGGTCCAAGTGGCCTCTGACGATGGCGGCCAAAATGGGAAAAATGGGATTTTCTCAAGAGCTATTATGAACATGTCCAGACACGGTCATGCAGGCAAGCGCCCAAGTGCGTCTCGCCGTATCTAAGATACCTTCTCCGCAAGAAAAATGTTGAGTATTTTACCATTTTTTTTCTTCAGTATTAGATAGGGGGAAAAGAATAGCTCTTGAGAAAATTTCAGTTTTCCGTTGCCGACTTTTGGCCGCCAGCGTCAGACCTAAGAGTCAAGTACTGTTGTGGTCTATGATTGCATCTCCAACAGTGCATATTTTACGGTACACTGTATCCTTTTATAGATTGCATTGCTTACATTGTGAGGGGCAGAAGTAAAATGTTGAATAAAACACTGCAATAAACTTGAATGCAATCCCAATCAGCGTATATACAATGTGAGCGTACCGCAGCCATAATACTGCCTGTCAAGCTCACATATCTGCTTGATTAAAATGCTTAAATTTTGGCCTATGCATCCTAATGCCGGGGCCACACTAGGCATTTACAAAGACAACTTGATGCGAGGATGCAAGACTCGAACGTCATTTATGCCACGGTATCCATGCTACCGATTTTAAATATGTATCGAAACAGCCCGTGAGCTGCTCATCCTAGCCAAGGAGCTTCTATAGAGAAGGAGGGAGCCAGTGCCTAGCCCGTTGAAGCTCAAGAATCTCTTAAGCCGCATCTACACGACGATCTTTTCAGCGATCACAAACACAAGAATCGACGATCAAAATCACAAACAATTTCGCCTCCTTCTCCCAACGATATGAGAAAGAGAAGCCACGATCAATTCAAGGTCACTACACGCGAATTCATCATTCTATTACAATTAATTGATATTCCACCCTCACATTATCGGTCAGATATTCATTGTGGTTGTAGATGCTGATTGGCGGGTAAAACTTTATATATACTGGCAAAAAGTATAGCTAAATATTCATTCACTGGCATCCCCTCAAATGCAGAAATGCACACGATAGAACAATAATTTCTCATTTTTTATTCATAAATTTATTTAATTTCTATAGCAATTCACCCTGAGTACATCCGTTTATTCCATTC
>LQNS02277098.1:2395717-2410971 GCA_001587735.2 Parhyale hawaiensis | reverse complement strand
ATGCGGGTAAATTTAAATAAAAAGTGATGCTTTAATTACTATATAATATATTTAAAATAGATACATCTATTTACAGAGCGAAATATAGTTTTCAAACTTTTTGTGATCGTGATTTTCGATCGTGATTTCCAGCACTGTCGGCGATCAAAGATCACGGACTTCGAAGGCTCGTCGCGTGTGTTTGGCGATCAAAATCTCTTTGCGATCACAAACTTCGACGCAAAAGATCGTCGTGTAGACGCGGCTTTAGAGATCAGTTAAAACGCTGGCGAATGTGTAAATAGACCGCAGGACTCCCTCCTTCTCTAATAGAACCTCCTTGATCCTAGCAACCAGTTGGGCGTAGAAATGCATATGTGGCCCCGGCATAAGAAGTGGACATGAAATAAATAAATAACTAAAACGCCTCGTGGTGTAACATCATCAACTGCGGTGGGAGCATAGCTCATCGTGGTCATATCTAATGGAAGCTAATCTTAGTTTTTTGCATGGGTTACATCGAGGGCAACTCGCTAGACTCCCTGCAAAAAAATTATGAACATTGATCAAATTCTTCGACCACTTATTGCGTGGACAGATAAATATATATCATACATACTTAACTCTTCAACGAAAAAATTATCACCTCTCTCACTTCTATCACGGGTGATAAATACACGAAGCGTTTTATCATATTAGGATTACTTGGCTATTACTGTAGCTATCAATTGATATATAGCTTGTACATGTATTAAATAGAATAGAATAAAATAAAATAATTGCAAACGACATCACCAATTGTAAGGGACCCCGAAAGCCAGCATAGCTATAAATCCTGGGATTCAATGCCAGGAGTTTCCAAAGCAAAATCAAGGGTATTAAAATAGCAGTAATGACAGGTGAGTTTCTTTTGCTATTAGCCGGAAAAACTAGCATGCATAGGAGCGTCTGAATATCATCGAACTGCAGCAGCTATCGCATTAATATCATAAAATTGCAGTAGCCATCAGCACTGACTTTTGCAGACAGTGGACAAAACCTGTGCTACGAGAGTTTTAGCCACGCAGTCAGTGCCATCCTGTCTGCAGCGCGTGTACGGACAGCACGCGATGTATGCAGTACGTGCGTCTTTGTGGTCGGTCGATCTTAATCTTCTTATTCACTAGCAGATTGTCGCGATGAAGATTTGAGCGCTGTTTATCAGTATGTACTCCCGACCTTGTGCATTCTTAAGCTCTTCAGTCACGGATCTAAAATGCGTGTACCAAGAATACCCTTGCAATAATATCAATAATATCCTATCCTCGACGCAGTCTTGAAGGTGCAATTTGCTGCGAAGTCATGCACTACGCATATGACGACTTCACTTACATGGAAAATTATACTTCCCAGTTACTGAACTTTGTAAGTCAGACCAGTATAATGGACTAGTCCCAAAAGGACCAGTTCGACTATGGTGCCTTCAGCTTAGTCATAATTTAATGAACTTAACCCTCTTAGCACCGGACTATGTTGCCTCCCTACATAGTTTTTTTTATGTAGAAGTAAAGTAAGATTAGTAGCAAAATAACACAGGCTGATAACAATGAGGTTAATGAGCATCATCATCGAAACTGTGACTGGGAGACACCGTCTTACAACACTATTATACCGCGTGCATTGCATACTACTCATAAGTTTTGAGGGTTTTTATAAACACTGGCGGGGCGATTATGATTGCACTGTTTTTTTTATTATCAGTTGAGAGTAAGATTCATTGAACTGTGAAATATTGTGTTCTGAGCAGACAAAAATTAACAGACAGTAAGCTTGATAGGCCCAAAATATCTATCTTTGAAAAAGTGGGCCCTAGTTCATTTTCAACAGTGTGTTTAGATTGGCTAGTGTGTAAAACAGCCGTCGATTTCATCGTTCACCAGCGCTTATCGCTGTAATAGATGGCACACACGCTCGTCAAAAGAACGAGTATCTTCAGCAAATCGTCCGAAGGTTTTGTCGAGCTCTTGCTAACCCAGTTTTGAGTACACCGAAAAGAGGGGTTAAAATGTTAACCGTCAGTTCAACAATTTGTTCAGCAAGTGCCGTTAGTTAAGTTCCGGACATCTCTTTACACTTGGAGGGAATTATAACTCAAAATTCTACGTGTGTGCTATTTAAATAGGCGCATTCGGACACGGAGATGATGAAACTCGTTCGTTTAACTAGCGTCTATACGCTGTATGCACGCTAGTCAAAAGAACGACCCTGTATACTATACAGGCCCACATGCTGCTTTGGAGAATGCACTGCACCTGAAACCACTGAATGCTATTTAAATTCAACACTTCAACTACGATGAGGCTAGTGACAGGTTTTAGTGTGATGACCTTTATTCTTGAATGTTCAACTAACAAAAAAATCAAGGATGATATTGGTAAACCTAAACTCGAGCGCAGACGAGCGACATATTCGCTTATTTCAAAGGAACAATTTTGTGGGTAAATCCAAATTACCGAGACGTGTTAATTGATGCACAGGCAGCAGCGAAAGGATTAAGGGTAAAATTATCACGAGTTGCATAGAAATGGAAAATATTGGCTTTTTAATTTTTGTTGCTCTTGTATATACAGTATACTGCATATCCGCCAATTTTTATTCCCTATACATTGGGCTCAGCGACTTAGGCCGAGGTCACACGTCATTTATATCAACGCGTTCGCTCATCCACTTGTCCGAATTCGTTATACTGTGCCCTAGAAATGACACAAAAGTGCACAGTTTTCTCAGTTTTATTTCCCTCCAAATTCGAAGAGATATCCGTAACTTGCCAAACCATACTTGCAGAGGAAACTGATTCAACGGTTAACATTTTAATAACTTTCTGTAGAGTGCACAAAGTTGTGTTGATAACAACGCTACAATACTTTCGGACAAGTGGCAGAATGAACGCGTTGATATGAATGACGTGTGAACTTGGCCGAAATGTTTTGTAAAATGTTGAAGCTTATAAAGGAAGCTTCTAAAAGTACTTTTTTGGTGGCTGCCGCCGTTTTAACCTATAGATACAAATTCCTTTCATATTTTTCACATTGCAGATAGACTCGCAAGCATCAAAAGTAGTTTTAAGAAATCTACTGACTCTGTACGCTGTAGTAGTGAGTATCTAATAGAGAAAAGTGGTCTAAAAATTGCTTTGAATTGCTTGAACGCGACGAAAAGGATTAACCTAAACCCTTTCTGCTGAATTCGTTCCTCATGTAACTTTTTCACCGAGTCTGCATGGTGGAGCATGCATGTGTTGGCAATATGCCCCTTTCGGCAATATTTGCCCCTCGTTTGCATTGTGTTTACGGGACCAAGCTGTGCAGATGAATGATTGTCCATCACGTGTATCGCAGTCGCAGTTGAAGTGTTAAAACAAGGCGAGTGTTAAGCACGGTCACTTAAACGGTACATAATTATATTGGCTCAGTATTACCATAAGAGAGCACATTTTTGCTGCAGTTTTTGCAACCTGATCGTCTTACCTTTTCGAAATATGTACTCTAAAAATTTTAATCTAATTTATAAGCTCCGTAGGCTCAGTTGAACACAGATTTTTTGCTTAAAGATAGGAAGAAATGCTAGCGTTGATGATTTAATTCGGTTGTATTCTTGAGACGGAAGATGAACCTGAGCGCGGCTGCATGAACGTGCACGTTAAATACAAAGGTGATACGGGAAATACAACTTAAATATGAAACACAAATATACATTTCCCATTGCTTAAAAGCAGAGTGATGAATATTTCTTTGAGAAGCAAAGAAGCTGGTGATGGTACCAAGTACGGGATAGGAGTTGACAGTCAAATAGCGTATGGCCTATGACCAGCTATATAACACCTGCTTTCGCGAAAGCAAGGAAGATGGTGATGATGACTCAACGGGTCACGGGCCATCTAGTACAATTTAAAAGCACCAGAAGCTTACACGAAGACAGAGTAAAAAGCAGTCAGAAAGCTGGTGTTGTCGTAATACTTAGGAGAAAAAGGATTACCGGCACAACAATACCCATTCGCATCGCACAGGATTAGCAATGATTTTTGTCTCGGCTTTTCTGCGGGAAGGTCTCGAGCTTAATGCAACCTCAGATGAGTTCTACTGGCCTCATACTGGTCTCAAAGGGACCACTACGCTATTACTAACAAGAAAATAAAGCTTAGCATATCTAACCACATACAGCACAGCTAAACGAATTCATTCACTCACGTTGCACAAGGCCAAGAGACGAACAAAGAAAAGAGAAACAGAGAGAAGAATGACATACTCGTGCAGGGGGTAGCTGCCGTCTCCATCCCCCCTCCCATACGGGAGCAGGTGGGAGTCCCATGAGATGAATCGCTGAGCATCCATTCGGCGGCCCACCTCGCGGAAGAGAAGGGAAAGTTTAGAGGACGCACCTAACTCTACAAACTAACGTTGTGTAAAAGTCCACTAAAGGACGGTTGCATTTATAGCTGTTGGTGCAGTCTCTGTAGATTTGCGGCTCGGCAATGCATACTTAAATGCTTCAAAGTTCTGGCTGTACCTGTACCTATAGACTGTGCAAGCAGGATCGGCATATCTGGATGAGAAGAGATTGAACTATTTGTTGCCTTTTGTAATCACGCTCTTTGTGAAGTATAGCTACTGAGGTATTGTTTACTAGAAGCTGTTTTGTCAGGGCGGTGTGATGGCTGCTGCTGGTAGTGGATTTGGATGATCCAGAAGCCAAGTGCATGGTACGCCTACGGGAGAGTGTGGTGGTTCTTAGGCCAAAATGTACGAGTATTTCGGTAGGAGCTCACAACAGTCAACAGAACGCTGGTACTCGTGCATCAGACTAGCCTGCTTTAGAGGGGCTTCTTGGGGTCATTGATAGTTGTGGGACTATGATGGTAACTGTGGTACAGTAATATGCAGTATATATATATGAAAATGAGCAAGTGTGTGTGTGTATCAATGTGTGTGTCCACATCATAGATAGACATGTAATTAAACTAAATTGAACGCCTCGTGGCGTAATGGCCATCACCCGCAGTTAGGTGCTGAGTCAGGAGGTACAAATTCAACACCGTTATTTTTGACGTCCAGCCTGCTCTAAAATTTTGGCATTTTTCACATTTTTGTCGAGCCCCTCGACTGCCTGAAATAGATTCTGATGGTGGCTCAACTCCTTCTGCCTCTTTTTGGGTGGAATTACAAATTCAACGTCGTACGACCACTTTTGAGGATCAGTTAACTCTAGTGTTTGGTATTTTCACATCTCAGTCAACCCACCTGACTGCTTGAAAAAGATTGTGAAGATGGCTCAACTCTTTCTGCCTTTTACTGGGTTGACAGACAAACAAATAGTCAAACAAACAAATAGCTAGAATGTCTCGTGGCGTAAGGCCATCACCCGCGGTGGTTGGGTAAATTTCAAAGCGGTCATTTTGCATAGCCAGCTTACCAAAGAGTTTTGGCATTTTCACATCTAGGTCAACCCACCAGACTCCCTGCAAAAATTTATGACATTGCTCAATTCCTTCTCCTTCTTTTTGGGTGAACAGATAAATATACCGAGAAATATATATAAACATAAATCTTCCACAAAAACCTGAGCTCTGCTCTTCGCCTCGCAAGCGGGTGATAATTAAAAATTTATATGCTGTTTTATTTGGTGTCTATCTTCAAGCAACAAAATGAGTAATTGAATGCATTATTCTCGTAGTTCACAGTGGTTGGGATCCATGTGAGAAGAGGTGACGTCCGACGGCTGCTGAGAGTGAAACAAGCAGGGGAAGTGCTTCCTCCCGCCTATTACCATACCGCATTCCAGTATTTCCGTGACAGGTAATTATTTTCTGCAGGTGCAGGCCAGTATTTCCATGGCAGGAAATTATTTATTTTTTGCATGCCAGCATTTCTGGGACAGGAAGTTATTTTTTTTTTGCCAGTATTTCCGTGACAGGAAATTATGCAGCAACAGTAGGATTGTTAGAGTAGCAATGCTAGCTCGCATCAATAGTTGAATTCTTGGTGATTTTTTTCTTTTTTCTACGGCTTTTCTGCCGAAGGTCTGAAGCTCAGTGCGAATTGAAATTAATTGTATTGGTCTGGAGTGACCAGCGCTAATACTGGCCGAAAATAAGGCGCAGAGAGAGGAAATTAGAAAACCTACCTAACTCTACACACTAACATCGTCAGCAGAAACTACCGCCACTTGCTAAACTCGCGACAGCCCGAGGGTGAGAGAGGCACATGTATGTTCAGTCGGCGAAAGGGCCCACTAGACCGTATCCCTGAGGGTTGGTATTTTGCAAGCAGATCATTTTGGATGCAGGCGAATCTCAATATTTTTTTTTATACGTGAGTTCTCGAAAACAATTTCTAGTTAAACGGAATCGGCTACAATTCACAAAATGAATCAGGTTTGAATTTTCTGCAGGTTTCGGGAGTCCATACACGTTTCAACGGTAAATTACTGCTGAATATCCTACTGTACAAGAAGAGGCATGTGTTTTTTATAGAAGTAACTCCGACAATTTTGGAGTAGGGGAGTTGGTGAATGGTTTATGCTTAAATTAATTCAACAGTTTCTTACTCAACATCAACGTACCATGCAACACCGAAACTGATTTTTTTCGATTGGATTGCAGAAGTGCTTTCTACCCAGCAAACAATTTGACGTTGATTCAACGTAGATATCAGTCGTTTGTCAACATATCAACTCCAGATAACGTTTTTGTGAGTACGTTCTGAGACAACGTGCTAATAACGTCGTGACAACCTCCATAGCTACGTGACATTGTCAGTTCAGCTCCAGATAACGTTGTTAGCACGTCGTACCACAACGTGCTGGGCACGTCCTTAGCACGTCGCATCAAAAAGTGCTAGTAGTAGTAAAAGTTTTACTAGCGCTTCAGGGGGCACACTGCCTATATCGCGCGGAACTATTCCTGTGCTTTACCACAGGCTCGTGTGCCGCTAGGGCGTGGAATATGTCTCATCTTATATTAAAAGTAATTGTTGAGAGGAAATTTTTATTAATTTTTCATAAAGTATATGTAATTTAGAAAGAAAGGCTAGAGCAATAGCTGATATTAGCATTTATCGTAATGGATAAATGCTAACAACGTGTCTGGAGTCCACAAATCAACGTCCATAGGACGCCGAGGCTCAACACATAACGTTGATTCTACGTCGTGGGTTAGCGGGGTAAAAGTACCTTTTGGGCTTTTAGTTTGATGTTTTGGTGTTGGAGAATATTAAGGTAGGTCCTCGGCTAAAATCAAACCTATATTCTTGCTGGACACGAAAAATTTTGTTTAATTCACGATGAAGAGTAAACGATCCAGACTCTAGGGCCTAATCCAAGTTGAAATGCTACGTAATGTCAACCTGCTCAGTCTCTACTCATCGATAATTGATTTTCAACATGCGGCACCTAAGAAAATCGTTTGTTGCCTGCTCCCACTAGGTGTGCAAAATCTAGTCATTGAGTCGGCAAAATCTAGTCACTAGGTGGAGAACTGCTTGCAACTCTGTAGGTAATCATCCACTCAGTTGAAGTGCTAACCGCAGTGCAATAACGCACTATTATTAAGTTCACAGGGAGATGTATTTTGGTGTCTGATTTCTAGAACCAGATTTTCTGTTACAGGTTTAAAAATCCCATATTCATCGCTCTGAGTGAGCCCATCTATCAAGAGTGGTGTGTCATACACTTAAAAATGGCGTCCAAGGCCCGTGATATCATTGTACCCAACGATGGAGCGTCTATGGAAGAAGACTTTGCTTTTCTCACTACGATGCAGCACCTGATTTATTCACACGGTACGTTTGGTCTCTGGGCATTCGTTTTGTCGGATGCCAAAACTGTGACATACCCCGACCCACAGATGACCATCCCAGGCCAGAGCAGATACTGGCACTATAGAAACTTGGATTTGTTCAGAAGCAAACGGCCAGACACGGTGTTTCATACGATAATTTACCCTACTAATGAGAGAGAATAAAAGACAAGGTGGTGAGTAACCTGCAGATAGCCACTACAGGCCAGAGAAGATACTAGCAACATGTGCACGGCAACTTGGATTTCTTGAGAAGAAAACTTGACTCGGTTTTTCATATACCTAGTCCTATTAGTGTGACCATATAAAAGATAGCGTGGTAAAATATAGCGTCTGATGATATATTTGTTTTTTTTTACTGCATAACTTAAGGGCCGGGAAATAAGAACCTTTCCGGCAGAGAGATTGATAAAAATTATATATTTTTAACTGTACTCCCGTGATAGCCACATAACGGTACACATTAGAGGCATCACTGTCATTAAATGACGGAAGAAAAACAATCACTTCAATGTAACCTCCGTATCGATGGACCCGAGCATGCCCTGAGAGGTATAGTTATTCTCGCAGGCCCTATCCCTGTCTTAATGTACAGTTTATGGGCTACACGAACTCAAAAGCTGTCCCGAGTGCCTTCTCCACAGGATATGTTGCAGCTGGCCGTAGATCTTGCTGACAAGGTTAGTTTATAAGGTGAGCTGTCGAGTGAGGCGGCCGATCTATTCCGCGGGGCTCCTACCTTCTCTCGTGCGGAAGATCACGGAAAAGGCCGTCCACACGACTGTCTTTCTCTTGGCTACTTTTTCATTTTTCGTCTCTTTGACAGGCTTTGTGCCTTGTTTCCCCGCCCGTAATAGCGCGCATGACAGACTCGAGACAAATAATGTAACATTGAACACTAGGTCGTCCGTGTTGGGTTAGGTACGCCCCACGGCGGCCGCACCGAGCCTCACTGCTTGGGTTACACTTTATTGTGGGTGCGGTGGTAAACGTAGTAGAATACTACTACTGGACCTTACTACAAACGGTCCAAGAAGTGATCCATTATTGCAACACTGAATGAATAAAATCGTCCCCAAGGAGTAAAGTATTGCGGGCCGAGCTAGTTTCCATAATAAAGCTGGGTGAGTTAGTTATAGAAATTAACTGCGTAGCAAAATGGGGAAATTTTCATGCATGCAGAAATTATAATCTCAGTGAATATAAAAGGACACACTCATGCACTCTTGTACCTAAAAATGATGCATTGTGAAAGTCTATGAGTAATTGGAAGAAATTCAGTTCATTATCTTCAAATCGTGCTTGAAATCTCCATAAAACTCATTTATGCATTATTCACAGTCGCTAGGGTATTGTTCATTAATTACTGGCATCTTTACACTACGCATATCAATATCGTACTGCCAACGGCATACAGTCGTAGACGTCAAAAATAATACCTTTCAAGCAAAATGTGAAACTTAACTCAGGCATTAAAGAGGCGAAAGCTAATTTGTACCCACATTTTTCCCCTTGAAATTAGGCGTCTTTGCTAACTGCCACGCGTCATCTCTATAGAGCAGCGCTACTACTGGCAACGGAAAAGTTCAAACAGCGCTGTGACATAAATTTTATTTAATAGTACAGCTGTTCCCTAATTGAATAAAATTACCATATTACATCGAGACAATGAGAGTGGCGTACAAAAACTGTTGAAACGGTCACTGCAAACACAGTAGTCAAGGGAAACCAGTAATTTGCTACATAGAAGTAATAACGGCAGCGTATCAGCAACAACACGCGAAGCAGCTAAGTAACAAATGTTCAAATGCGCTCATATATCCAACCGCAAATTTATAGGCAGTTATCGGTTGTTATCCGACCTGCTATTTACTCATAGGCAGCTGATAAATGCCTATAAATTTGCGTCTGGGATTATAGCATACATCAATTGAGATGAGTTTCTTTCTTCGGCTACAGGTTGGAAACTTACTATTTCCAGAAGGCGGAGCAAACCCGATGTATTTATCTGTTCAGCAATAGCTAGTAAAAAACATATAATTTAAATGAATATGTCAGCCGAGATGATATCACTCTTCAAGTAAACAACATCGAAATTTGGAATTTAGATAAATGCGTCAATGCAAATGTATTTACCTATTTTGGATAAGCGAATGAATTTAACGTGCGTTAACTGTGATCTGAGTAATAGTCAGCGAGAGAGCCGGAATTCGAAACAACTTCGTCAAATATTGGGAGTGGATTGCACTCATGGTGATGCATTTTCCTATTACGTAATAAGTTGAAAATTTGACATTACTTAGTAAAATTTAGAAATTGCACCAGCAGAGATTCATTTAGCAATTGGGTTATAAAATATAAATTGAGAATAGCCAACTATAGTCGAATTACTTATTCTGACGAGCGTTTAGATATGCTAATATGAAACTTCAGAAGAAATTGGCCGAAGAATAAAATATTAATTAAGCTAAGTGATACATTCCACCGTAGAGATACTGTAAGCAACAGTGCGCCGGATTCATATACCCCACCCAATATTGGTATCCATATCGGGTACAGATGGAGTTAGCAGCTAAGTCAGCCGTGCTTTAGAACTCATCGAAAGTTCATAGCCGTATCAGATACGGGTCGAAGAAAAACTTGACGAAAATAAGCAGAGTTTTCGAGGATGTAGAAATTTGTATTCATATTGAATACAGAATAAAAACTTAGCTCAAGTAAACTAACCTGGAAAACATTTTGAAACTCCTAATCACATCCGGTATAGATGAATAATAGTTTAATGAGTACCTACCTGATATATATAGGCTGACATTTAAAATATATACCCATATCGTGCTTGTAGAGAAGGAAATTTTTAAACGAAGTACGTTAAGTTCAACAGAATATCGAAATTGTGTCTGATATCGTTATATATTATACGAAACACCGGGAAGACTTGAGGCAAATGCGACAGCCCTTTTCGATATAGATGAAAAATCTAAACTGTAGCTAAGGTTAGCAACGAACTAGACCTTGTCATATCTTAATTTAACAATATGGGCAGTATAATACAGTATGAGTTCATTGTCTGAAAGATATACTTCCGTGTAAAAAGAAAATGAATTGGAATGTTTCCATGCATTTTTTTTTCGATCGTAAGAATAAACCATTACTTGCATATCAGTTCCGGAAGCGAGACATTTCACATTAGTTAACGAGTGTTCTTAAAGCACGCTGCTATTCAAGTGGGACATGTCTGCATTCTTCACTGATGCGCACTTGCATGGAACAACACTACTTGCACAAGCTAGAGAAATGTACTTAAAAACTACCCAATCACAGTTAGCTTAAATGATACTTCTGCTTACACTCAAGACTCCGGTAATCGACTTCAACATCTCTGCAGTACTGACAAGCACGGCAATGGAGATCGAAATTGGAAATATCCGACAAGGGTGACGCACTGACAGGCTGTACGAATGGCTGGCAGCCTGCGATTGGTGAGAAGGAAGCAGTTACGGAAGAACGAAATAATTCCTGGCTAGTACGGCGAAATGCGACCATGAATGTACATATCTTTTTACGATATAAGCTGTAATAGTTTTAATCTAAGATCACCTCCCGCCTGTGGATAAAGAAATTATATCTATGTTCCCTCTTCCTATGAAACCTCCTTGGCACGGTTCCCTATACCTGGTTGACTCTCCGTACGTGAGCGCAACTGTCGTGACGCCCTACAAGATGTTCCGGGAGAGGGAAGAAGGGATATGCAGTACCGTACCTACGCAAAGTACTAGAAAGCAGAGCGTACAATAGCAAGTCGGGGGGGGGGAGAAGGAGCAGATCAAGACTGTCACTAGATGTCGCAGAAGAACGGTTCATTATATGGAGTGGTTTCATCTTCCTTTTCCACAACAAAGGCGATCTCACAGAGGAGGCAAGAAGAGACATACAGTACGATGATAGATACGTGGAACCCAACCACGAGGGCATTCTCACACAAGATCAACGCGCAAAGGAACAGTAAGTCGGGAAAGCGGAAGAACAGACGAAAGTTAAATCAATAAGAGTATGAAAGCGGAAGGAAGTAAAGGGTGCATGAAGGTAAGACATCCCGAAGGCCTAGCTAAAGCAACATCTAGGGGTCCCCCAGGAAGCGCGGCTCCTCATAACAAAGGATGGCCTACGGCCCATCCTATACCCTTGAGAGGAAACATAAATAGTGTGTATTTATTACTACTGTATATTGATATGTTTACTTCCGTGTATTATAATTAGTATATTATAGTGAGATTTTCACGCCGTATCTGACACGAAGACTTCATAACAGCAGTCCATTTTCACATGGTATAATTAAGACGTCGAGTCGAATTCAGGTGAGTTCTATTACTTTAGTAGCGCTCAGGTGCCCCATTTTTGACAGGAAACAAGGCGCAAAGCATCTTTAACCCTACACGGCTCAACCGAATGAATTCGCTCAGCCTTACAGCACAGGGCAAGAGACAACAAACGGAAAGAGAAGAAGACAGAAGAAATACCCGTGGGGAGGGTTCCTTCCGTGGCCCACCAGCAAGGGAGCAGATAGGATGGGTCATTTATCACCATTCGGCGGCCCACCTCGCGGAACAGACGGGGAAGCCTAGAGACACCTATCCTAAGCGCCAGTTCACACGTCCCTCAACGTAGCGTGTTCAGTCAAACCGATGGACGCGGCGCGTTAATTTGATGGAAGCAGCAGCAGAAAATGCGGGAGACGGAAGGATGAAGCACGTCCGATTTTTCAACGACCTGCGTCATTCAAGTTCGGCAATAAAATCGTTAATTGATAAACTTATCCTCTCTTGCGTTTTCAAATCATGAACAAGTCGACAGAAATGCTTTTTTTATCGTCATTTTAATGATCAGAATTACTGTATTCCCATTCAACATAAGAAAGCTAGTTGAGCTGAAAATGTACTAAGAACACAGACGCCATCTTGGATTTGGAACCCCAGCTGATCGCTCTCCGTTGATTCTCCTTTTATCGGTTTAGCAGGCCATAAATATTCCAGATATAGACTGTTCCTCTCAAAATCAGGCTATATGATTATGAGCTACGACATTAACTTCAAAAAGACGCATAAAATAAGCATAAATGTAAAAGCAACGAGATCTTAAGTGAACGCGTGGCGTCATTCATTTGAACGAACCGTTCTACGTCTGGACAGCGACAGCAGAAGTTGACTCACGGCTCGTGTTCATTTTAGGAAGCGAACGCGTTACGTTGAGAGACGTGTGAAGTGGCCCTTACTCTACAAACTAACCTAATAAGCAGGAACTGTGGCCAGCTGCAACATCTCTTGCGTAAAAATAAACAGTGAATGACAGCTAAGTTAAATCTTCTCAAAATTGAACTTAAGGAGGTGCACATTAGGGATCAAAATAAAGAAGCTGAACCGCGGAAAAACGTTAAGCAGGGCTACACCTGCGACACTGTAGAAGTAGTAGTGGAAACTTACTAGTGCATCAGTGGCACACTGCCTATATCGCGCCGAACTTTTCCTATGTTTAGTTACAGGCTCGTGCGCCGCTAGGGCGCGGAATTTGTCTCATTTTATATTATAATGTATAATTTAGAGAACATTATTATCATTATTAATTTTACATATACTACATATAATTCACAAAGAAACAGGCAGTGCCGTAGTTGACAATAGCAATTGACCGTATTGGCTTCATCACAGTTTATGATGGAGGTTACATCTGGCAAGATAAATCTTGAGGGCATTTCTATTAAATTGGCCGCGAGGTCCCTGAGAAAGAATTCCTTGGAGGATAGAAACGGCATCCCGACCATGCAGGTCCGGATAGCAGTCCCTCCGCTCGTCGGAGAAAGTGAGACGCTCGGCTATCAAATGAATGACAGGGAGAGGTACGACGCAGCCGTCGTAGTAGGGTTGCGGACGCCTCATCCGCAGATGGTCGTAAGTCTCGTGTGCCCAATACGCAGTCGGCACAGTACGACGTCCATTCGGCGGTCGTCGCTATTTGACGAGTGCCACCGTCACAAGGTCTTTGACTGTTCGTAATTTATTAATTCTCTGCGCCAGCCACTGGGATTGCCATAGCTCGCGCAGTTTTCACTTGATTAGTGGGTAATCTATGGTCTCGGCAGGTGACTGCACGGTTTGCCGCGGGCAAATCCGACAGGGCCACCTGCCTCGATTCTTCAGCGAGCTCATTCCCCGCGATGTGAACATGACCAGGCACCCAACATTATCATTATATATTTTGTTTAACCTCCGTAGCCGCAACTCAGGCGTTTCAACAAAGAAACTACTTGTGCAGTATTCAAATATTGCATATTGGGTAGGCGTGGTGGCCACGTGCGCTACTACGGGCAGGGAAACAACGCGCAAAGTATAGTAGTAGACACTCAAGTGGTCGGTCCCTTTTGTGTCCTTCCACACGAGAGAGATCACAGATGTCCAGCGTACCAGGTCGGCTATCTCGATCGATAGCCCATCTCACGGGACAGAAAGAGGAAAGTAGAGAACCTGCCCAATTTTACAAAACTAACCTCGTCAGCAGGACTACGGCAAGCTGCAACATCTCCTGCGGATAAGGCACTTGGGAACCTTAGGTGTGTGATGCTCAAATACATTGTGGCAGTGATAGGGCTCGCCAGAATATACCCCTGAGGGAAGGCACCCAACAGATTTACACGGACTTTCCACCCTCTTGCAATTTGTATCGTACTTACTATTCAGTTGATGCTGTTGTATGCTCGAATGGCCTGTACTACACTCAGTGAGTCGGAGACTATGGTGAAGTTGTTCTTATCGCTGTCTCTAATGCGGAGCAGCGCCCCGCACACGCCGAACTGCTCGACGGTGAAAATAGAGGTCTCCAGTAATAGCCGGCATGCTCTAGTTTCACCAGTTGTAGCGGCTGCGCATCCAACTCGGTCTCTCGTTTTAGAGCCATCTGTATAGATGTGGGTAGAGTCGTAATGTTGGTCTCTCACGCGATCCGTGAAGAGTTTTATTTATTTATGATTTATTTTAGCAAGAGGGGATGGGAGTCTTTCTTTTTTGGCTATTGCGTGCCGGGGCAAAAAGTTCAAACTGGTATGCGCCAGGTTGGCTTGTCTATGAACTGGACCGGGCCACCTTGAATGGTTCAATTTCCGCTATGAAGGAAAGTAGTAGTAGTAGTAGTAGTAGTAGTAGTAGTAGAAACCTTTACTAGCGCTTCAGTAGCACACTGCCTATATCGCGCCGAACTATTCCTGTGTTTGGCCACAGGCTCGTGCGCCGCCAGGGCACGTAATTAATCACATTTTATTTATTATAAAGTATTAAAAAGAATATTATTTTTACATATAGCATATGTAATTCACAAAGAAACTGACAGAGCCGTAGTTGACGATAGCATTTATCGTAATGAAAACATCACAGTTTTTGATAGAGGTTACATCTGG
>LQNS02277098.1:2365446-2376333 GCA_001587735.2 Parhyale hawaiensis | reverse complement strand
ACAGCAGCTAGTATTCGTGTATCGTCAGCAAATGACGAGGGTACCGCATAGTTACATCCGGACCCCATGTCATTGATCATGATGAGGAAGAGAACAGGTCCCAGCACAGTGCCTTGTAGAACTCCACTGAGTACCGGCTGTTTGGATGAAACTTTGTTATTGACAATTACGCTCTGTGTTCTATTTGACAGGAAAAGTGAAATAAGTAAAACAAGTTTTAAGAAAGGAAAGCAATGAGTGAGTGAACGAATCTAAATGTTACCATTATAATATTGTACATAGACACTGTACCTGACGATTCATGCTTGTTACCAAATAGATCTCCCAGCTGAAACTTCGTGAAATTTTGCTAATTAACTTTACGCAAAAAATGAATTTATTAGTAAGAAGCGTATACAGTATTCTTATATATATAAGGCAAAATTAATTTGGGGGACCTATAGAATGCAGAGGCTGTCAGCTACAGCTGTCATACCAGTTGTCATACTATATGTATATATATATATATTATATATATATATATATCAGTACTATATAATAATTCACGTCGTGTTTTTATTTATTTGTTTATATATATATTTATATTTTTCCTGTCACGCTCTATGGGAATAAGATAGGAGAAAATTCAGATTTCAAAATGTAAAAAAAAAGTGGGGTACCTTGCAATATTTTTTCGGCGAAAAAAAAAAGTTGGGGACCTTGCAATCTTTTCTTCAGTATTAGATAGGGGAAAAATACAACTAATAAGATAGGAGAAAATTCAGATTTCAAAAGGCGAAAAAAAAGTTGAGTACCTTGGAAAATTTTTCTTCAGTATTAGATAGGGGAAAAATGAGGAAGCCCAAAAAACGGCTGGGGTTTTGGTGAAGTGTTAATTTTTTGCCGTCATTTATAATGACGGCATGGGCAACTAGTATATATATATATATATAATATACCTTGCATCGCTTCGAACGGTTTGCATATTGTTAAATTTGAGATTTCTAGGATGGTTAGAAAGAATACATTTGCCGAAAATTCATCCAACAGTCGACACTCTCTTTAATATATATATATTGTGTGGAAATTGAAGTAGCGTTTGAAATTCCATGCAAATTTTTTGGACAGTGTAATGCTGAGGACACATTATGCATTTGCATGCACAACTTAACACGAAGATGTGCAGCTCGCACGTCGTGCATGCAACCGTATCTATGCTGTCAAGTTTAAATATTGATCGGAACGACATGCGAGTCGTACATCCTCGCATTAAGTTGTGCATGCGCATGTAAAGTGTGGTCCCGGTACAACAATGCACAAGTCGAAGCTGTGTCCACTGCACCATGATCGTAGGCACTGTGAAAAAAAATTATTTCACAGTTTCAATTGGCAAAAACAGTTTGTGAACGCGCGGCATTTTCTATTGAGTACACGTGTAGACATTCGCGACACAGAGATTAACAGCTCGTTCGATTAGGTTGCTGAGTTTGTTCTAAGCCGAGGCCATCGGCGTGAATTATCCGAAGCTGCAGGTAGGAACTTTGGCTTCCTCAATTTTTAATAATGGAGGGCTAATATAAGATTAGGACTAAGGCGTTACTGTAGTAGACAGATTAGTCCTCCAAGTGTATATCCTAATCGGATTAGAGACAATCCGATTCGGTGAATTCAACTAAAAACTTCATTTTACAGAGTAAAATCAAATTCTTGGATGATCTTACAAATAATTGATTAAGGGTCAACGCCTGAAACTCAAATGAACGAGTCGAAGCCAGTGCACCTGTCCGCAGGTCCGGACAAGTCAGGTCAAGTGAGCTTGGCCTTGATTGACTTTGACGACCTATTCAAACACATTCCGACTGCTCTCTCGGTTGGCCTGCAATTTCAGGGCTTCTACGATTGATTTGCACGAAGTGAAAAACAGGCGCTCTAGTGAGTACTGTTCTTTGGTTATCTTAATTATTTGGTATCGAGTACTGGACTCGAGACCTCTGCCCAATCAATTTATTGAGTTCCACTGCCCTTTGTTTCTCTTCCATTGTCTTAGCAAGGACACGAAATAAACTAATAATTATAATCTGCACTGCATTCCATTACGATGAAATCTAGGTTCACTCAGAAATGATCTGGATTTCGCACCACGATCATACCGTCATAATTAGTGCTGCACGCGAGCAGCTTGGTACACGGCAGTTCTTACTCTCAGTTCTGAAAAGGAAAAGCTCTATTTCCAGCAAACAATGTTGCCTTGCTCATACGTAGATTTTGGTGGCTCAACGTGCTAAGCACGTCGATCTGTGGACTACAGGTAACGTTGTTAGAACGTTGTGCCCAGCACGTTGTGAGACAACGTTATGACAACATTCATAGCTACCTGATAACGTTGTTTGCACGTCCTATCACAAAGTTCTGGCCACGTTCATAGCACGTCGAATAATAACGTGCTAGGGACGTATCCAGCACGTTGTAGCACAACGTACTAAGGGAACGATCGGCACAAGGTACTAAGGACGTGCTCAGCCCGTTGTTAGCGTCTTGAACTTCTTTACTGGGGGAGTGTGAGTGGTGCCATCACGGTGACTGTTGTATGGACTTTGGCTCACCACGTCTCGTCACTATTGATAACGCTGTCCAAGAATCCGTCACGTACGTTTAGCGTTGAAGCTATTCAACTAGTTTTGAGAGATATCCTGTTGGTGGTCCTTTTGTTCCTGCATGAGCATTCGTGGAACCCACCTATAGCACATGCACTTCGCTGCATCTAAGGGATGACAACATCGTTTCCTGTGCACCCACAGAAGCAGCGTGCGTGCTCGGTTGCTAGCCCTGAAGGTCACGGGATTTCTACCATGCCAGGCAAGCGTTCTTTGTGTCGCTTGGTATGCTTGGTCGGTAGCTGCTGAGTGTGCACACCTACCTTGGGGGCACTTAAGCTTCTCCAAGAAATAGGACGGGAAGGGTGATGCGAGTGACTTCCTCTTCCATCGATTACGCCACATTTTTAACGACTCGTGATCGACTAAAGGCGTACCTATTCTTATATCTGCAGCAAGAACCAGAGCGCGTGGGTTTGCCAATGGAGGTTGAGATCAAATTGACTTTACCTTGCTGACACCCACATTCATCTCTACACGCATTAAATTCACCGTAATAACGTCAAAAAAAAAAACAGGCAGACAACAAAGAAACAAGCAAATGGTTGGACGGATCATCACTAAAAGTTAATCATCTTATTCTCGTAACATACATAACATTTCATAAAAGATCAGTCTATAACTTTTTGAGTTATATTGGTGACCGAACAAAAGGAGAGAAAAACTCCAACAAAAACATAACCTCCTTGGAGAAGGTAGTAAATAAAATTCTTGAAAGACTATATATATGATCTAAGATTTGTGTAATTAATACCAGCTCTCCTTACCCTTGAAAAATTTCCCATAACTGATTGAAATTTCGTACTTTCATTATCATTTAGGCCTGACCCAGCACCATACTGACGAAGATTGCGTTCCAGGCCAAACAGCAGAGATGTGAGCAGCGTGAGATTTATAGCTTAGCGTCATTTGTCACGGGCCTTTTTCGCTCTGAGAAACATTGGCAGAGTTTTTATTTTACAGGTACCTATTGTTCCCGAGCATATACCATGGAAACTATATTTCCGCATTGTGCAATATTGAAAGCGCTACTCGCAAACGAAAGGAGGACGGAACCTTGGGCAGATCAAAGTCCTTGCTGAATCCTGTACCGTGGAATAGCTCAGTCCCAGCTGACAACACTCTGACAGGCACTGAGCATTGGACGGACATTGTCCGCTAGGCAATGGGCATGGACACGCACTCCGCTTAGAATTTGTATCCAGCGGGTCAGTAACAATAAAGATTACTTGCATCATTCTTGCAAACGACGCAACCAGGTCCTCCCAGAGTACAGGCCTGGGTTTGGATCTTGAAATGGTCCGATTACGTACAGTCCCTGCATAAATTATCAGACGCAGCTCGATTGTTTTAGTGCCTAATCCGAGTATTTGAGATATCTGGATAGAAAATTTTATTTCAATTGCCTCGAGGTTTTTCCAAATGTTGATATTTAGAGTTATTTTTCTCTCGATAAGTCCGAAATATGCAGAGTAAGTATACGAAAAATATCAGGCTACGTCCAATAAGTTTGTCCAGAGACTGCACCGATCACACCAACTTTGCGACGTACAATCGTACAGACCCAGGCCTGTACTCTATAGGAGGCCTCGACACAACCCATTCTATTTTTGGGTTTTGACGTTTCATTGCAGGTGCGTGGACAGGTATCGATTCCGTACGAAGTCAAAAAGAGTTAGAATAAAAACAGCTGTGAAAAATTGAACATGTAAAATAATCTATTAAATCAACAGCTAGGGTGTTCCTCGTCTTATATGTGTTTTTTAATATAAATGAAAACATGTACGGTACATTATGAGAATGACTAATGGCTTGTGCCTTCATGAAATGACGGCAAACATTATATATATATCAACGAATATCGTTTTTTTTATCCGCTGCTGAGAAATATCTTATTCTTCTCCATCACTGCTCTTCTATTCATTTAGCGCTTCGTTGAGCTCAGAACATATACAGTAACTAAGGCTTCGCTGAAAGACGAAAGTGTAATTCAGTAACCATACTGAAGAATAAGACTATTGCTGTTAAGGTTTTTTCAAAACTTCCACTGGATTTTTATTATTTAATTGGCCGAGCTTTCGACCATCTCAACGATAGTCGTTTCGAAAACGACTATCGTTGAAATGGTCGAAAGCTCGGCCAATTAAATAATAAAAATCCAGTGGAAGTTTCTAAAAAACCTTAACAAGTATGGAACCTGGATGTCCTCTATTCCAACGAATAAGAAACTACGGTGATGAAAGACTATTGCTGTAATAAAACTTAATTTTTTAACAAAAAATACATTCAAGCTTTCGATTCACTCATGAATCATCCTTATGAAGTTTAGAAGCATCGAAACTGATCTAAAAATGAAGGATTGATATGCTTAAGTATTGTATCATAGATACTCATAAAATGAGAACTCCTTTACATATATCATTTCAGACTGAAAAGCAAGGAGGTAGAAGAAGCTCTTGATGAAAAGTTCTAAGATCATTGAGCGTAGGGGATTACTCATGAATATATACGGACTCTAATAAGCATATCAATCCATCATTTTTAGATCAGTTTCGATGCTTCTAAGCTTCCTGAGGATGATTCATGAGTGAATCGAAAGCTTGAATGTATTTTTTGTTGAAAAATGAGCTTTATTACAGCACTAGTCTTATTCTTCATTATAAAACTCCGCTTCCCCAGAGGAAAATCGATCAGTAACTATACCTAAAATTACGAGGTACAGTACTTCCGACTTCTTCAGTTCTTATATAGATTTCTGCGCTTGTTGAGTTATCGGTACTAAATCTATATTTTCAAGAAAACGATCCAATTAGTGTAGTCGTTCTGAGTGAAGTTCAAGAGTCTTTGTTCTATTCCTAACATGAACAAAGCTCGCATAAAATTTCCAATTAGTTGGGGAGTATTCGTCGTGTTTTTGCAACGTTGGAAAACTGTAAGAGAATACAATAGTTTGACGTTTTTGTTCTATGTCTTCCAGTGTGAATTACTTCGTTGAGAATGTCATCCATGAATTCATAAGTTTTTTGATGAATTTTTGAACGGTTGCTCACGATGATGGTTGAATAGCGTGAGCTGTGCAGAGCGAAACCCACGCCATGAAAAAAAAGATAAAGTTGATGACTATTGTCTCCTTTACATGTCGCAGCTATATTAACAAAGGAAGAGTTTTTATTTCAGTTTCAGAGCTATGAATGACGTTTATTGTAGTACCGTCTACTAGAAAACTTGTATAGCAAAAAGTAGCTGCAACTTATTCTGAATGAGAAGCGAAATTGTTCGTGTTTTTGTTCGCGCTTTTAGTGTTCGTGATTGGTTCCGTGATTGCTATAGTGGACTGACATTCAGTATACGGAAATTTCTATTATTAGAACTTCATTGTAAAAACTTAACCGCTAAGAACCGCCTTAGGGGCTCAAAAGTTGTAGTGCCAATAACGTTACGTGGTTCCGGTGGCAAATTGCGTAACCTCGTTAAGTCCGATGGGTGAAAATCGACTAACTGCACAAAATTTTAAAGTATAGGGATTTGGCAATGTCGTTTCGCGACAGATGAACTACAAACTATTCTTGGATCGCCAACACCAACCTCGCCGCCGCCTAGCTCCCGTACTGTGAATCCTCACTTATAAGGTTAGGTAAGGCAGGGTTAGGTTCTGGTCGCGTCCTATAAATGAACTAACTTTGAAAGTGTGTTCATTCAGGATGCTAGCGGAATCTGTTCATATCCTTGTCTAACCTTAAATACACAGAGCTACATTTACCGGGGTATGCTTACCAGTGCATCCCTCCTAGATTCACCTTTAAGAGAATATATATATATATATATACATCTCGTGCTACAGCATATTTTTACGCCTGATGATCATACAACGTTGCAGGTACTAGCCTGCTGTATTTTTTACACACTAGGCGAAGAAAACCCAAAAGTTGTCGGGTTGTAAAGGGATAATGAAGTTAAATACTACTGCCGTAGTAACTCTATTAGTAGGAGTGGCTCCCGTTCAGAAAACACGATTAAGCAGTACAAAACCAAGCCTCGTATGGACGACACGCATACCATTAATTATGACTGGTACTTATATTTAATATAAGTAATAGTAATTATATATAGATACCGTTATTTTTTTGCTGTGAAAACTTAATAGTAAACACCAATGTGTCTTTATTTATTATAGATAGATATTTTTCATTTTCTTCACCTCCCGTATGGGGATTGTATAGGAAAAACTATGAGCGTTACGTGAATACGCGTAGATACTGATAAAACAAAAACCTTGTAAAATTTTAGAATTTTTCGTTCAGACACTGCAAAGTTGCAGTCAACTTTAAATTACATAAGCGGGTTGATTATTCGCTTCTTGCAGCGCAAGCATATGACGCATACTACGTACAAATGATCGAGCACATACGTACGGTTACTTCTGTGGTAATTTTGCGAGAAAATTTTCAACTGCCATGACGTCACAGTTTACTTTTTGTATTTAATTGTACGGTCGTATCCATGATACCAGTGCCAAGAAACAATGATGACGCAATTAATAACGGTTTGGAAAGGTCGATTTGAGGCACGCTTAAATGCATTGTTCGTAAGCATCTTCTTTTGTCTACGCATGCATGGGCGCACACGTCCAAAAAGACAATCGATTAGTTTAAAAAATATGTACTTGGGAGTGTTTTGTCTTTTTGTGATCAAGTGTCTCATCTCTGTAGAATACGGCTACTTCTTTCGTTAAATGTGATATCCTGCCATCGAGAATAAAGCAATGTTTGACTTCGACATAGTTTATAAGCGGCTCGAGACCTATCTGTCCCGTATCATAACTACGTTTGACAGAGGAGCTATATATCAAGTAATGACAGTTTCTTCTGATATTTACCTCCGCCAAGGAGCTTATGTTTTCGTCGGGTTGGTCTGTCTTTCTATTTGTCTGTTTGTCCGTTTGTATCTCTGTCTGTCAGTCTGTCACCAAGATAACTCAGAAAGTTATGGACGGATTTTGACGAAAGTTACAGGAATTGTTAGATATATAAGAAGAAACAGATGATTAACTTTTGGTGAAGATCCGTCCATCCGTTTGTTTGTGTGCCTCACTTATCTCAATGCCATTACTCAAAAAGTTATGAACGGAACTTTATGAAATTTACATGAGTAGTTAAGTATATCATAAAAAGTAAATGACCAAATATTTGTGATAATCTGCTCGTTCGTTCGTATGTTTGTTGTTGTGTTGCATTTTATGTTTGTTAGCAAAATAACCCAAAAAGTTTTGAGTAAATCTTTATGAAACTTGTAGGAATTGTTAGTAATGTTAAAAGACATATATGATTAAATTTTGGTGCAGATCGGCTGATTCGTTTCTATGTTTGAGTTTTGTTTATCATAATGTTTGTTAAGACCATAACTCAAACAGTTATGAAAGGATATTTAAAAAAAATTGCAGAAACTTTTGACACTGTTGAAAGGAACAATTGATTAGATTTTGAGTTGATACAAGTGAAATCATGGTTTCAGAGCCAATTTGAATTTTTCGTTACCGTTGCCTTACATGGCGGAGGTATGCGTTCTCAGAGTGCTCTAGTTTATATTTGTGGCAAGCAAACCTGATCTAATTTTACAGGATTTGGATGACACTGAAAATAGAACATAAGGAAGCCCTCGTCTTAGACCGGACTTGTTTCATACCGGTTTCGATTTGGCCCCAATATTTTTAGTTTCGGTAATTTGATTTAGCGACCTTGGTTTTGAATAGTATAATTTTTCGTACAGCTCTAATACCAACTTCCAAAAGGCTCACTACGTCCACGCGTACCCTTTATCTTATTCAGCTTATTAAGTTTACGTAAATTGAACACGGTACGTCTGTGATGATATGCAACATTTATTATCATTTAAAGATTTTTCCAAGATTTAATAATTTGACTATCAATAAAAGTATTGTGGTTTTCTTTCAGTAATCGGAGAAAACGGATAAAGGTATTGCGACGTGTTGTAATGAGAGTCTATAGATCGTGTTGCTACGAGCTCCTGTATAACACCGTTTCACTTAAAAACGTGGGATGAATGCTATGCAATCTAAGCTGAATGAGCGGAGACTTCACACTTTAACGTTGCTGGCCCAGCGTAATCACGTTGCTTCTAACACTTGCGACATGATTCACATAAGCAAAGCCAATACTTGCGTCAGAAGTGTCGCACAAGTCATGCCTAAAAGGCTTAATTTTAGCACCCAATCGGACTAGTCCTTCATGTTGAGGTTGTCGTCAGTATTACCTAACTTGAGTCGCATTGAATGTGGGGTAACATACGTGACAAAGGCAGTCTGATTGCAACACGCATAGTGAGGGTTTTGTTTAGTTCTAATTCCTTGTTCAAAGTCACTTGATTCCGGAACGGATCTCTGGCCTATAACAAGGACTTCCTGTATCGTCCTGGGTTTTTATCATTTGAAAGGAAAATCAGGCTGTAACTACAGTAAAGGCCCTGGTTCTTCTTTATACTGGCATCATAACCGCAGGCATGAACTCTGAAGACAAGCCAATACAAAATCTGTGCCGGCATTTTTGACGGCCGGGTCTACTGGTCACTTAATAAGTCTGCTTATCACCCTGTTACCGTTACCTAACGAAGAGGTGTAGTAGAAGGGAAGGTCACAGTCACATTTCGCTGCACTGGCCAAGGACTTTTTGTTCTTCGATGGTTGTTCCCTATCCACCAATCACAGGCTCCCGGCCATCCCATCTCCGGTCCCACCAATCACAGGCTCCTAGCCATCCCTTGCCACCAATTACAGGCTCCCAACCATCCCTCCCCACCAATCATAGGCTCCCAACCATCCCTTCCCAACAATGAGAAAGTCAATCAGGCTTTAGCTCTTGCCGAAGTGTTCCGCTTCCGTTCTCCGTATAGCCGTCACTACATCCTTTTATTAAATTTCCTCGTTACCTACGACCGGGCGTTGCATTTTCGGTGTAAGATAGACGAAGTTGATTTCGAATTAACCACCTCCAAGCTGTAACCACTGACTAGATTCGTGTCCACGTGACAACATCATTGCGCTAGCGGGACATGCGTCACATGTCTCTATTTACAAAGTGAAGTTGCTTAGTTGCTTTATTAGGGTAAAAGTAAAATTTTATGCGTTGAAGAGGCATTGTTCATGGTTGTGCGTTATATTAAACTGAAGCTTACAGCAAAAAAGAGTGATTAAGGAATGTGATCGTGCGTAGAGCGGAGTGGAGATTGGTGGAGCTTGTCTTGCTTGTCTCGAGAAGACGCTGAATACAGTTTCGGCTCCGTTTCGTTACTCTGTTTATTATCAAATGCAACCATAGCTTCGGTAGCGAATACAGAATTTGGGATGTTCACGGAGAAGCGCCTCAGTGTAGTGTCGGCGTGCTGTGTAGTAGGTGACGCCTCCAAGACGTCAATCAGACGTCGGGTGTCCGGAAAAAAGCACCGGTAGGAAAGAAGCCCCGCTTTTTCTTGAAGCTATAATAGAGAGCTCTATACATTTATTCGAATATGGTGTATTAAATAAGTTAAACGATATTGTGCTAAGCTAAATTTAACTTAGCATTTGCATGTGAGAACGTGGACTGCGAGAACTCCTGAAATAGATAATGTGGGGCTAAATTAAGTTTTGTTAGGTGATCTTGTGTTAGGCTAGGTGAGGTTGGGCTAGTTAAGGGCTACTTAAGGTTGGGCTATAAAGTTGGGCTAGGTGAGTTTAGGTCATGGTGGGATCAGGGTTAATATTCGTCTTATCCCCCACCCGAGTTATAGGCCAAGAAAGTGATTTCTAGCATAATTTAGGTGTGCTGAAAACGAAAATGGCATCAAATTTTTGTGGAAATTAAGCAAACCAGCCCTATGTAGGCCTACCCAACCTACCCGATATTATGAAGGGGTTTATGCCTAACTACCCGATAGTGCGGCCTAAAGTGGGGCGAGTTTGGCTCTTGCGCATACGCACGTTAGAAAGAAAGAAAATGCATTTATTTCTCCCCGTAGGAAGGTATTCACGTAACATAACCTAAAGCAGCAGCGCGCTCCGACGGGTCAATTACCTTACCTTGAGTTACCTTGAGAGTCTTCGGAAGAAGTCCAGGTGACGTTGCTCACATCACCTCACGCGTGTGGAATCACTCTGCTGGGTGTCTTCTGTGGTGCCGCAGTTTGCAACCAAAGAGAGAGCCAGCAGCGAATTATCTCCACAGTGCACGTAACCGCTGACCGCTGGTCTATCTGGTATTCT
>LQNS02277098.1:2334240-2346060 GCA_001587735.2 Parhyale hawaiensis | reverse complement strand
TTCACGCACTTTTCCAACAGAACGTTTTCAAAGATTTCGTTCATTGTATCACTTTGAGTTGAGTCATTTAGAAGAGCGTCCCAGTTTACCGACCGCAGCTCCCCTCTGAAAAAGAAAAAGCTCTATTTCCAGCAAACAATTTTGCATTGTTCTTAAGTAGATGACACGTCGTGTTTTGGTGGCCCAACGTGCTAAGCACGTGGATCTGTGGACTCCAGGTAACGGTGTTAGCACGTTGTGCCCAGCACGCTGTGAGACAATGTTATGATAACATTCATAACTACCTGACATTGTCAATTCAGCTCCAGATGACGTTGTTAGCACGTCGTATCACAAAGTTCTGGGCACGTTCATAGCACGTCGAATAATAACGTGCTAGGGACGTATCCAGCACGTTGTATCACAACGTACTAAGGGAACGCCCGACACAAGGTACTAAGGACGTGCCCAGCACGTTATTAGCGTCTTGAACTTCTTTGCTGGGGGAGTGTGAGTGGTGCCATTCCGGTGACTGTCGTATATGGACTTCGGCTCACCACGTCTCGTCGCCATTGACAACGCTGTCCAGGAATCCGTCACGTACGATCGGCGTTGTAGATATCCAACAAGGCTTGAGAGATATCCTGTTGGTGATCCTTTTGTTCCTGCAGCCCTGCTTGAGTATTCGTGGAACCCTCCTATAGCACATGCACTTTGCTGTAACTAAGGGATGACAACATCGTTTCCTGTGCAGCATACGTGCTCGGCTGTTGGCCCTGAAGGTCACGGGATTGCTACCATGCCAGGCAAGCGTACTTTATGTCGCTTGGAGTGATTGGTCGGCAGCTGCTGAGTGTGCACACTTACCTTGGGGGCACTTACCCTTCTCCAAGAAATAGGGAGGGTAGGAGGATGAGAGTGACTTCCGCTTCCATCGATTGCGCCACATTTTTAACGACTCGTGAACGACTGAAGGCGTACCTACTCTTATATCTGCAGCAAGAACCAGAGCGTGTGGGCTTACCATTGGTGGTAGAGGTCAAACTGACTGTACCTTTGTCGACACCCACATTCATCTCTCCATGCATTTCATTCACCGTAATAACGTCACAAAAAAAAGGCAGACAACGAAGAAACGAGTAAATGGTTGGACGGATCATCACTAAAAGTTAATCATCTTATTCTCGTAACATACGTAACATTTCATAAAAGATCAGTCTATAACTTTTTGAGTTATATTGGGGACAGACAAAAGGAGAGAAAAACTCCAACAAAAACATAACCTCCTTGGCGGAGGTAGTAAATAAAATTTTTGAAAGACTATATATATATATATGATCTAAGATTTGTGTAATTAATTCCTGCTCTCCTTGACCTTGAAAAATTTCCCAGAACTGATTGAAATTTCATACTTTCAGCGTCATTTATGCCTGACCCAGCACCATGCTCACGAAGAATGACTTCCAGGCCAAACAGCAGAGATGTGAGCAGCGTGTGGTTTATAGCTTAGCTTTATTTGACACGGGCCTTTTTCGCTCTGAGAAACATTGGCATAGTTTTTATTTTACAGACACCTATTGTTCCCGAGCATGTTCCGTGGAAACTCTATATTTCCGCATTGTGCAATATTGAAAGTGCTACTCGCAAACGAAAGGAGGACGGAACCTTGGGTAGAGTAAAGTCCTTGCTGAATCCTATACCCGTGGAATAGCTCAGTCCTAGCTGTCAACAGGCACTGAGCCTTGGACGGACATTGTCTGTCCTCTAGGCAATGGGCAAGGACCAAGGATCCCTAGATCTAGGTGGCGTTGCATGGACACGAACTCTGCTTAGAATTTTCATCCAGCGGGTCAGTAACAACAAAGATTACTTGTATCGTTCTTGCAAACGAAGCAACCAAGGCCTCCTAGAGTACAGGCCTGGGTTTGGATTTTGAAATGGTCAATTTCGAACAGTCCCTGCATAAATTATTAGACGCAGCTTGATTGTTTTGGTGTCTAATCCGTATATTTGAGATATCTGGACAGAAAATTTTATTTCAATTGCCTCGAGGTTCCAAATGTTGATATTTAGAGTTATTTTCCTCTCGATAAGTTCAAAATATGCAGAGTAGATACGAAAAATATCAGGCTAGGTCCAATAAATTTGTCCCGGGACTGTATCAATCACACCAACTTTGCGACGTACAGACCCAGGCCTGCGCTTTAGGAGGCCTGGACACAACCCATTCTATTCTTACATTTTGACGTTTCATTGTAGCTACGTTGGCAGGTATCGATTCCGTGCGAAGTCAAAAAGAGCAAAAAAAAAAAAAAAAACAGCTGTGAAAAATCGAACATGTTAAATAATCTATTAAATCAACAGGGTGTTCCTCATCTTATATGTGTTTTTTAATATAAATGTAAACATGTACGGTAGGTATATTATGAGATTGACTAATGGCTTGTGCCTTCATGAAATGACGGCAAACATTATTGATATCAACGAATATCGTTTTTTTTATCCGCTGCAGAAAAATATCTTACTCTTCTCCGTCACTGCTTATCTATTCATTTAGTGCTTCGTTGAGCTCAGAACAAATACAGTAACTAAGGCTTCGCTGAAAGACGAAAGTGTAATTCAGTAACCATACTGAAGAATAAGACTAGTGCTGTAATAAAACTCATTTTTTAAACAAAAATGCATTCAAGCTTTCGATTCACCCATGAATCATCCTCAGGAAGTTTAGAAGCATCGAAACTGATCAAAAAATGATGGATGGATATGCTTTAGTATTGTATCATAGATACTCATAAAATGAGAATACCTTTGCATTTATCATTTCAGAATGAAAAGTTCTGCGGAGCTTGTAAGATCATTGAGCATAAGGGATTACTCATGAATACATATGGACTCTAATAAGCTTATCAATCCATCATTTTTAGATCAGTTTCGATGCTTCTAAACTTCCTGAGGATGATTCATGAGTGAATCGAAAGCTTGAATGTATTTTTTGTTAAGAAATGAGTTTTATTACAGCGCTAATCTTATTCTTCATTATAAAACTCCGCTTCCCCAAAGCAAAATCGATCAGTAACCATACCTAAAACTTATGAGGTACAGTACGGTACTTCCGACTTCTTCACTTCTTATATCGATTTCTGAGCTTGTTAAGTTATTGGCACTAAATCTTTAGTTTCAAGAAAACGATCCAATTAATGTAGTTGTTCTGAGTGAAGTTCAAGAGTCTCTGTTCTACTCCTAACATGAACAAAGCTCGCATAAAATTGCCAATTAGTTGGGGAATATTCGTCGTGTTTTTGCATCGTTGGAAAACTGTAAGAAAATGCAATAGTTTGACGTTTTTGTTGTATGTCTTCCAGTATGAATTACTTCGTTGAGAATTTCACCCATGAATTCATAAGTTTTCTTATGAATTTTTGAACGATTGCTCACGATGATGGTTGAATAGCGTGCGCTGTGCAGAGCGAAACCCACGCCATCAAAAAAAAAAAAAAATCAAGTTGATGACTATTATCTCTTTTACATGTCGCAGCTATATTAACAAAGGAAGAGTTTTTATTTCTGTTTCAGAGCTATGAATGACGTTTATTGTAGTACCTTCTACTAGAAAACTTGTGTCGCAAAAAGTAGCTGCAACTTAGTCTGAATGAGAAGCGGAACTGTTCGTGTTTTTGTTCTCGCTTTTAGTGTTCGTGATTGGTTTGGTGATTGCTTCAGTGGACGGACCTTCAGTATATGGAAATTTCTATTACTAGAACTTCATTGCAAAAACTTAACCGCTAAGAACCGCCTTAGGGGGTCAAAAGTCGTTGCGCCTATAACGTTACGTGGTTCCGGTAACAAATTGCGTGATCCCGTTAAGTCCGATGGGTGCAAATCGACCAACTGCACAAAATTTTAAAGTATAAGGATTTGGCAATGTCGTTTCGTGACAGATGAACTGCAAACTATTCTTGGATCGACAACACCCACCCCGCCGCCGCCTAGCTCCCGCACAATGAATCCTCGCTGATAAGGTTAGGTAAGGCTAGGTTAGGTTCTGGTTGCCTCCTATAAATGAGCTAACTTTAAGAGTGTCTTCATTCAGGATGCTAGCGGAGTCTATTCCTATCCTTATCTAACCTTACATCTACCGGGGTATGCTTACCAGTGCATCCCTCCTAGATTCACTTTTAAGGGAATATATATATATATATATATATATATACTTCTCGTGCTACAGCATACTTTTACGCCTGATGATCATACAACGTTGCAGGTACTAGCCTGCTGTATCTTTTACAGACTAGGCGAAGACGAACCAACAGATGTTGGGTTGTAAAGGGATAATGAAGTTAAATACTACAGCGGTACTAATTCTGTTATATATAGTAGGAGTGGCTCTCGTTCAGACAAACACTATTAAGCTGTACAAAACCATTAAGCCTCGTATAGATGACACGCAGACCGGTAATTATGACTGGTACTTATATTTAATACAAGTAATAGTAATTAAATATAGATACCGTTATTTTTTCCAGTGGAAACTTAACAGTAAAGACAAATGTGTCTTTACATATTATAGATAGATATTTTTCATCTTCTTCCACTTCCGTAAGGAGATTGTATAGGAAAAACTATGAGCGTTACGTGAATACGCGTAGATACTGATAAAACAAAAACCCTGTAGAATTGTAGAATTTTTCGTTCAGACACCGCAAAGTTGCAGTCAACTTTAAATTACAAAAAGTTAATTGTACGGTCGTATCCATGATACCAGCGCCAAGAGACAATGATGACGTAAATAATACCGGTTTGGAAAAGTCGATTTGAGGCACGCTTAAATGTTGTTCGTACGCATTTTCTTTTGTCTACGCATGGGTGCATACGTCCAAAAAGACAATCGATTAGTTTAAAGAAATACTTGGGAGAGTCTTGTCTTTCTGTGATCAAGTGTCTCATCTCTGTAGAATACGACTACTTCTTTCGTTAAATGTAATATTCTGCCATCGAGAATAAAGCAATGATTTTTCCATGATTTAGAAATTTGACAATCAATAAAAGTATTGTGATATTCTTTCAGTAATCGGAGAAAACGGATGAAGGCATTGCGACGTGTTGTAATGAGAGTCTATAGATCGTGTTGCTACGAGCACCTGTATACCCGTTCCACTTAAAAACATGGGATGAATACTATGCAATTTCCGCTGAATGAGCGGAGACATCACACTTTAACGTTGCTGCCGGAGCTTTTAGTCGGTTATTTTTTTTTTTTATAAAATGGGATGAACTCTCCATTTTTGTCTATCAATAATTTAATCCCACTGCTTGCACTAAAGGCAATGTTTGTAAACGAAGGTGCTTTTATCCAGCTCAGAGCTCTAAATAAGGGTACGTTCGATTGGACTCTGAAGTTAATTTAACTCATCCAAAACTTCAGGCAGGTGCGCTGGATTCCATTGGTTGAGCTGAGTTAACCTACAGGCATTGGTCCTTAATCGGTAACACTTCAGACTACCAGGAAGTCAATCTTGGTTTGCAAAAGGCAGTTTTTAGCCGGCTCAACGTAATCGTGTTGCTTCTAACACTTGCGACATGATTCAGATAAGCAAAGCCAATACTTGCGTCAGAAGTTTCGAACAAGTCATGCTTAAAAGGCTTAATTTTAGCACCCAATCGGACAAGTCCTTCATGTTGAGGTTGTCGTCGGTATTACCTAAATTGAGTCGCATTGAATGTGGAGTAACATACGGGACACCGGCAGTCTGATTGCAACACACATCGTGAGAGTTTTGTCTAGTTCCAATTCCTTGTTCAAAGCCACTTGATTCCGGAACGGATCTCTGGCCTATAACAAGGACTTCCTGTATCATCCTGGGTTTTTATCAATTGAAAGGAAGATCAGGCTGTAACTACAGTAAAGGCACTGGCTCTTCTTTATACTGGCATCATAACCGCAGGCATGAACACTGAAGACATGCCCATAGAAAATCTGCGCCTGCATTTTTGACGGCCGGGTCTACTGGTCACTTAATAAGTCTGCTTTTCACCATGTTACCGTTACTTAGCAAAGAGGTGTAGTAGAAGGGAAGGTCACAGTCACTGGCGAAGGACTTTTTGTTTTTCGATAATTGTTCCCTCTCCACCAATCACAGGATCCTAGCCAATCCCTTCCCACCAATCACAGGCTCCCAACCCTTCCTTCTCACCAATCATAGGCTCCCAATCATCCCTTTCCACCAATCAGACAGTCAATCAGGCTTTAGCTCTTCTCGAAGCGCCAACTTCCGTTCTCCGTATAGCCGTCACTACCCCCTTTTATTAAATTTCCTCGTTACCTACGACCGTGCTCTGCATTTTCGGTTTAAGATAGACGAAGTTAAGTTCGAGTTGACCACCTCCAAGCTGTAACCACCGACCGGATTCGTATCCACGTGACAACATCATTGCGCTAGCGGGACTTGCGTCACATGTCTCTATTTAACGAAGTGAAGTTGCTTTATTAGGGTAAAAGTAAAATTTTATGCGTTGAAGAGGCATTGTTCATGGTTGTACGTTATATAAGGCTGAAGCTTACAGTAAAACAGACAGATCAAAGAACGTGATCGTGCGTAGAGCGGAGTGGAGACTTGTTTGCTGATTAGGGGAGCCTGTCTTGCTTGTCTCGAGAAGGCGCTGAATACAGTTTCGTGTCCATTCCGTCACTCAGTTTGTTATCAAATGCAACCATAGCTTCGGTAGCGAATACAGAGTTTGGGTTGCTCAGTGCTCACGGAATAGCGCCTCAGACAGTGTAGTGCAGGCGTGCGGTGTAGTAGGTGACGCCTCTAAGACGTCAATCAGACGTCGGGGTATCTGAAAAAAAGCACCGGTCGGAAAAAAAGCCTTTTTTTCTTGAAGCTATAATAGAGAGCTCTATACATTAATTTGAATACGCTATATTTAAGTAAACTAAACTACATTGAGCTCAGCTAAATTTGACCTAGCATTTGCATATGAGAATATGGACTGCAAGAATGCCTGAAATAGATAATGTGGGGTTAAAGTAGGTGATCTTATGTTAGGTGAGGTGAGGTTGGGCGAGGTTACTTCAGGTTAGTCAGGTTAGGTTAGGCTTTATGTATAGGAGCCAATTTTTACATTTTGGACTTGTTCTAAGTTCAAAAAGCGGGTATCTCGTGCATCTATATCCAGAAAGAGAAGAGCATAACGGGAATAGTCACGAGAAACTAGCATTAAAAAGTGACGTCATCAGTGACGTCATCAATGACGTCAACATCGTCGAACGCTTCGGTTAGGCAGCTTATTTTGATCAATTGTGCCTGAAAAATCGTCGTCTGTTGCGAAGTTCATCCCTTTAAACAAATAAATAACCAGAGAGATTTTAATCAATTTTGGACAATAAAAAATCATCAATTGAAAGTTGCTGTGGAGGCTGGTGGAAACTTTACAGCACTAGAGGCAAAATCTATGCCGGTGTGAAGGTGAAGGATCAACTTTCTAATTTTAGTCCGTTGTAAGAGACCGCCGTTATTGAAACGGTCGTTCAGTCTGCTACCTATACAGTGAACAATAAAAAAAGCGGTTAAACAAGATATAAATTATTTAGTTAATACTTTTATTTCTATTACTTTCATTCTATATGCGACAAATAATAATTTTACCCTAAGCTATTGCAACTGCAAGAACTTTTCTCCCACTACCTGTGCATTATAATTAACAGATCACTGCAAGCTTGATGTGCAGACACGTTTGTCCCGCCGAAGTCAGCGAACATTTGGCTCGTCTGTGTACGCCTTTAGGAGCCTAATTCTTGAGTTTAGTCTGTGTTTTATAATCTGCGATCTGTGTTGGTCTAGCATGGAATCCGTTATAAGATTCGTGTTCGGCCGAGTAGATTTACAAGAGTATAAGTCAGTCATTAACGGCTTCTGAGGGATGCTTCTCAGGAGTAATACGGGAGTCCTAGTTCTGTTTACTGTCCTTTTTATATATTTACCAATCTTTCACACTGATTCGCGGGTGTGTAGTTTCAACACTAATGGTGACAACAATGATACCTAACCTTGATACCTTGAGAGTCTTCGGGAGTAGTCCAGGTGACGTTGCTCACGTCACCCAACGTGTGTGGAGTCACTCTGCTGGGTGTCTTCCGTGGTGCCGCAGTTTGCGACCAAAGAGAGAGCCAGCAGCGAATTATCTCCACAGTGCACGTAACCGCTGACCGCTGGTCTATCTGGTATTCTTATTAAATGTGAATCCAGCNTGTTCAAGCTTTTTTTCTTGTACTCGGCATCCAAAGTGGGGAACAGTATTCTATTCTCAGAAGGATTAATTGCTTCCATAGTGTGAGCATTACATCTATTTCGCGTGACGAGAAAGTTTGTAGAACCCATCCACTCCATCTTTTTCCCTCAGCGATAACTCTAGCAATATGTTGTTCGAACGTAGCATCGTCTTGCATTCTCACTCTGAGGTCTCTTAAAACTGTCTTTCTCTCAATTTCATGCCCATCGCCGGTGGTATATTGCGTGGATTCAAAGAGTGGTTGATTTTTTCCGTATCTTAGAAGTTCAAATTTTGCTTCATTAAAGGTCATATTATTTCTTATCGACCATTGGCAGATGGTATAAAATAGAAGTAGCATGTCGCCTCCCCCCTGCTAACAAGTATTCCGTAGCAACACAGGCTGATTCGCATGACGCACATGTGCGTGCCCTGCATCACTGAAGCATACACGCTACAATGCGCCAATCTTCCGTATATTTCATGCGAACTGTATTCAGAACCAATCACCTGAATTCACGCTATGACGATAAGCTGAAAATCAAGGGGAAGTGCGTGTAGCTTGGTATTCCGAAATTTTCTCCGTGATTTTGCTGCTTTAAGAAAGAGCTTATTGGTTAGCTGCATTGCAGCAACTGGCCGATTTCTGTAATTTTATTGGCAGATGAACGTGGAAGATGTGGGGGCAAGTTCGATAAGGTCGTCAACGTCAGTCTACCGAAGCGAAGCCGGAAAGGCCGACAGAAACTTTAGATTCGTCACTCTGAATCGTGCTGCAGGTGTTAATAGCAGCCCGATTGTGTTGAGCCGACTGAAATCTCCGATTGAAGGAGTAAGACCAAGTTTGCGGAAATCTCACCAGTTACTTTGAATCAAGAAATCAAAGTTTGGCCAACTGTCGGAAGATTTGGACAAGTGAAGGCTCGAAGGGACAATTTCGGCGCTCAAGCGAATGCGCTCTTGGTCGGATTGAGTACCAACGCAAATCGCGACAAATTTGAAGATCTAGATTACGAATTAATGCCATGCCAAATGTAAGAACGAGTTAGCACTTCATCCATATTAACACGTTCGCGCAGCCACTTCTCCGAATGTGTTACTGTGCCCTAGAAAAGTACACAGTTTTTTGTATTTCACTCGAAAGTCGAAGATATTTTCGTAACTTGCCTATTGATACTTGCATAGGAAACTGATTTACGGTTGACATTTTTATAACTTATGAAACGTACACAATGTTGTGCTGATAACGAAGGTACAAAATTTCCGCTGAGTGTATAAGTGAACGCGTAGAGATGGAATGTTGTGTGAACTCGGCCTTACGGCCACGAGCGTACCGAGTCAAGTATTTTTTTGGGGCGCTAATGCCTCCTACATCGGCGATGCGCCGCATCATTAAGAAGTAAAGAAAGTCGAGAAGTTTCTTACAGCGCATACAGAAGTTTCGACTGAGTGGATCCTGAAAACTCTAAAAGTGTTTACTTTTGTTGTCTCCAACCGCTATTCCAAATTTTAAATAAGTTTTTCGAGGCAAGTAGCAAGAAATGTTCAACAAGGGATATACGTTCAGAAACCCTTGACCGTGAAATGAGTGCCTCCAATGAACGAATTTTGATACCGAGAAGCTATTTTTTAACACACATATAGAAAAAGTGTAACATGACTCAAATATTTAGATAAATCCAGAAATTATGGATGAGAATTCTGAAGTGATTTGCATCAAAATTGTATCCTAGTTACTTGTCTAAACTGCATACCCATTATTGTGCATTAAAATTACGCTTTACGCTTACGTACCTCACACTTCCGCAGCAAAATTTCAGGAGTGAACATTTTACAAAAAGCAACATTTTTAGTTCAAGAACTTCCTTTGTTTGCTATAATGTTTAATTAAAAAATTGAGATAGAAAAATTGTTTGATTATCTATAGTTATTCGAAAAACAAAGTTTAATAAAACAGTTATACCTAAATGATAGTTTATAAAGCATTGTTCAGAGTCGGGGGCTGTGTTCTTTATTTAGGAAAATTTTATATTTTTATTTGGGCTGAAAATAAATTAATACTCTGTTGTAATACTCTGTTCGATTTTGTTACGAAACTAGAGCACTTTGAGAGCCCATGCTTTTACCAAGCAAGGCAACTTTACCTGAAAATCCAAATTTGTTCTGAAACTACGATTTCCTTTATAAGTGCCAAAATCTGATTATTTACGCCTTTTGATAGCACTTACAGCTTCTGTAATTTTTTTTTAAGATTCGTTCATAACTTTAGTCAAACACACAGGCAAACCAAACGATCATCACCAAAATTTGATCATTTGTGTCTTTTAACATTTCTAACAACTCATGCATGTAACTTTCGTAAAAATCTGCCCATAGCTTTCAAGTTATGTTGGTGACAGATAGACAAACAAACAAGCTCGACGAAAATATATTCACCTTGGCGGGCGTAATTTCTTTACAAATTCCTGTCATCCTCATCAATAGCTCTTCCTTTATCTCAGACAACCGTCTGCCTGCATGAAGGTTTTGATAAAGCAACCGAGATACGGAATGCATAATATTTTCATCTATTCTGTCTCGTGTAGAACTGACCGAGTGCTCGCTTCCAAGCTGGAAGATTTTGTTGCACTATTGTTCAGGCCATTACCTCTTGCACGAACCATATTTGGAAGCCGTTTGTGCTAAGATCAGAGGTGTGTCGCAATCACGCCAAAACCCGGCTACCGCCACCCGAAAAATGGTTCCCATGACCCGAAAAGTGGTTGTGAGAGCGCCGTCTAGCGACAAGCGGAGTAGGCTCAACGATATTGAAATTTCGTTTTAATTAAAAATTTGTAGATATAAGTTAGAAGTATCTGATCTGATTTACTTATTCTGGTGTACGGAGTTTATTTGTTGCGTATTTGAATGAATTCGGGGCTCCTTGTATTCAAAATAGACGTTTGTGCTCGGTGACCTACATCACAGTAACCCGTGTCATAGTCGTCGTTTGAGCTATGGTGGTGACACGAGTTTACGACTGGTTGGGTCACCGGTGTAGCACCGGTAATCCAAAAATGCCGGTTGCGACACATCCCAGTAGATGATGAGGGTGGGGGGTCACAGTTATTTGTCAATGAAGGAGAGCGCACTGGCTCTGCACCAGAGTTAGATTCTCCTTGATTGTGAAAAGGAGTAGTGCCTTCTTGGAATGACGTACAGAATTATAGATAATAGGCATCAGTATCTAACTATACATTCTATATTTTCTTCGTACTAGATCCTACATTGAAAAAAACTTATTGCCCCTTCCATCATATCAGACTCCTCTATATGTAATTTTATTAACGGTATAGGCCTAATGATAATGCAGGCTATGCAGCTCTTGTGGCAAGAAGACGCAGTGAAAGCTGTCGCAGCGGCACTAGCTTGTCTTGCTGGGGTGGTAGCGGCGCAGACTAACACGAACGTGGTGGTTGGAACCCGGCTTCCCATAGACCTCACCCAAACTGTTCTCACTGGGACAGGCATCTTATGTAAGTACTGTTGTTATCCCTAGTATTGTCGTCATTGCAATTATTATTGAGATTGTTA
>LQNS02277098.1:2280334-2304617 GCA_001587735.2 Parhyale hawaiensis | reverse complement strand
GAGAGCGGCATTGTGTGGATCTGATCTCAGCTGCCGTAGTAATTGATTTTTCTCGTCACTTTTTCGTTTAATGTCATCATTTATCCATCGTGCGGGTGGACGTCGCATGGTGACCGTCTTAACTGGTGTGGAGACACAAATGTTTAATAAATAAAATAAATAAATTTAGCCGTGCCCGGGGGCTGGAGATGCTCAACTCGCGCCTTTTTTCTGTCAGGAGCGCACTGACGACCCTGAGACCTACCGACAGAAAGGCCGAGATAAAAATCATTGACAATTCAAAACGCACTCTAGTGGCGCACGAGAGTGTGTTACCACAGGAATAGTTCGGCGAGATATAGACATTGTGTCCCTGATGCGCTAGTAAAACTTCCACTACTACTACTAGACGGTAAGTGGATTTTGTTACGTTCGAGGAGGATTTTTGGATAAAACATAAGTTGTACTATTTAGAGTTATTAAGCATATTGAAATTTACTTACACAATGTTTGTAGATCAGAATCAAATGTTATGAAAATCACAGCTTAAATCTTGTCTAGGTAAGTATTCTCTTATTTCGTCACTTGATTGAGTAATCACGGCTTTAAAACCCCAATAAAGTTCATTGCATTTGCAACCGTGTCGCCAATATTAAAAAGAACTTAGTGTTTGTAAGTAAATCAAGTTGTGACAAAAAGTTACTAGAAAGAAATCGTGTCAATAATTTCACACGACAAAATTTAAACTTTTTAGACCGCAACAAATTATTGCCTTCGAAGAAAGATTTTTCCGCTAGACGATTGGTTGCTTATTATTTCATTTATGGACTTCATTGCGTTAAGAGTAACACGAATTTACTGTAACAATGCCAACTGCCCAGCCATGTAAGGCAAAACCCCCTTACCGCAGCACTGACGTTCGTCTAGGAATGCCTACCTGGGGCCGGATGCACAAACGCCTTGTAAAGTTACTGATTTTCACAAAGTTATGCTCAATGTGGCTTGAACCTCCAACCGATGCATACCTAAATAATAGACAGACTAAGATTTTAAATCGATGAGTAAAAATGTAAGCCTTCAGCAGTTACTTGGTTGCATTCGTGGCTGCAGCTGTACAGTTACGATGCTTGTAACTTTACAAGGCGTTTAAGCATCCGGCCCCTGGTGCAGTGACAGTGCAACATACGGGTGCGCGTCAATGCTGGTGAACTTATATCAGTATTCCTCCTGGTAAACGCACGTACTTTGATTATTTTTTTTTTCATGCATATTATCATATAAAAGGTCTTGAAATAGGCTTTTATCGTAGTTTCTCGTTTTTCACGACTGTGACTATTAATTTGTGTAGCTTATTTTGAATTTGAACGTAATTTTCCCAATTATTGTATGCTTTTTTTCAAATTTTGATATGTGCATATACCTTACCTTGAGTTACCTTGAGAGTCTTCGGAAGAAGTCCAGGTGACGTTGCTCACGTCATCCCACGTGTGTGGAGTCACTCTGCTGGGTGCATTGTTGAACAACGGGAATTTTGCTCAGCCATGCTGGGTGTCTTCTGTTGTGCCGCAGTTTGCGACCAAAAGAGAGCCAGCAGCGAATTATCTCCACAGTGCACGTAACCGCTGACCGCTGGTCTATCTGGTATTCTTCTTAAATGTGAATTCAGCAAATGTTTGAACTCTACAGTTTTGATATCAGTGGCGTTTCAGATATGCCGAGGCACTCTGTTAAACAATCTTGCTCCCCGTACAGCGAGGCTGTTAGAATATTTTGTGGCTACAGCTTTTCCACCATCTCTGCTTGGGATACGGGTAGGTAGGTCAATATTATAGGCATGACAAGATGCCAGGGCTAAACTGTATTTTTAAAAGAAGGATAAGAAACTAAAACTGCTCGAACTTTCGTTGCAAAGTTTATTAGCAAGAGGTTATTAGCATAGGCGAAAATAAAGCGGCAGCACAGAAGAGTTAAGGTTAGACTGCACAAGACCAAGAAGTGTTTAGCATTGCACACGTGTTTGTCGATAACAATGGAACGCAGCGCTGCGTTCAGTGAGAACAATAGGCCGCCCATCATAGCTACAGTTTCCTCAGCACATCATCATTAAAGTGGTCGGAAGCTACGGTCTACCATCAGCTTGATACGTCACTCTAAACGACCGTAACTTAATACATAGAAGTAGGCATCACTATACAACAATGTTGCCTTTAAGCGTAGAACGTTCCTATAAGCGACCATTTTTTTCGTAAACACACAGGCATAACAATCCTACAACGTTGCATCCAACAAGAGTAGCAGGTGCTTGCTATAAGCGTAGCAACATTTTATTGACATTTAACTAGTAAGGAAGCGTTGATCAAAAAGGGGTAAAAACACGGCCAGTTTTCATGACTGCCATTGATAGGTAACTTATGTCTTACAACGCTCAATGTTATTTTAATTATTAATAGCGCACACTAAATCATTTTTTACATTAGTTATAAATGCCAGTCTTTAGGATTCCTCCGCAAGTGACTCACTCTCACATCATACTTAACTCACGAGATGCGAAGTATGTAAGTTGTTGGCAGTGCTTTTTTACGCTTGTATTGATAAAAAAAACTCTAGTATACAAAATTTTACCGCAATTATAATTGAGCTATCATGTGGCAGGAAGAGAAAGTGATGAATAATTTTTTTTCTTGAAATGCCTTTACCATAGGAAAATCGGCGGTCCTTGGCAACTAGAGAATGGTGTGTTACTCTGTCGTACGCTGCGCAACGCTCTTGATCAAGCAGCAACACTATGTATAATTCATACCGCGAACATTTTAATTAAAACTTTTATCATGGAATAATAGCTGTATTGGCTATCCCGATGTTTATGAAATTTTTGATAATCATTGTACCACCCCTTTGAAGCGACAAAATTGTAGCTGCTTCATTATGTTAAACAGAAGTAAATATAAGCAACGAATGCGTTGGTATGGACGTGAAATATGTTCTGACATTACGACATTGTTTTGTACGAACTATATGGACAGCAAGACTCAAGACCTGTCGAGTCAAATCCAAAGCAGCAATGAAGAGTAATATGCCGCACAAGAAGTGGGATAATCAATTATAATCGCATTAAACACCTCAATAGAATCCAAAGATGCTTGCAATGAATAGCAACTTTCCACACAAGAAGTTAGGTAATGGGAAATAAGCTATATAACTCCTAACCAGGGGTAGGAGCGGAAGAACGTCTATTACAATAAAAATTAGTGCAATTAGGAGGCCCAATATTTCTTCAGCAACTGCTTGTTCAGTGAGTAAGTAGAAGGAATTCGCCGAAGTACGCACAGTTCGCAGGTAAGGAAGGCACAACTGGTAGAGCAGCCGCACCTGTGGCTACATCCTATAATGTCCGGGGAATTTTGAGGAGACACACGAAAGAAAAAGTTTATGGAATTTTTTGAAATGGAATTTTTTGAAATGGCACGAGAAAAGGATTTTTTGAGGGAATTTTTGAAACGACGCAGGAAAGAAAATACTTGAGAAATTTTTGGAACACGAAAAAAAAAACTATTGACACTCAGTGAGTCGCTGGCCTCACAGACGGAAACAGATGCGGACACACAGACGAACGCTGAACCATCAAACTGTTCCCAATACAGCAAGCTTCCGTTTGCACTCCGTCGGGCGGTAACTAGCTTGTCACCATCGATCGGGTCCAGCTAGCTGTAACTATAGATTGTCACCCTCAGGACTGCCAATAACTAACATGGGTAGGTACGCACACAAAAATCTGCACTCGCGAAACGTCAACATTTATTTATTTATTGTTTCCCCACCGCAGCCGTTATAAACGTCAACATCTAAATACCCTGTGATCGATCTGTCTATTGCACAATTCTGAGTCTGAGTATATTATTCAACTAGCGGTAAATACAATTAGGTAAAAAGAAATTCTTAAAAATTTTACGCACACAACCAAAGTTAAATAATTTGTGACAATATTGTGTCAAGGAAAAGTTGATCACAGTAGCGCAATTGTTAATGGAAAATACACTTAATGGAAATCCACAGCGCAACGACAAGAGCAATGAACGCGTAAACGGTAGACACTGCAGGAAGTTTGGCGGTTTAGCAATATAGCAACTGTCTTTCTGAACATGAATTTAATTTACTTTGAAGATAATCTTGAGCTCATTGCATGCAGCTCACGTAAATGCATCAGTCATTAGTAAACATTAGTACGGCAGTACTAGGACGACTCCTCATGGTACACATAGCAGAAAGGACCGGTGGAATCATAGCAGAGTCCCGCTACATGTCTGGGGAAAGTTGAAGTCATCGCAATAAACTCGCTGCGGCATTGCGAATATTCAGGAGCTTAAAAACTTACTAGGTATTTAACAGCTAGAGTATATGGTATTTAACCGTATAACTACTAGAGAGCTGCCCTCGTACAATAGCTTAGCACTGCAATGAATTAGCATAAAAAGCTATGAAAAAGTGTTTGTAACGTAACATAATTCATCGAAATTGCTGTGGCGAGAAACAAATACAGCCCCTTGCGGTAACTGAAAAAGACACAAGCAAAAAGTAGTTAGCTATATTAAAATTAAACTTAATTCCCTTCATCCTCATATTCTATTCCTCGCCGTCGAGGGTCTGCACTACTATATCTAAAGGTAACGTTAACCTGACCATACATTTTAATTGAGAAATCTACAGGCGCTGGTTCGTAGTGCAGACAGATGATCGCTCACCTCAGAGAAGTGCACGACCACAGACTGACAGAGCTATGGTGTTAGAGACGCAAGGCTCATGCGACACCTGCGGATCCTCCCCAACCAACTATCCGCATTTTTGGATAGAGTTAGTAGCCCCCAACATCGTAGTAGTAGAAATTTTACTAGCGCTTCATTGGCACACTGCCTATATCGCGCCGAACTATTTCTGTGTTTAACAACAGGTTCGTGCGCCGCTAGAGCGCGGAACCTGTCTCATTTTGTATTATAAAGTATAGTTGTAAGGAGAACTTTACTATCATTATTAATTTTACATAGCTACGTGTAATTCACAAAAAGGGTAGAGCCGTAATTGACGATAGCATTTATCGTAATGGATTCATCACAGTTTGTGATAGAGGTCACATCTGATAAGAGTTTTAAGGGCATTTCTTTTAAATTGGCCGCGAGGTCCCTCAAAAAGCATTGCTTGGAGGATGGAGTCAGCATCCCGACCATGCAGGTCTGGATAGCAGTTCCTCCGCTCGTCGAAGGTGGGACACTCGGCCATCAATTGCAAGACTGTGAGAGGTACGACGCAGTCGTCGCAATGGGTTTACGGAAGCCTCATTTGCAGATAGTCGTAAGTCTCGTGTGCCTAATACGTAGGCGGCACAGTATGACGTCCATTCGGCGGTCGCCGCTATTTTACGAGTGCCACTGTCGGTTTCTTCAATTGTTCGTATTTATTTTTCTGCGCCAGCCACTGGAATTGCCATAGCTCGCGCAGGCTTCATCGTAGGAACGTCAGAAATACAGACTCCAGCAAGCCAAGCATCGCAAGAATTCACCTGTCTAGCAGACAGACTCGATCGCTGGTACCGGTCCGTGATAGTCCGACACTTCAACATTCTCTATTTTCTAGGTCTATGAAGGGGGTGTTTAGGATCCGCTGCTTCCCTACATGCCTACTTCTTACCAATAGCTCGAAATAAATAACCAACTACAAATAACGCAGTTGTAATAGCTCCTCTGGGGCCAGTTGGTCTATATTTGCAACACGAACCAGTGCGTGTGGGTATCCCAGGGGAGGGTGCTATCAAAGTTGATTTTACCTTTACGCGCCCCCTATGTGGTTGTCCAATTTCCGTTTCGACTTTGAACCGGGCATCTAATATTCTTTCGTAGTGTTTCATATTTCGGGGATTGCAATTTTACTTCTCTGTAGTTAGAGCGACACAGCACATGACTATTCTCTTTGGAGCGTAGGCACGCACACCCAACAATAGAGAGACCATTACGCCGACAATAATACTTTGGAAGTTATCCACTTATATTCTAATGGCGCTATCTGATCATGACCCTGCAGTAAGAGAACGGCATTCAAAGGAAAGAAAAGTACCATGGAGATTTACTTGCAAAAGGAGTGTAGGTGCAACTAAGCAAGTTGTACTTTAGGCGAAGGGCGCTCTTTACTGCAGATCTTTGCTTGGTCGCATGCATGTAGTATTCCGAAGGGCGCTACTAACTGTCGATCTTTGCTTGGTCCAATGTAGTATTTTAGAAATAAATGGGAAGGTTGCAGGCTTCCAATGGATCTGCCGTTAAGATAAAGGCATACGTACACCAGTGTACAAATAAAGAAGGAGGAAACAGGAAGTCCAGAGGCAGCAACAAAATAGCAAACTATAAAATAAAATTCACATAAAAATACGAAACGAAACTACGATATGTGCAAATCAGCATAAAATTACGAAACATAAAATAAGATACTAAGCTACACCGTATGCAAATATATTTTAAGTATAGGTAGATATCAATGTTTAGCATTGTGACAAATTATAAGAAAGTATTAATGCGAACAAATAAATATCCGTTGCATCTTTTAGTTTCACGATCCGAAATAATTTAAAAGACATAAATGGACACAAGAAAGAAGATACTAAAGCAACGAACGCAGTAACCCTGCCAAAAGTGCTATTATTACCAGCACTATTAATAGTGTAGGTAACACAGTTGGTGCAATGGTCGAGTACAACACATTACTGCCCAAAGTTAACCCCAATTTCTCGTTAAGATCATAAAAAAATTAGTGTGCGTTAATCGATTTGCGTCAAGGGTGACATAAAGAGAAAAACAAAATTGGTGTTATCAGTGGGAGCCTCACGAAAATACTTCGCAGTAAATGCGTCGATGGCTACGACATAGAGCGATCAACACTGCAGGAATTACCGAAGTATATAGGAAAGAGGAATATAAAAACAGCGAAATGTCCGCGCGTATTACACACCCGCACGTGATACCATATTAACAGCAAGTTTAAAACAAGCACTGAAAGAAACGATATCAAAACTTGATGGCCATGAAAATAGAAGACGTTTTCGTATACAGTATTCCAAAGTTGTGTACCTACGATCGCTTAACAATAGTCACAGTAACATCAAAATCACGTTAAAATATGCTTTTCTTATCGTTATTAGGTGCATAGAGAACATAATCGCAGGTGCTGGTACGAAACTACAATACAAAAATAATCCTTAATACGAAGCACGAACAGCGGCAATGCCAATCCTAGCTGATGAGAACTAGTGCTGCTCCCAGTGTCTGTACGTGTGTTGTAGCGACAGCAGCCAGACAGACTTAGTGCTGCTCCTAGTGTCTGTACGTGCGTTGTAGCGACAGCAGCCAGACAGACTCAGTGCTGCTCCCAGTGTCTGTACGCGCGTTGTAGCGACAGCAGCCAGACAGACTCAGTGCTGCTCCCAATGTCTGCACGCGCGTTGTAGCCACAGCAGCCAGACAGACTCAGTGCTGCTCCCAATGTCTGCACGCGCGTTGTAGCGACAGCAACCAGACAGACTCAGTGCTGCTCCCAATGTCTGCACGCGCGTTGTAGTGACCGTAGCTCACGCAACAGCAACACAAGTCCCTGTCGCTTAGAAGCTCTTGAAATCCTCAATTACTCAACAATATAGCATTATAGCATCATGGAGCAGATGCCGGCATGCCGGGGCTAGCTGACGTCATTCCACTTGTAATGTTAGTATTGTAACTCAAACAATCTTGAACACATATTCGGTATGACTCTGAGATAGTACGCAACACGGGAGACGCAATCTGACGATCACATGCACGACCCAGCACGTAGAATGAGCTCACACACACACTTGGTAACAACAGACCGGCAGAGGTAAGGTAACGTCTGTCTAACGGCGCCCCCAACAGGGAAGTCTACATAAACTGGTAGTCGCTAGGACCCAGACAAGTGCACGGCTGCAGCCAACCACAGATTGTCAAGAGCTGCGGAAGGCTCATGTAGCAACTGTGACCCCCGAACCGTACAAAGTCTTGGTGAAGTGAGTGTCCTCGCAGTGGACTGAGATTGCGAGGAAAGCTGACACTACAATCCGAGCATCGCATGAACTTATCAGCATGTTGGAGAGGCGGACGTGTGACTTTGAGGGTGACAATGCAGAACCGTAAAACCCACCACTGCGAGATGAAGAACAGTGAAAATGGTTAGTAGCTGCAGCGCGAGCAACGAAAGAAGCAAAAACGGCATCACAATAAAGACTAAACACTCTGGAGAGTTTAGTCCTCCGCATGAAACCTATTTGGTCAGCGGAAGACGTTGCTTCTCATAGAATACGTTGGGCGAACCTATATAACTAATAGAAAATATTATGAAATCCGAATTACGACTCAATCAGTCTTAAAGGTAAAAAAATACTACGTCGCGATCAGTGAACTGTAGGTAGGTAGCTACCGACCAAGTCAACATCAATGACACGGGCCACAGCATTCATTCACTAATCTGCAATACCAGCATTAGCAGAAGCACTGCGTTAACAAGTCTAAACGGATTTCTCACGCCAATGGAGCGTGTCATTCTGTTTGTAAGATCCTCCTAATCTATATAAAAGAGGAGGATGTAAATGCATGTTTGATCCAAAAATATTTCAATAAAGGGTTCAGAGTAAAATGTAACAACGCCTCCATTCAGAAAGCCATTTATCACTAAATGCGAGTGCGCGGATGTTTGGTGTGACGTCATCAGGTCACAGCTCAAAACTATCATCTAAGCAGAGTACGTCCATGTCTGGTGTGACGTCATCAGGTCACAGCTCAAAACTATCATCTAAGCAGAGTACGTCCATGTCTGGTGTGACGTCATCAGGTCACAGCTCAAAACTATCATCTAAGCAGAGTACGTCCGTGTCTGGTGTGACGTCATCAGGTCACAGCTCAAAACTATCATCTAAGCAGAGTACGTCCGTGTCTGGTGTGACGTCATCAGGTCACAGCTTCATTTTGACCAGTAGAAATAATAACTGCACCACAAGCAATCGTTCCTCTTATTTATAAACCAGTATCGGACTTTTTATTTGTTGTTGGATCACTTAAAAAAAATCGGTACAGCCCAATACGAAAACCGACAACTCTACTCTATCAATACTGACGCAGCGTAATGCCAGACACACACTGAATTCGCACGCACAACTTGATACGATGTTGAGCAGCTCGCATCTCAATCCAAGAGGCATAAAGTCGGTAGTACAAACGACGTGCGAGCTGTACATCCTCGCATCAAGCTGTGCGCGCGAATGTATAGTATGACCCCGGCACAGAAATACGAGCTGTCGACGTTCACACTCGCACGCACTTGCAATATTGTACCACCAGGTACCTAAGACAAAGGCATAAAGTCAACAACTGGTAAGCTTAGGAGTGTAGGTAGAAGTTTAGCTACACTTAGGGTCTTACAAATAAACAGCCAGATCACTTTGGCAACATCAGTAACAGGAATAATAAGGCTTACGCTAGGTAGTAATGCAGAATTTGTTGGCTGGGGCAATCCATCCAAACAAGACAACAATTGCAGCAGCTGGTGTGGTACTTAACTATTGTGAAACACGCCCATAGTAACAACGAACGCTCAGTTGCTGTACCCAACGAGTGGCCCTGCAGGGGCTTGAAACCAAGGAGATTTAATAGAAGGAGGGAGGGAACACCATCATTGTTTGTCTGGTTGGCTCACCTACGATTTTTCCGGCCTTGGCTGATCTGGAGGCGCTGTTTCCCACAAAAGTATATCCTAAAACCTATATGAGAAGTGCGTTACGTGCAGTATTGCTATGATTATTGGCAGAAGAAAGCCAATCTATTACATAGAAATATTGTGAGTTTCATTTACTTGTTTGCATATTTCCTTGTTTGCACAAAATCTCCATGTTAACATTATACATAAGGAAAAACAAACTGAGCACACAAGTTGGCAGAACTTGCTGACAAAACAATGTCCTTCAGGCGTCAGAACGGGAAGGACACTTAAGAAACGTCGAAACTTGGATACTGATTGCTATATACGTAGCGTGCACTAAAGAATTACAATTCTGAAATTTTAGTCGCGTAGCCAGTATCAGTAGTTAAGACGACTGAAGAAAGGTATCAGTCTACTGTTTTCAAAGCCAGAAGGAATATCAACATTCGCTACAAGATAGGAAGAAATTTGGGCGTCGAAGACTTAACGAAACTATATCAATGAGGGGCATCAATGGTGGGGTGACCACCTGAGCTCGGCTGCATAAACGTGTTCGTTGAATGTAAAGGTGATACGGGCAATACAACTGGGCTACGTCATATATAAACTTATCCTTGCTTAGAGGCACAGTGTTGAATATTCCTTTGAGAAGCAAGGAAGATGGGGATGGTGACCCAATGGGTTACGACCCGTCTAGCAGAGTATATATTCCGCCTGATAGGCCTGCAAGCCCAATTTTCTCATATTGCTGCTCCGTATCGCCACAATGCTACAGCCTTCCAGCCATTCCTCGTACATATAACTAGGCGAGCGTTTGCCGCCTGCCCGTGCGTACACTACAATATACACGTACGTATGTTTTACAGTGCAGTAATACCTAGAAAAATTTCAAAACTCCACTATAGTAGCTATAGCAGTAAATACGTGCAGCCAGTCAGCCAGGCTTCACCCGAGCCGGAAATTCTAGCTTCATTGCCGAGGCTTTCCGTTCCCTTCTGCTATTAAATTTCCTTGCTCGAGACCCTCGAGATTCAAAAAGCTCAGTAAAAAATTTTACACGAAACGTTTTCCTAACAAACTCACACACTGGAAATTGAAGTAAGCAAAAACAAGATTATTAGTTAATTCTCTTTTGATACCGCAGCAAAATGAAGTAGCTACACGAGAACTAGATTACCAATTCCCTATTTATAGCGAGTTTATATTACTGAAATATTTTCGCAGAAGTATGTCAAACGATCCTTCTATGGAGTAAATTCGTTCCAAAGGCAGTGAGAATCTTACTGTTGCTGATCTCGAAAGAAGCACATCTCCTTGCTCACTCGTCTGAGAGAATGTCGAAAGCATACATAAAACAAACTTAAAGTTACTTGAGACGCTTAACTTTGTAGCCTTAAATGAGTACGTGGTTAGGAAGCATAAGCGATTGCTGAACGAAAACTTACGAAAAAAGGCAGGCATCGAAGCTGGAGCAGAGAGAGAGAGAGAGAGAAAGAGGCATATCCGTTACGACACGCACACTGCCTGACGGTGTAAGCACGCCAACATAAGAGTGTTGTCAACACGGGTAAACACCTTCAGGAGTGTTGCTTGAGTCGTCAATACGGGTGAACACCTTCGTGAGTGTTGCTTAAGTCGTCCACACGACAAGGGTGAACACCTTCAGGAGCTTTGCTTGAATTGTAAATACGGGTAAATACACTCAAGAGATGCCTATACGGGTGAACACCTTCATGACAGTTGCTTGCTTGCGTTGTCAATACGGGTAAACACTATCAGAGGGGTTGTTACGGGTGAGAGAGTTCACATAACCTGTCCGGAAGAAAAGTGAACGCGCGACCTCCAGCGTGCAAAAGCAGCACCTTAGCAACCCGACATAATTGTTTGGCATCTTACACCAAATAGTATAACGTTCGAAGAAGACTGCAATACTATTTTCCTAAAATTTTACACCTATTTAGCATCCGACTGTAGAGGATTACAACACTATTCTGCAGAAAATCTTACACCGAATTACCAGCTCGATCGTTAAAAATGGCAACATTATTCTGCAAAATCTTACACCAAAATGGCATCAAAACCGTAGAAGATTACAACATGACTCCAGAATCTGACACCAACACGACCTTACAAAAATTGCAGCATTATTCAGCCGAACCGTACACCAAATCAGCAGCAGATGGCAACACGGCTCTCCAGAACCTTACATAAAAATCAGAACAACGACCTTAACAGATTGCAGGATCCGTACGCAGCGCGAATGTTTAGAACCAAACCGTAGGTACATGAAATTAATGCCGTAACTTCTAAGATCTTACAGTGAGCATCACTAGCCTTGCAAATGTCTCTAGTATTTGGGAAGTCGTCTGCCAATGAGCAAACGTTTTCCCCGACAGAAGCCTGTCTTTTAGATATGTTGAAACGTGACGTAGCTATAGCTAATGGCCAAGTCAGGTTAACTTCGCTTGAAATGTAAAGACAATTCCACATAGGTAGGAAGAACGTCATGTATTTTTTTCAGATTTTGCACACAACCGAGAAAAGCTTACAACAGCTGTTGAAACAGGACGAAGTTCACGACAATCACGGAGATCTTGAGAACACCCTCGTAAACTTTATTCGTACCTCTAATACAGATTAAATCTGCCATGACCAACTAAATACGTCTGTCCGGATACACACAATCCGCTAGAGAATGCACCATCTCCCGGACAGACAAATGCGGAAACACAGACGGGTACACATGCCGGAATTGGTCCAAAATCCATCCAAATTAAGGTTACTTGTGATTTCTGCCTACCACAATCCGTCCGGACACACAGCCACACAACCACTATGGCATTCACATTTGCCCTAGTACACAAATATGGTACACAAGCTGTTCCCGATACAGCCACGCGCTTCCGGTTAGGCCACAGCGAGCAGTAGAAAGTGATATAAATGTTACTAGTCTAGTGACTCTCAAGTTGCATAGGGCCGAAGGTCAAAATTCTACCTTAGCATTTCTGCCACGTCTGCATTTGACGAAGAGCGCATCCGTATGAGTTCAGTCTGTAGTAAAACTTTCCAATGAAGCCAAAAACTCGAAGACAACATAAACGTAAGTCCATCTATCACAGCGAGCACAGAGACAACCCTTGTACAATAAAGAAGGTTGATCCATAGGTGGAAATTATGTACCCAGCTTCATTGCTCAAAGACTTGCCTACATAAAACTTATAAGATCAAGGTTGCTTGCTTCATTTCCTCACTTTTAATTAATACTGATATTTTACTTACAATGTAAGCTTATTTCACTCAACACTTAAATTTAACCTTCAGAAGAAAAATGATTGGAAGACAATGCTACCAAAAATTAATTACGACCCTGGTGGAAACCTATAGCCCAGAGCACAGCTCAGCCACACATCACAACAGTCTAATCGACACTGGCTCCGAATAGACACTGCCAAGTGAGCGAGGACACACAGGCAGAGACCGACAGTGTCGCCTATAGACCCTCGCTTTCGTGTTGCCAGAGCGAACTGCCAAAGTAGATTGATCTGTACTAAAAGACTTATGCTTAGAAGTCCATTAGGTATACTGAAGTAATGAAAATGGAGCCAATAAAGAAAAAGTACAGTAGGTAAATAACAAAAAGAGGAAACTTCTAAGATAATGAAACCTCAGAAATAGGTAGTGAATAAAAATCTAAACATAAACTTAGAATTAGAACGGTTGCAGATACATAAAAAGATAATGGTAGGTACTTAAATCACTGACCAAACTGACACCAATGCCACTTTTCAGCCCTAACGTTCCTCTACGGGAGGACGCATCGTTGTTGAGTCGGCTGGTTGGACAACTCCGACTCCTGGCTCAAACCTGAGTAGGACTCTAATCTCTGGGAACCCAAAAACCTCCGTTTCCAATTCCTTACATAGTTACTCTTATTAAAGTCCCAGTTTGACCCCCACAGTAGCTGGCTTGAAGTGCTACCTCTATCAGCAGATACGCCCAGTCAAATAAGAAAAACATCATCATGGTATACGAATATAAATGAATAAAAGTCGAGCACTTGCAAAATGCCGCCGCTTGTGAGTTAGCGTCCATTTTCGGTGCAAATCTAATCAGGATTACAAAATCGTATGAACCACGGCCGACCCTGGCTACAGCCAGTCCCTGAATCCGGTTCGAACCCCAAACTGCCCATCTTCTTCCGACTCCCAAACTGCAATCCGGTTGTAAATTAACTCACAACGCTAGTGACGCTATCTAATGACAAGTGCAGCATGTAATATCACAAGAACTTATGCGCCGCTACCGGCTGGTAGCTCGCTACTTACATTATCGAGACGCTCCCTGTAGTCAGCAACACAGCTTATGAATGACGCTGGCAACTTCACCCATAGACAAGCCTGGACACAATATTCCTATCCCAACAAAGTTGGTAACGTCACCTATAGAGAGAAGTCAGGGTGCTACGCCCATGTCCCAATGCTGGTAACTTCACCTACCTATAAAGAAGTCACGGCGCCACGCCCCAGTCCCAGCAATGCTGGCAACTTCACCTATAAACAAGTCTAGACCCGCAAAGAAGTGTCAAGACACTTGACCAAGTATATGAAGCATGACGCCAACATTCTACCCTCACAGGTCTGTAAGTATAACTGAGGAAGTTCTTGCACAAGTTCCACCTGTGAACGATGGGAGGCGTGTTTACATTAGTCGGCATCATCCAAAAAACACCAACACAAAAATTACAACTAGTCTCAGAAAGCTTTCATCCTCTACATGAAGCATCGCGTAATGCATCTACCCATTAGTGTATTTATTCTGCATAAATTCCAGCCCATATTATAGCAAGAGTGAGATCGGTGCATCACTCTGTAACGGTGATTTCATTCTTCATAAACTCGCGCCCCCAATTATAATCAAGAAGTGTGTACCTATCATTCCGTAGCGTTACTTTAGATTGACTTTGATCTTTTGCTCCACACTAGACACATTCCAATTATAATCAAGAAGTGTGTATCATTCCGTAGCGTTACTTTACAATGACTTTGATCTTTTGCCCCACACTAGACACATTCAACTTTTCAGTCAGCCCAAAAATATGATTGTCACAAGCTACTATGTACAGGCAAGCCAACATAGAAGAGATAACCGAGTCTCGTAGTAAATGTTCTACTTTTCAAAGCAGCATTAAAATCCACATCGAATCACAAAGAGTAACCACGTTAACCAAAACAACTTGAGTCCGCGTGGACATCACAGCCCGCGCTGCTACGGCTTGGATATAAACAGACAAGCTGGTCCAGCAGCACAGCACGATCTCCCGCCGTAAGAGTTGGAGGAGCACTGAGCCCCATACAGACAGATGGCTCTAGGAAAACACACATGGTAGAGACCCATACTGTTCACTATACAGCCAACCGGTTTTTGCTTAGGTATAGCAGGCTGTAGTATGCACTCGTGCTCACAGTATCATCATTTAGTTACTACGTATTCTCACTAACTAGCTAATGAAGTACCTATATAACTATCACACAGTTGCTATCAGTATTAAGAAGCACGTAAAGTCTAGTCCTACAAATAGATGGAATAAAAGTGCAATTCAACAACAATAATACAAAACATTTATCATAAAATTTTCTGAAACTACAGGGAAAACGAGAAAGGGAGTGGCTACCTAGGTAGCTCTGAGTTACAACCGCTAGCTATATCCTAAAGACTTACAAGAAACAAGATTTACTACGTACTGAACTTCAATACCTACTCGCTATAAAACAGAACAGCTGGCGAATTTATCATAAGATTGTTGCCAACAGAGGGCAACGTTTGTCCAAAGTTTGAAAAGAGACAACGGCGAAAAAAAAAAAACGTTTGAAGGCGGCACGCAGCAACATGTCAAACAACACAAATTACTGTAGTAAAAAACGAAAAGGGTCATAAAAAACTGTTAAGCTACCGATACGCTCAGGTGTAATTGTAGATCATGAGCCACAAGACCAGTGTTTCCCAACCATGGGGATAAGTTACCCTAGTAGGGGAGTAGACCCCATACTTTTGGGGTAATGGGCCCATATTTTAGGGTAATGGATGGATGTTTATATGGATATATACAGCCAATAGAGGGCTACCTATAAGAACTGTGCGGGTCATCATGTGACTGCAAAAAAAAAGTAATAATAATAATGAAAATACTGTAGGGCATCTAGTCAATTGGATGACTGCTCATTGCGATATTGCGTTTTGATGTAGGCCTAATCGCATGGAAAAGGTTGGGAAACACTGTACAAGACGGAGGGAGGGGGGGGAGGGAACTGGAGCGATGCGGGTCATCACTGCTGCACTTTGTCCCACAGTGCGGTGGCTGCCAAGCTCAGGTGCTGCTCCTTACTCTGGCGTAAGGCGCCAAAGTGACGCACCACATCGGCATCCTTGAGTACCTTGACGCCACCAGCTGCACGCCAACAACGGTGCATTATGATCAAAGCATGAGACATAATACTCAGTTTTATATATAGGTACATTCAGTGACTGAAATTGGGGGCATTTTTGAGTACCTTACGCGACCAAGGGAAAAAATTGAGCTAGACTGAGCACCCAACATCATTGCTACACTTACGGTAGCTAGAGCAAACCGGTGGGCGTTTTGCACAAGATTTCAGTGAAAGTCAGCATTTGCAACTAAAACTAAAAAAAGCAGAAGCATAACGCATAATTCCCAGCAATACCCCGGTAACTACCACGATACGTGACAGGTTGCTGGCGCAAATATATTCAGCCACAACCATTTTGTATTGAGAAAAAAAATATGGTATTCACTAAATAACAAAAAGTCCTACCCAGGCTGAAATTTCACAGCTGCAATGGAGATACATCACTCGCCAATACTGGGTACACTCAATAAGTGCTACATACGTTATTTAACATTACAGAACAGGCACAGACAGTATCATACTGACTGGAACCAGTGTAAATTCCACACAACAAAAGCAATGTTCTTCAGTGATATCACAGACCCAATCCATCCAAATTTTCCCTATCTAATAGCTACTGAAGAGACCTCAGTTTCGATATCCTGGTTTGGTTCTAGATGATAAACTTAATTTCAAAGCCCACATTGAGGAGTTAGGCCGAAAGCTCAGTAGAGTTCATGGTATAATATATGCAGTGTCTAATTATGTTAATCGTGATTAATCGAAACAAATTTACTATTCATAAGCTTATTCCTTGTTAATTCAAAATATTATCATCTGGGGTGCAGCCCCTTACCGTTACATTCGTAAGCTAGAAGTTTTGCAAAATAATATACTAAGGCGAATACTTCGCGTAACACAAGATCGAAATAATACACCGTTAATAAATCGTAGTGCTGTGTACCGCGATTTACAAATGTTGCAACTTCAAGATGTGTATAACTATTCGCTTCTTACGTTTTTACGATCGCTCATACATAACCATCCTCTTGTCTTTCAACCATATTACGGAATGTCTATGACGCCTTTAAAAAGCGGTATAAGGATTATGTTATGCAATTGTATTAGTCTAATTACTACTTGTTACCCAAAAAAAGTTCTACAACTTTTCTATGGGTTATGCAGACATATTACTGTACGTATATTGTACTCAGAAAGTTTTCATTATTGTAATGTTTATCTGTGTGTAATAAACCTATCAAACCTAAACCTATCAAACCTGTGGAAATTCTACAAAACAAAAGAATATTGTTCCACAATTATGATGCCCTCCATGCACACGAAGAGTGAAAAATATGCAAGTCAGTAAGTGGATCTTTTAGCAAGGACCTGCGAGCAGTAGCAGTTTAAATTTGAACTTGACTCCTTCCTTCTACTGATCCCTTCCCAGGCCGTATCAAGGATACCTCCAGGATGCAATAATTTTCAATTTATCTAATGCAGAAGAAAGCGTCACGGACGTACAAACTAACTGAGGGACAAGCAGCATCATACTACAGATTACTCACCAATATCAGATAAGGCTACACAGGCGACCAGCAGGTTATACATGGCATGGGAGAGAGAGGCGGCGGCATCGGCGTCTGGCGTCGCACCAGCTGCAGCAGGAGGAGGTGCACCAGCAGCAGCAGTGTCGCCAGTAGTGGTCTCTTTAGCACAGTTGGCAGAGTTCTCTTGCAGCTCCTTGCTAGTGTCTTGAGCGCCTAGGTCACCTTCAGGCGCTCCAAATGAAGGATTTGCTGGGGAGTCAAAACAAAACATTACAGCTAATGGAGCGCATACAGCTTGTATACTTGCCGTGACAATAGCATACAGCCGCAGGGGAAAGCAGCACGCCATTAGCAATCGCAGGAGGGTTACGGATTCGGATGATCAAAGTCAGTCTTTAACTTGCTGGACCCGACAAATGGATGACTGTGATGCTTTTTCTCAAGAAAATTGGCATATTTCGATAAACTCAGACTGCTGGCTCACTATATTTACCGCCTCCGACTCTTTGCTCACCAAATTTACCGACTCCTAACTCACTAAACTTACCGACTCCTGGCTCACTAAATTTACAGACGCCGACTTCTAGCTCACTAAATTTATTAACTCCAACTCAGCAACACCGAATCAAAGTCATAACACGAAAATCTCAAGTCCAACTTGCTGTTTCAACATAAAAAGAGCGAGCCGGATGTGCTGTGCTGGAGCTATAATACACAACGCCCGCAGGTTTCACTGGCTGATGAGTGCTTTTGTTACGGGTAGCTATCTACCAACTGAGGCCGTTTAGATCACTGCTTCAATTATCGATTAACTGACTCTGGACATTCCTGACAGTGAGTATCACATTCTTTCATTCCGCCTCCGAACTGAACGAGTTAGCTATACTTACCTAATATCTTCCGTGAAGGAGATATATACAGTATATATATATAAACAGATAATTACCTACACAGCCGTATCAGCCTGCAGTTTAGTTCATTGGATCTACAGCGCAAGATGAGGCCAAACTGTACAGAATCGTCTGCACAACTTGATTAGCGGACGCGTGTCTCGCACGTCGTTTCATGTCGCCGACTTTTACTACGCATCGGGACGAAGTGGCAGTTGCACACCCGCTACGTAACCAAGCTGTGCGCGCGACACTGTAGTGTGGCCCCGGGCATAATAGGAGTACCTATATTAACAAAATTAAGCTACAGTTTTACAAGAGTCTCACCATTAACTGAAGTTCTTATGGCAGCGTTGTCGACACCCTGGGCCAGCAGGGAGGCGTCAATGCAGTCCAAAACTCCAGGCAGGTTCTTGCAGACGCTGAGACACAGGGACAGTGACAGCGAGGCTTCGTGGATCTGCCGTGTAGGAGCGGTGAATTAAAATAATGAATAGAATAGATAGCTGGCAGTAGACGGACCAACAGGCCCATTATTCCCAGAGAGTAGCCGGGACTTACGCTCCGGCCCTCAATGAGCAATCGCCATTAGTTCTGAATCATGGAGACTTCTGAGGAAGAAGATAAGAAGAAATTGATGACACGAAGAATGTGTAGTAGAATCCCTGACTCCTCCATGTTAGTGAAACATGTTAACACCCACAGCTTTTGCCGGGGCTACACTATACAATCGCATGCTCAAGCAGTGAGTGGACGGTTAGTTTGTATATCGTAAAGATGATACAGTGAAAGTCGGTCGCAATCCAAGATACCTCTGAAAAGTACACAAGCTGAACATGCGCTCGTAAGTTGAGCGTGCGATTGTATAGCGTGGCCCTGACAGTTGAGTGTGTAGTGTACTCTATGCAACTTCACACAAGAAAAACTAGAAGACGTGCGTCTGAATCTACCAGCCCGTGACCCGCCTCAGCGGACTGGCAGCGGCATGCAAAATTATATATACATCATTCAAACTGCTTGCTTGCCCTCACGTGCGCTTCCTGGGTAGTCCAGGAGGGTAACTGTACTAAAGAATAAAGATACAACTCTACTTCCCATCCGGCCAGCGGTCACCCCTGCCATTGAGGCCACTCGCAGGTCTGCCATTTGGATTATTGGGATAAAGACGATTTCGGGTAAGATCCATGCTTTGGCAGCCTCGGGTGTGGCACCGACACTAACAAGCCGAAAACTCGGTAACCGAGAGGGTAACTGTGGGCTGTAACAATACAGCTAGTTATTTTTCAACCCAAGTTACAGCACTATCAAATTTTCGATAAAAAAAAAAAAAAACTCGTGCTCACTCTATGCACTACAGCCTGGCGATAAGGCAATAAGCTGTAGATTTAAAATTAATACTGTGAATGAGGGGCACATATTAACATATACAGTGCCAAGACATAAGTATTTGTACAACTCTATTTTTTATGTAGCTATGTATTTTAAGAAATTTAGGGACTGCTTTAGGATAATTAATACAGGAAGTTTATATAACATATATATGATAGAATACTTAAGCAGAAGAGTCAAATGTACACTTATAAAAAGAGAATTTAACACTAGCAGAAGTAATGAGGGACTAAAGTATTTGACCAAAATAAATTATGACATTAGTACTTGGTGGCGTGACCTTTATTGGCAATAACAGCATGGAGACGATTGTTATAGCTGGAAATTAACATTTCACATTTACTTGATGGTATTTTTTTTCATTCTTCCATGCAGATAACCTTTAATTCAGTAAGGTTTTTGGGTACCGTTTGTAGACACCAGATTCAAAAAGACGCCACAAATTTTTTTCTATTCCATTAAGGTCCGGTGATTGGCTAGGCCATGGAAGAACATTTATTTTCTTCTTTTGAAACCATTTTTTCGTTAAATTCGCAGTATGCTTGGGGTCGTTGTCTTGTTGGAAGGTCCACCTGCGCCGTCCGTAGAATTTTTTGGCACTTGGAAGCATCTTCCTCTCTAATATCTCCCTGTACATGAAACTATTCATCTTGCCATCAATGATATGAAGATTCTAACACCATGGGCAATAAAGCAACCCCACACCATGATGCTGCCCCCCCTCCATGCTTCACGGTGGGGATGATGTTCTTGGGGTCATGGGCAGTACCACGTTTCCTCCATACATGCCGAGCTTCGTTTCGGCCAAAAAGTTCTATTTTAGTTTCGTCAGATCAAATAACCCCTTCCCAAAACTCATTTCCTTTGTCCAGGTGGCCTTTGGCAAATGTTAAGCTGCTCTTGACCTGCTTTGCTGTAAGAAGAGGACTTTTGCGAGGAGTGTAAGAATGCACGCTAGTACGGTTCAATTCCCTAACCATAGTTTTCTTGCTGACATGCCAGTTTACTCTGGTCAGCACGAGTTGTCATGGGGTCATTAGTCACCTAACGTAGCATGTAGCGCCGAGGACGACCCAGGATCTTACGCGGAGCTCCAGCTCTTGGCAGGTTGGAGACCGCTCCAGTCACTTGATGCTTGCGGACCATTGCTCCAACCGTTGAAAAAGGAACATTGACATGTTCTGCTATTACTCTATAAGTTAATCCCTCACTACGAAGTTGAAGTATCCGCTTACGAGTAGCTTCAGGGATTTTTTCAACTTTGGGCATTGTAGTCAGAGTGTGCGCGATTTCAACGAGGTCTAGAGAGGTAATGATTGCGCCGGCTGTGGTTTGTTTACATTGCATTTGTTTCGAGACGTTTCGTGAAGGTTCTAGAATAATTTTCAAAACTAATTTATTCAAATTATACTATTAGCTAAATATCAAAGATTCAACATCATATTTATTATGGTCAAATGCTTTTGTCCCTCATTACTTTTACTTGTGTTAAATTTTCTTGCTATAAGTGCACATTTGACTGTTCTGTTTAAATATTCTATTATATATATATTGTAAAAACTTCCTGTATTAATTATCCTAAAGCAGTTCCTATATTTTTTAAAATATATAAAAAATAGAGTTGTGCAAATACTTATGTCTAGGCACTGTATCTAGGGCATTTTCTTCCAAAGTATCTCGCACGTAGAGCGCTTATTATTATATTGACTAGTTTAAGCCTCCGTTTCCACAACAATGACGATCTATGTAATAGAGAGAGAAGCAAGGGACATATAGTATGACGATAGAAATGGGAAACCCATGCACGAAGGTGTTCCTATACAGGATCAACGTTCATGGGAAAAGCAAGTCAGGAAAGAAGAGGAAAATCAGAATAAAGCATGAGCAACTAGGAGTATGAAAATGGAAGGAAGCAAAGTGGGCACGAAAGGTAGAGCGCTCTCCGCCACGATCTTTTGCAACCAAAGGCACGGGTAGCAAGACTACAGTAGCAGCATTCAGGAGTAATCACTTCGAAAAGGTTCAGAAACACTGATGTACTGTAGCTGTATAAAGGACGAGGCATATCTATTGATTCCAAGAAGCCGTGCTCACCATGATAGGATATTGCGAACGCAGCATGTTGAGTAGGGGCGGCAGGCATCCGCCCTCCACAAGACTGTGCAGGACAGCCACGCCCACGGGCACTACAACGCCTTCTGTGGGGGAATTGTTATTGTTTGCGGTTGTGGCTGACGAGCTTGCAGCAGCAGCTGCTGTATCTGAGCAAGATGCTGCCGCTGCAACAGAACCAGGTGTTTCAGAACTGCTGTAGCCACTGCTGGAGTCGCTGTTGTTATTGTTGTTGCTGTTGCTGCCCTGGTTGGAGGAAGAGGAGGAGGAAGTGTTGCAGCTGTCAGTGCTGCTGGTAGAGGGCTTAACAGAACTGCTACAGCTGGTATCTGCAGCAGCTGCAGGCACGGGCTGCATTACCAGAGGCTGTGGAGGACCTGTCCAAAACAAATAACACCTTGTATTTCAAATGGATTTCCTACATATTTATGTACCACCAGCTATTTACGACACATCAGTGTGTTACGAGACATGAAAAAAACAAACAATCCGTTCAACTTCATATGGATTTCCTACATATATTTGTACATCAACAAGCTAGCTATATATAACACAGCAGTGTGTACCGAGATCTGGAATATAAAACTCCGTGTATATTGCACACGCATGAAATTAAGTAAAATATGGTTACAAAGATGGCAAGTAGTTCCTGGTCGTAGACACCGCTAAAGTGTTCGACAGTTTTCCAGCAGCTTGAAAACAACGAACACTGGAAAGAGTTTACTATTTACTACTTCTTCTTCTTGTAATAACCCTCATTTGACTGTAGTAGAAACAAACGTAGGTCACATGCTGATAGGGGCAATTTGGCAATCTCTCATTTTTTTTTTCAAAGTATCAACTTCAGTATCACTTGTCTATTATATTTGATACCGTGAGCTGATAAGCGAGAAGATTTCCGTGCAAAGCGTTGCTGGAAGAATGCTTGCCAGCAATAATTTTTAAACTGAAACTTCCAGTAGACAAGAGTTTTGTAGAATGAAAACAGTAGCAATGCTACCTAAACTTTCTCACACAAATGTAGGTAACGACAACAATATGAGCACTAACATACCAGCCAGTGTATTTTTAATGATGGAGGCGAGAAGTCGAGAGGCCTCCCCCTGAACACCGGGATGTTCCTGCACCCCGCACCACCTCACCAGCTTGTGTACAGCAGGTACGCAGACACCAATCTGCAGGTCAGAATAGTCTGAAAGTTTAAGCCTCCGTTTCCGAGTAGAACGACATCACAGAGGAAAGAACAAGGGACATATAGTATGTCGATAGAAATGGAGAACCCATGCACGAAGGTGTTCTCACACAGGATCAATGCGCATGGGAATAGCAAGTCCGGAAGAAGAGGAAGAACAGAATAGGCCTATAGCATGAGCAAGTAGAAGTATGAACTAGGGAAGGAAGCAAAGCGGGTACGAAAGACAGACGTCCCGAAGGACTGGCTAATGGCTAAGGTAACTTACACGAGCCCTCGGGGGTTTCCGGGACCCATTGTTAAGACTAAAGTGCAAATGCCACAAAGGACCACACAGAGGAAGAGGAACCAACCTCTCGCTGCGCCGCTACTAATAAGACTGACACCAAGGAGCTTCTATAGAGGAGGAGGTGGGAGCCGTGCGGCCCATTCACAGATTCGCCAAGAAGTCAACCTGAACCAGCTCTGAGAAGCGTTCATGAATCTTATAGGTGGAATTGATGGAGGAGCACTGAGTTTCACGGGGGAGCAGCAGACGAATTGAGTTACTGATTAGCAATTGGTGCATAAGCGACTGGCTGACAGCCATAAGAGACTCTTGAGCTTCAGGGGCGAGGCTCCTGGCTCCTTCCTCTCTGTAGAAGCTCCTTGACTGACACCGGCCGGCCTGCAGCCGCCCAAGTCACCTGACAGGCACGACGTCACTGGACACGTGCAAGCCGACACCACGAACGCAACCTAGAGACTAACACCCATAACATAGGATAGGAGAACCTAACTAACCCTACCCTATGGCCCATCCTATGCCCCCTGAGGGGCCAATCTGCGGCATGGAGTCAGTCATAATGGATCAGAATATCGGCACTAGAAACTGGGAAGCAGCAAATATAGGAAACGTGCGGTTTTGTTTAGAGCCTACTGGAAGTTCAACTTCCACTAGCCTCTTGCCCCCTGTGGGCGGGTGGCTCTCACCCACTTCAGCCTGTCTGGGGTCAACCAACCGGTGTCTAGGAGTCGGAGACCTTA
>LQNS02277098.1:2178861-2189922 GCA_001587735.2 Parhyale hawaiensis | reverse complement strand
GGGGGGGGGGGTCTACGGAACCGCGATGCCAGGTTGGCACGTCCTAACATATGAAGGGCAACGTGTGTGCTGAAAACTTTGGGCGGGACGAAATTTGGCCGCGACACGGAGGGACCTGTGTACCAGGTCGAGCGTGTGCCTAGACGAGGCCTCCTAAAGTACAGGCCTGGGTCTCTACGTCACGAGGTAGGCCCGATCGGTACAGTCCCACAGCAAACTGTTAGCAGCAGCCGGATATTTTTGCACACTCTCTGCATATTTCGGGCTTATTTGGAGAGAAAATTCAAACTATCGTAATTTTGTTACTTGTGAATAGTTTAAAGAAAAGAATTCTGTCCGGATATTTACAAAATACTTAGAGTAGATACCAATAATATCAGGCTCCGTCTAATGATTTCTCCAGTGACTGTACGCAATCAGACCATTTTCGAGGCCCAGACCCATGCAGGCCTGTACATTAAGAGGCCTTCGTCTAGAATGGCATGGGGAAGCTGCGAAGGTAAGAGGTGGGAAGGATGGAATTACGTGTGTGCAGGACGGTGCAGGCGGTATATCCGTTACAGTAAGTTTGTGAAGCCAGCGATTTCATGAAATTCTGAACTTCACATCCGCCATCTACAATTAACCCCTGAGTTTTCATGAACACACGTGTGGTCGCTTCACTTTCCGGGAGACTTTACTGCAGAGAGCTGCGAAATAAGCCAGCTATGTGCATTCAACTTCAAAATTGCGATACTCATTTTTTGAAATCGTTCATTGTTCACGATTTGTGTGAATGAAAGAAATACTTTCCTAATGGGTATCGCACAGACATACTTGGAGAAGTACTTAATTTCCTCCTCCCCTCTATAGACTACAACCAAGTTGGCTGTGACCGGAGGCCAGCTGCAGAGATTATAGGACTCTGTCATGTATATCATCAATAGCGACATGTCAGCCATCAATTATATGCTCTGCAGATAACAAAAAAAAAACATGTCTCGTAACTCGGAGTACGATGAATTTATTAAAAATGAAGCTGCAATAACATATACGCTTAGGACGAACTTGTGGAATATAATATATATTACATAGCTAAGATTAAATTTTTAATGCCAACTTTAGAGTCAAAAAGCTATAAGTATACCTACGTAGGAATTATCTTATAACTGGATTGAGAGCAACCTGGTTCATTAAGAAATTGATAGGCATGCTAAAAAATTACTGAATTGGTATGAAATGCTAAAATATCGTAGTATTCAGATTAGATACAACTGCTAATCGTATAGCTATACGCTATACGTCAGTAAAATATTAATGATAAAATTTTTTCTGATTATTACCAAACAATGAGCTTTATCCTTGGAAAAGTACAAAAGTAGCTAACTGGAGTCCTCATATAGAAACTCACAGCGCGCAGTATAACCCAACCGCACGCGCAACAACACGACAGACACAGAATCTAAGTCCCCCTGGACGCAACTTTAACTGAGCCTTGATTGCGTCTTCGGACGCACACGGTACTGTTGCCTATACATCTTCGCTTTGCTGCAACGGGTAGCAAAAAAATAAAAATTTTTGTATATTTTTAGTCTAAGAAAAGGATTAGAAAGTGAGTAAGAGAGTATGGAAATTTTCTGGGAAATTCTGAAAAGGCAGTGCCAGGAATTCCCTATGAAAAAGCAGTGCCAGGAATTCCCTAAAAAATTATCCACTAGAGCAACGAGAAGGAGTGAAAACTATAATACTGTATAGATACAAATACAATTGCAACAATATTTTTAAAACCAAAATGCTTCCGTGGAGGCTGACAGATATAATCACAATAGAAAACGGAAGAGAACACTTCTACCCAATATTATTGGTAAGTTTTTAGCATTTAGATTAGACAGCTGACAGTAAATAGACAAAAGGCCCATTTGCTGAAAGCAATCGGGACGAACGCTCGGGCCCTTTGTGAGCTATTACCGTCATGTCAGATGCCTACGAGCGAGCAGCATCGTATTATATCCCATAGATGCCTTAAAATTTTCTATAAATATAATATAAATGAAATAAAATTTCAAAAAAAATTATCCGATAACAGCCTGAAAGTATCCGATTAGCTGCACGTGGCAGAAATAGCCGCAAAGATCGCAAAAACTCGGTTAGGCGCCTAACCCCTTTCACCATTGACTAAAATTGACAGTACCGAAATTTAAAAATAAAAAAAAAACAGACCTTGCCTCGCCTAACCTACCCGATGTTAAACCCGAATATAGTCCAACTTACCCGAAATTAGTTCGGGTTTTCCGACAGTACGGCCTAAAGAGAGCGAAAACGGACAAATGCGGACAAACCGTCAATTTTAGGCGAGGGTGACATATATATATATATATATCTGTTGCGGGTATACCCGCAACAGATATCATCAAAACGACCCATTAAAGTACGGCAACTGAGGCTAACGGACACTTTTGGTGCCGTGTTCCGACGTATTTAACGAACAGCTCAGGAAGCTAATGTGATGACCCTCATGGAAGCTTTTCTCTGATCTTAATATGGCTGGTGCGACACTGTCACGGCTATAGAGGGGTGCCTTTGTTTCATAGGGCATGGGTCAGTTCACGTAGCAGTCATTTGGTCACCATACATCGCGCACGTCCTCCCAATGCGTTGGGGCATCTGTTTAAATAACAGTAAGTAAGTAAACTCATTATTGTCTCCCCAAAGAGAGGTTTCCAGCGCTTTATGCTATTACATCGTGTTTCATAAGACAGAGACATCATTTATTTTTTTCTTCACTACATCTGATGTAATACATATATCATAAAACACAGAGGGGCAATCAGATGGAAAATGGAGAATTCAGTCCAAATTCAACAAAAATATCCAAAGTTTTGCTAATGCCACTTGCTGAGCAGGCTGACGTAGCTACGCAACAGCATTTCATCAACTTTTCTCTTACATGCAAGGTAGCGGAGTCGGTGTCGGTTGGAGTCCGCAACTTTTAGAGCCCATCAATTGGAGTCGGAAACCTTGAGTCGGTCAACATTTGTTGATTTTATCAAGGAAAAGTGTTGGAGTCTAAGTAGATAATTTTTCGGGTCCAAGAAGTCGGAGTCTGAAACTAAAAAAATCCTGCAGGGAGTCGAACTATATATAGAGTTGGTAGGAGAGCTATAGGCATCTCACACTCAATGAGAGAGCGGCACCCTGCAGAGAGCTGCTTGTGCTTCATTGTAAACAATGAATAACAAGACTTAAGCAATATATTAATATCTATATTTGCATTCTTTCTTCCTATGCAAGGTTACAGCAAAACCACTTTTATTAAATACATCACGCTTTGTCCATCCAACTCTGCAACCCTGATGCTTACCGGGACAAACTAAATGATTCGGGCACTGAGAAGTACGTATAGGGACCATGAGACTCACGTGTGCATGAGTCCGCCTTGAAAGAAGACAAAAAAGCGTGTATTGAAGAGCCATCGAGTGCCCGACCGAAAAGCTTTCAAGATAATCTGTAAAAATGAGATAGGCGTTAAACTCAATCCAGGATTGCAGGTCACACTCGCGATCCCGGACAATGGCAGCTGCTAACCGTACTGCCGTTTCTTGCTGCAATTGCAGCTGCTGCAACGGTAGTAACAATAGGCACTGGCCAGAGGATCCACAACTGTTGCAAGACTAAACGGGAACTTGGTCACAGTGTGTGTGGTGCTTCTGAAAATTTCGTAAGCAAAATGGGTCACCCCGAGAAGATTATACTATGAAGCTGTGTACGCAAAACCATAAACTACGCAAGCTGTATCAGGATGTAATGTCAGCAGGTGGTATAAATAAGCTGGATCAACATGCGGTGTTTTGTAGCAAGCGGTATATGTAAACTGGTCGCGCATGAGATGTTTTGTATAAAATGGTAGGAAAAGTGGGCCTATATATGATGCTTAAAAACTAATAATAATGGTGATATTGAAATAGTACGGTACGTATTATTTTGCGTAGACCATAATGTAGATGGTTCGGTATAATATATGCAAAGGTTGTAGGTAGAAATTTGTAGACTTGTAAAACTGACCTAATCATACCTAACTTAACCTCAACAAACGCAACCTTATGTCACCTAAAATAATAAAAAAGTCATGCAAAGTAATGAATGAGAAGGTCAAAGTGACAGACTTTCTTTTTGCAGAAACCTGAGATACGTTGACCTCTCACTTGCCGTCTGCCAGCAATGAGCCGGAGCAGTTCCACGGTATTTTTAACACTCATAAATGAATGAAATAAACTGTGAATTTTTCCACTGGGAATCATAGTGGGAAAACTTTTTCGGCCATGATCGTCTGTTAGAGATCTTTCACACCAATATTTTTTTAACCTTGGTGCCATTATAGTAAAACATGTTGAATTCTATTGGAACATCATAAATTTAGCATGGGCATCATATTCTGTAAACTACAAGAAAATGCAGTAAGTGACCACTGTTTAAAATCGTATACTGTAATTATTATATCGGGTTAACATAAGAGTCTCTCTCTCTCTCCCTCTCACGATACTCGAAACCCCTCACTGGAGCAAAATGAGTAGGGGCTTCATGTTGCTATGAGGTGCAGGTATGTAGCTACATGACAGCAATATGAGGGATAATTGCTGAGTGGGGGGAGCTTGGTCCTAGCACTCCCTTGGTACCACTACTGTTATCAGTTCTTTTTTTTCTATATCCTGAGGTAACATTTTTTGTCTTCTCGCCAGTGATGCTACTTTCTGATGCTGTTTTGTACAAATATGATTCGTTTCCTTTCGTTCAGACTTTTTTTAACTGAACCTAATAATCTATTATTGGCATACCATGTTCCATTTATTGATCAATCAGGGGCGCCGCCAAGAAATGTGCATTGGCGAGCTGCGTGGGGTCCAGCTGAGAGGGAGGGGAACTGGAGAGGCTTCACGTTGCTTTGGGATACATGAATGTTGGCTACAAAGCAACGTAACAATATTAGGGGACTGAGCTAGATTTTGTCTTATTTCTGGGGGCTCGACCAAGTCCCCCTTTAGCTCTGCCACTGGAGCCGCTGTTAATTAATAATTCACTTCACAAAAACTATGCTAATGCACACGGAAAATAAGCGTTAGAAAAGCTGCGGTCGTTGTTAGAGCTGATAAGATAACGAGCAATTAAATATTATTCAACTACTTGTGAAGTTGTGAATAATGCGTTGGATGCGGTTCCGAAAAACATGTAGTATCGCCAGGTTCAAAAATAAAGTTGTCTCTGTCACAAAATAGTTTTCTTTGAAAAATAGAACACGAAACATTGGAGGACAAACTATTGTATTCTTCGACACAATTAAAATCGGGTAAAAGAGATAACCTACTTCCTTTTTTGTATGGATAAGAGAATTATTAAACAAGGACCGAAATTCACTTTAAACAGTAGCTGCGCTGCTCAAACGGACCCATTACTGCAGAAAGAATAAATAAATGGGTAAATAAAAACAATAAATCGGTCACTGATCGAGTCCTTCACGAGACTCTTTGTTGAGCGCATTTCCTGTCCCCGATCGCCTGAGGTATTATGTTTGTATATTTAGTTAGGGTAGTTTACCCGTCAGTTAAATAATTACCTCCGCCAAGGAGGTTATGTTCTTGTTGCGTTTGTCCATTACACATTCTGTCTCTCTGCCTGCCTGCCTATCACCAAGAAAACTCCCAAAAGTTATAGACGGATCTTTACGAAATTTACATAAATTTTTGGGCATGTTACAAGGAACAGATGGTTAACGTTTGGTGAAGATCCATTGAGCCGTTTGTTTGTTCGTTCGTTCGTTTGTGTTTGTTTGTTTATTTGTTTGCCTGTCTCATTTTCCTAGGTAACATAACTGGAAAAGATATGAAATATGTACATATCGTTGTGAATGTTACGAAGAACAAATGATCAAATTTTGGTGATGATAAAAATGAGGACCAACCAGATTTTTTGTTAACAATGCATTGCTTGGCGGAGGTACGGTTTTCGCTCCGGGAGTAGTCTAGCTAAATAAAAATGTTATTTTGAAATGATGAATTTTGTTACCCGGACTTCTCGTAAGTCGAGCCGCTTCGCGTAAAGACCTACAACCATTAAACTAATATTTGGTTTAAACAAATAGCGAAGTATTTTGTCGCGAATGATGCTGGGTCTCACTAATTGACTGAAAGTAGAGCCACAAGGCACAAGGTAGTCACACCGAGTGCACATGACAGTTTGGACCGTCGATTCGATGTCAGAAAACCTGCCAACGTACGCACCCACTTGAGCAGAATTTAGAGCACAGGACATATACCTATGGCAATTATAATAGTGATTAACATTTTGTACACAAATCATGCACATACATATGTAGCAGGCTACAAGAACGCCAACAGTTGATGCTCTTAAATTCTTGTCCGTAATATCGTAGTCTTGTTTACTTAACCCTCGTAATTATGACGGCTTGTTATTTTTGTGATATTTCAGCCCAGTTATCTGGTTAAAATTATTGTGAAGTGAATGCGTATCTGTATTTTTATTTCTGTGTACGTTGCTGTTGAGCCTGCAACCATGACTACGACGGTCTTCTGACGGAAGCTCGAGCAAATTTGACCCTCAGACAATTCTATCGTGTGAACAGAGCTGCAAAATTTTGCGTAGACTATTTCCCAGTCGTTTATACGAGTTTCATCAGCTCTTGACTATCGTATGAACCCGCCTTTGAGGAATGCTTCTACAGTATTGGATGGCAGTGTAATGAATGCATAATACGGATAATAACCACTTCTACATATGCTGGATTCATAAAAAGAAAATATATCGCTCGCTTGCTACAACACTGTCATAACTCAAAAATTGACACTCTTCAGGAGAAGCGAAAATAGTTTTAATATCCCCGCATTTTTTTAACTATCACTTCAATAATGACCTTTCTCAATCGGTCACTTTTACAGACTCAGTTAATTATGGCGTTATCACTAATAGAACTTGACGCAGGCTTTGTGATGGTGGCGATAACTCAAAATACCCAATTTTTCAGTTATGTCACTTCTGTGGCGAACGAGCGACGTATATTTTATAATTTCAGTTAATTGGTTCCATTATCCGATATATGTTTTACAATTCCAGTTAGTTGGTTCCATTGTCTGGCGAGGCCCGTATTTAGTGCTAACTTTCGCCTTAACCGGAAGCTGCGATATTATATCTATTATGATATTTTTATTGGCGTTGTCTATCATATATAGGGAGGTAACATGCCATGTTTGCATCGCCAGATTTCTGCGAGCGTGAACTCAGATCTGCTTATTGGTGCTGGAAAGTCTGGTGCCTTAATTAAGTACCTCAAGAAATAACATTTTACTTTTCATGAGGGAAAGATTCTCGAGAATGCCCCTCAAGTCTCACCGTCCAAGACATCTCTACAGAAACGTTCGCATTTTTGTTCATAGAATAACGTTACTATCTCAATTCGCAACGTTTATGAACAGCAATTTTGACGGAATCCTTCGCCTTCTGTTTATAAAATAGTATATAATTGTGTAACTGGATGCTATGAACGAAAAAAATTGACGGAATCGTTAAAGTTTCTATAAAATGACACATAAAATACACTTATACCGTTTAATCCAAGTTCTGTGGATACAGAAATTTTGAAAAAATCCTTGCAATTTTAGCAAAAAATTGACATAATGCTGTCCAATTCATTCTTCATGAACAGAAATTCTAGTCATATTCTGCACTTTGTGTTTTCGATATAAACGTAAGCCTGAATAGTCCCGTCTTCTTGAGTAAAATTTCTGCACCTGACGAAGATAAATTCTTGTCTATCACATATATCGGAGTCGCAGTCATAGCATTGAATCAAATTCGTAGAGTGCAGCGTATTTCTCATTGAAATATATCTAGTTCATTTCTAAATTTCCTTATTTTTACATTGTATACGCTAAAAATTTTAAACAAGAATATCTGTCCAAAATTGTGGCACTTATTTAGTTCCAAACGGGTTAACAAAGACCGCCCACTAGTGTAAATAACCAAACCAATGGTAAATCTTGTTCCATGTAATAGCTTCATGAATGTTACTTATAAGAATAAATAACTCAGAGTGCTGCGCCCCTAATTCGTTGGGCACTGTATCCATATGAGAGCATAAATGAGTTTTCTTTTGTTTACTTTTATTCTGTAACACGGAGTTTTCAGCAGGCTCGACGTAATCAGCTTTTATTACTTGCAACACTATATTCAGAGAGACAAAGCCAAAGTTTCTGCCTGAAGTTTCTGACAAGTCAATTCTCTGAAGCTTAATTTCGTCGCCCAATCAAAAGTGCTCTTTGTCTCCGTTCCGCATCCGTTACGCTGCGCCGCAGCTGCAGTCAACGCACTCAGAGTGGCAGCTTAGTTATAATGGCTGCGGGCCTTGAGTGGGATGCATAGAGGAAGTGAGTGGCGGCTGTTCCAGTTCTTCCGGAGACGTCAGACTGTATATGGCAGCATGGCGACTGTCTAAAGGCCATATACTGCCGACCTTTACAGCTTCTGAAGCGTAGAACTGCTTTGTAAATAGTGGTGCCAGAAGTAGTAACGGTATAGCAATGGCTGAAGTAAATAGACATGGCGAACTTATAACATGACATTGAGAAGGTAATAAATTGATAATCGCATTAATAGATATTGTTTTCATATACTCGCAATAGGTGGACAATATAGGGCGTCATATTTGCATAATAAGCGTTTAAGCGTTCGGTACACGTTCGCCTCCGGTAAGCAGGTAATTAAATTCTTTACTTGTGGCATTCAGAATGCTCCGTCGACGTCTCTAACATTCTTATTCTATTTCAGGGACACTGGTCTAGCCGGAAAGAATCAAATTTCAGTTGTTAATCTTGAATCAGCTAGGCTACCCGCGAAATGGCCGAAAACTCAATCATGTTCTCTAGAATTGAGTTTCCAGCAGTCTTAACGTTTGTACTTTTGTGGCTTTCAACACTTGCAACGAAGATTCACCTTACGGTGAAACTAACTCTCCAGCCTGAGGTTTCGGACTAATAGGATGGACTTAGCCTGGATCGACTTTGACGAGCCCTTAGATTATCTAGTCCTGTTAGCTTTGACACGTCTAGCTATATTTTGACTTTCGGGAAACCTGTCATCGCTCCGACCCTATGATTGAACTATATATATAGGCATTGCAGTTTGAATCCCTTGGCCGTTGTTCGATGCGACCCGATTAAGTTTGAAAAAATTAAAGCACCCATCTGGGGAACAGAACTATAGGGGACTTCGTTTGGAAATACCAAAAATAAAGATCGATTAAGTGTTTCAGATTACAAGGGATGGGCCTACAAACTTCTTTGAATTGATCACGTGGGTTGGTGCTGTAAAAAAATAATAAAAAAATAAATAAATACCTGATGTTGTATCCATTTGAATAGCATAAGTAGGGTAGTCCTAAATACCGAATTCCGAAAACCAACGAAAACCAACAAAAACCAGCGAAACCCAACATAAAGCAACAGAGAAAAACCATTAAAAACTTAATAGAAAACAGAACTAAACATAATGCAAAGGAAAAACAATGAGGGGAAAAAACTAGCCAAAAAATACACTTTCATAAAAATAATAAATCGGAAGACGCCATTCTGACGAAAAATTGATAAAATTGGGTATTTTATCAATAGTCTTGCTTACGCAATTCAATGCTGCAGCATTCTGCAAGAAAACTGGACTTTATTCGAGCGTGGTTAATAAACGGTCTTTAAATCGCCGATGGTTATTTCATTATTTTAGTAACACTTTAAAAGTCAATATCCGAAAGTTAACTAACAGAGCTTGTGGAGCAAACGGCACCGATCGATGGTTATCATTTTTGCACCATTTCGTTGCAGTCGCAAAAAAAAACCTACGTTTACGAGAGTTCAAATAACGTGTGCCATGGCCGTGACATATTCTCTTCTAAGTTTTACTTCATTCAATATGAATGCTTTCTATCTACATATTTCAGTGTTTCAACGCATCACGACACTAGCAGCCTCTAGATGGTCCCTGCTCGAAATTTCTCATATTGAGCTTGCACAAAACTTCCAGCTGGGATCGAAAATGTGACTGGTAAAACGCCCATATTCATCAATTTTTCGTCAGAATTAAGTTTCCAAAATAATTATTTTTTTTATGGCGTATTGATTTTGATTTATCACTACTTTTATTTTTTTCGCATTGTTTTTCCCTGTGCAGTATATTTTATGTTTTTCTCTTTCATTAATGTTTTATGGCGTTTTCTCCCTAGCTTTACATTGGTTTTCACTGGTTTTCGTTAGTTTTCGGAATTTAGGACTACTGGCTAAGTGCCAGGCGTCCGTATGTAATTTTGTGCCAATTCAAATAGCAGATATCGATGCCTTATGCATTCTCATTTCTAATTTAGGGAGTAATAATGCCTGGTTCTGATTCACTCCAAATATGAGAAATTGAAAATATATAGAACACTTCACTAGTGACACTCGCTTTTAGCGAGCTGACTTGACGGCTAACATTTTAGTACTATTAACGGTAGGCGCGCAGTTGTGTTTATATAGGCTAACAAAATATTTGAAAGGATGGCGGAGGAAATTCGTTCATTAGACAATCCAATCCCGCGAACCAGCCTCTAGAGATTTTTCCAACTTTTCTAATTTTAGGGCTTACTCGTTTACCAATAATAATAATAATAATAATAATAATAATAATAATAATAATAATAATAATAATAATAATAATAATAATAATAATAAGACAACAATCGTGTTTTAGCTTACTTTCTCGACGGTTCGTAGCTTCTCATTCGTACGAGTATTATTATGGCAAGTCCTTTGGTACGTTTATGGTGACATAAAGCTTTTCTGATGTATTTACACATTAACCAAACCAAAAATACTAGTGCATTTTCTCAAAGGTGCATGGCCTCTCATTCTGGCGTGCATTTGTCTAACAGTAAACGCGTCTCATTCGATAAGCGACCTTGGCACAATCGTGCCGCTTGGCCTCCTTCCAGTTCCGCTATAGCGGTCCGTTCACTGATAGGCGCGCGAGGTTATGGAGTTTACAGTCTTCAAT
>LQNS02277098.1:2122597-2133219 GCA_001587735.2 Parhyale hawaiensis | reverse complement strand
ACTGTACTTCATTATTACTCCACTCTTCCGTACTGTACTTCATAATTACTTCACTCTTGCTTACTGTACTTCATAATTACTCCACTCTTGCGTACTAGACTTCATAATTACTTCACTCTTGCATACTGGACTTCATAATTAATACACTCTTTGGTGCTGGACTTCATAATTGCCTCACTCTTGCGTGCTGGACTTCATAATTACTTCACTCTTGCGTGCTGGACTTCATAATTAGTTTATTCATGTTTGTTACACGTCATACTGACTCTCCGCTTAGCGTCATTATTAATTATGTCACCCTTCGATCCTCCGGGCTCACATAACTGAAGTTCAGGTTCTACTATGGTCGACACGGCTACTGTCACCCAAACAAAACCCCCACCCTAACCTCCCCCCAGGAGTGGGGGAAGGCTGTATGCATATAGGCTTCACTTATCAAGAAAAAGTCCACGGAGCTTTGAGGAAAATTGAATTCTAGACTGGCCATGGCGGCCGATGAGGTCCATGCGAGGGAGCAGCAGGGGATCGGTCTGACCGTCGCATGAAGTAAAGAGAATGTGCAAGCGCTGCTTATCGTTTGTTTTGTCTTTTTTCCTAAAGGAATGTTTGGCCGCCCCAGACGCTGTTTCAATATTTTAATATCTGTGGCGGCCAAGGATTCTGTTAGGGACGCTATGAGTTAATAGTAGTTCCCTTAAAATGTGACCCTTTACTGCGGTGCTTCATTAAAAATATTCGTTGTCTAGCTGTATAGCCCGTACAGTTCAGTTTATTTGCCTTACTGAATATCAATAACAGCAATAACAAAAGCAATACTTTAGACTGGTAAATATGCAGCGTAGACAAAACAGCAGGAACGAGTCTGCGAATACTGATTTTAAAATGCCGAATTACCGATATAGACGCTCCCTAGCTCAAAAGACATAAAACTAGAGACTATGATTTTTTATATCAGCACCAAAATCTAATCATTTGTGCCCAATTCAATAGTGTTCACACCTTCAGTAATTTTTTGAAGATCTGATAATAAATTTTTGAGTTATGCTGCTATAACAAGCATTATGACAAACATGAGTCAAACATACAAACGAACAATCGATCTGCATCAAAATTTAATCACTTATGCCTTTTAACATTACTAACAACTCCTATAAATTTTATAATGATCCATTCATTATTTTTTGAGTTATTGTGCTAACAAGCATAAATTTAAAAACAGTGACAAACAAATGAGCAAACAAAAAGATCGTTGCAAAAATATCGTCATTTACTCATCATAATAAATCTAACAATTCATGCAACTTCATAAAAATCTTTCCATAACTTTTTGAGTTATAGCACAAACAAACAAATGGATGGACGAATCTTCACCAAAAGTTAATCATCTGTTTCTTTTAACATACCTAACAATCCCTATGAATTTCGTCAAAATCGGTCCAAAACTTTTTGAGTTATCTTGATGACAGACAAACAAACTCGACGAAAACATAACCTCCTTGGCGGAGGTAATAAATGTCTCCCTAAGATAGCCAGGGCTGGAAAAACTAAATACAAAGCTTTTATGTCACATTATTTAATCTTTTGATAATTATCGGCAATGAACAATAACGGCCACATAAAGCAACTTCTAGTTGATGTTACCAAATGCTTCACCCAAACATATTTCTCCGTGACGACTCAAGAAGAGGTATCATTCTACATTAAATCTATAAAAGCAGTTCATTCACCAGTTGATGAACCAAATAACTAAACCAGGAACGAACTGATACCATACATGCAAATGACTTGTTTGTTCCTCCGTAACAGAAGGACTTGGTTGAAGCCTTGGGTTACAGCCTATATAGTCCTGCTCATCAGCTACTTCCGTAATGGTATTTCTATGATGGTGTTTTTCAGCTGTTCAATCAAAAGTTATCTGGAGATTTCTCTGTGTGAAAGGAGTATTTGAAGCACATCAACACAGGGGCCAGATCTCCATGTAGCTTCATCCCGATATTACAATATAAGAAATAAAATTAATACAGTATGGCCTATGTACATAATGTTGCTCCTACAAACCAATGAGAAAGACATGATCGAGAACAACCTAGCTTAGGATGTGTGCGAAACTCCATCTTCAGCATATCAGCGGTCTCCTCTGATCAATAAAGGCAATCAATAAGGAGGCAGTTCCCTGGACACAGTGGACACGGTCCTCACTGTCGAGGGTCCGACCGAGGGAGTATTTCACTCTTCGTCTTCCAACTTTGCCTTTGTTCGATTTGGCTGGCAGACTTTGAGTGTTCAGTGTCTTCGCAATACGGAGCCTTAAAAAGTATGAGATGCATTTCCATGTTTTGAATCATTCAATTAATAACGTTTAGCATAAAGTATCGTCATAAGCCTATATTTCATATACTTTGTGAACTATTCAAAAATTATCACACGATCACACGCACTAGCCAGGGCTATCGTAATATGTATTATCTAGTTCTATGTAGATAATATATGTATTTGCGGAATGGCATTTGCATTGCATAAATTCTTCATTAATGGATACGATTTTTTTTATGTGTGTGTGTGGAATACGCACTTTGTTAATTTGGACTGCGCCTCCCGTATCATATATCGTATGAAAACTTCACTTTTAAACTAAGATATAAGAAGCAGAACAAATTAGTGAATAAAATTTTGCTGATGTAAATTATAAAATCAGCGTAAAGAATAGTTGAAAATTATATTTAAACTGTTGTGGAAAATTAAGACGTTAAGAGATGATTAACTGGCTATCCCAGTCGTCCCACGAATTGTCTCGTGTCATCAAGCGTCTTGTAGAAGATCTTGTACGTTGTCCTTAGCAAACTGCTAAACTACATTTCGATGAATTATATTGATAATAGATTATATAGCATTTTCAAATAATTAATTGACGTATTAGATCTAGTTTTACGTTGAGTGGCAAAAAAATTCTATGGAGAGGTTGATTACAAATACAAAACAATTACATACTCATAGTTAAAAAGTTGATTTATTTTTGCATAATTTCAAAAAATTCCATCCAGAGATATCTTTCAGACTGATTCTTTTCTTAATTCATGCTGCAGATAGAGTGGCAAAAATTTTCTAATAAATTTTACAAGCATCGTAATTAACTTTCCTTGAAAGCACTGATGTTATTTTTAGAAACATCGAAAGCGAAACTTTCAAGCACTCCGTGTAGCTAACTAAATTCCAGTACTTTGTATTTTTTTGTATAAAACGTTACATAAGGTTTTGAGAAACTGGGATAATATGGAAATAAATTCGAAACACTCTTCATGCAAAAGTAAAACTTTCAAGCACTTTACCTTAATTCCAGCCATGCGCTCGATTGCTCTTTTAATTTAATTATAATTAAAAGAGCGATCGAGCGCATGGCTGGAATTAAGGTAAAGTGCTTGAAAGTTTTACTTTTGCATGAAGAGTGTTTCGAATTTATTTCCATATTATCCCAGTTTCTCAAAATCTTATGTAACGTTTTATTAAAAAAAAAATAGAAAGTACTGGAATTTACTTAGCTACACATGGAGTGCTTGAAAGTTTCGCTTTCGATGTTTCTAAAAATTACATCATTGCTTTCAAGGAAAGTTACGATGCTTGTAAAATTTATTAGAAAATTTTTTACCACTCTATCTGCTGCATGAATTAAGAATCACTCTGAAAGATATACGAGAATATTGCCATATATCAGTAATAATTATTACTGATATATGGCAATATTTTCGTATATTACAGTTTCAGACGTTACCTGTATTTTGTCCTGTTATTTTGTTTCCAAGAGCGCCCTTCTCTTTCTTGCACCTAATGACTTACTTGTATTTGCTTCTTTATTTTTCCTACATTTTCCCGTCTATTCAATTAAAGAAAGAGCCAAAAACAAACTCTGGTCAGGTAGTCATTTAAAATATCAGGTAGACTATCAATTCCATGATCATTTTCCACATCCCATGTACAATCTATTTCAAGTAGCATGGATAACTACTTGCATGTATGTATGTTCAATAATATGTTTCAATTATCATAGCTAATTACTTACATTTACGTACCTTCAATAAAACATCGATTATGGTTTTCTACATCACCAATAAAATTCATGGCGGCCATATAAGCTAAAATGTTACATAAGCGATAGGGCGCCCGAAGCTCTTGCTGCAGATATCTTTTCCCATAGCCCCATTGTGTACGTAGGAGAAACACAAACGGCCTATTCATGATACAAGGAAAGCGTCAGTTAAATAATACCTCTCATGGTTATTAAGCACATGTACAGTCACTTTACAAACATTGCATAAAATTATTTTTAGCTATGTATAAACTGATAACCTACCGCTTGGCATTCCGGGTGGCTTCAGCATCACTAACTAGATTAACAAACGGTAGGCGAGCTGTGATTGGTCAGAGGTGAGCTGACCAGTGCAGTGGTCAGCCAATGGTCGGTCAGGAACCATTGGTCATCTTGAAGTCTCTATCTTATGCTGCCCAGAGCCGGCCATTTTTGTGCTGTTTGGTGGGGCAGTTAGTTCATAAGTTCATAAGCTCCAGTACTGTACTATTTCAGCAGTTACTAGTACATGTGCTAGAGATTGTTAAATTGTGAGTCTACTAATAATAATTTACTAGTGCATATGAGTGCACTGACTTTGTTATTTAATCCTGTTCTGTATTATCGAAGCAAATAACTAATTATGCAATCCTAGTTGTCAGCCGCGAGCGAAGCATATTTATCTCCTCTAGATGTGAGCAATGCCAAAACTAGAGTTAGAGGGTCATAAAAATGACGGCGTTGAATTTTGTCTGTCCACCCAAAAAGAGGCAGAATGAGTTGAGTCATAATAATAATATTTTTTTTTCTCAGGCAGTCAGGTGGGTTGACTGAGATGTGAAAAATACCCAAAAACTAGAGTTAGCTGGCCATCAGAAATGACGGCGTTGAATATGTCTCCCACCGCTTGATGGTCTAACGCCACGAGGCTTTCTATATATATATATAACATTGATTTAACTTAGAGATTATTGAATTGAGAGCTATCAAGTTTGAAGACATACAAAGTTAATAGATGCTCGTGTACATCTAAACACATATTGTATATGTTTCATAAATTTGTATCATTGCTTGCAGATATGTACAGCACTACTTAATAACCCTGCAGGAGCCCATAGCTCATGTTAGATTCATACTTCAATATTCATGTTTGATTAGGTGAATGAAGTTCTGGTTGTTATTAGCTCAAGCTAGGAAGCCCCAGTTAGTTAAAAACAGTGTTGTATGTGTCATGTCTGCACATTTTCCTCACCATGCATCACAGCCTCACATATGCACCATATCTGCACATTCCCCTCACCATGCATCACAGCCTCTCATATGAGCCATGTCTGCACATTTTCCTCACCATGCATCACAGCCTCACATATGCACCATGTTTGCACATTGTTCCCCCATCACAGCCTCACATATGAGCCATGTCTTCACATTTTCCTCACCATGCATCACAGCCTCACATATGCACCATATCTGCACATTCTCCTCACCATGCATCACAGCCTCACATATGCACCATGTCTGCACGTTCTCCTCACCATCACAGCCTCACATATGCACCATGTCTGCACATTCTCCTCACCATCACAGCCCCATAATTTCAATCACTGACCAATCACGGCCTGCTGCCCACCTCAATTTCCACCCCAAAGTCAATCTCGGGACACCCAACTGGGCCTNGGGGTTTATGTGCTGGAGATGAAGGGGGTGAGGGGTAAGAAGAGGGTTGGTTGTGTTGCTGTAGTTGAGTGTCAGTTACAATTAATACTGAAAATTGTTCATTGAATCTGTAAAATTTCAATCTTTACAAAACATTCACCATGTCTGTGAACCACATCTGAATATAATGCCGGGGTCACTCTGCGCAATCGCGTGCTCAACTTACGAGGCGACGTTCAACCATGGCCTGCCTCCTGACAATGAGGGCCTTGCGTTCAGCTCGCACGTCCGTACCACAGTGCATTTATTACAGATAGTTATGTGAGACAATATATGGCTGCAGTTGAAGCATAATGACGTCATACAAAACTATATCAGCCAATAGCGTCACTCCTTTTTCAGCGGGGCATCCTGGGTAATCCCAAGACAGAGACATCGGCCAAATTATTGTAGGAACACTTCGCAAAAGTGAAGGGAGCAGAATGTGCCTTCCAAAAAATATTATTAACTCACTTCTAGAAAATAATGATAAGTATTGCAGGACTGTCTATACTACGAATTGGCTCCCTGATTCAACCATAAGTCAAAAACTATATATATAGGGATTTATGCTTTTAAGTAAGTCTTCTCCTTAACTATACGTCTGTAATCTCCTGGACAGTCCACAACACGCATCGACTTCCATTTCCAATCGCAGGTACAAAAGTGCATTTACTAAAGACATTTTATTAACCTAAGTAAGCCTTTCCTTGTAACTTCATTTCTGCATGCATTAACTACTACTAAAGCAACATATTTCCAAGAGTGTCCACAAAATACGTCGTTCTACAATTCAGTCACAAGTATACAAAACTACAGTAACTACACACATTTCTGGCTTAAACTGTCTTTCTAATAACTTCAAGTCTGGAGCTACAACTGAAGCAACATATCTTCAGGACCGTCCACAGGGCAAGTCAACTCCCCTCAACAGGCTCACAAGACCAACGCTATATCACAAGCAAATTATTGTTGACAGTGCCAATTATTTCAGCTTTGGAACTCTACAAACACGTCATTCGCTTCAGTGCTGTCCCTCTCCCTGCTGCACGTCAGGTAGCATCTATATACGCAGTGCCTCTACACGGTCACTTTGCATAATTGTGTCAGTTTCTCATTGCTACACGGGGTCCTGGCATTGAGCTCAGCATTTCCCGAAACCTAAGGAAATGAAATGTACTAGCTTGCGTAGTCCGACCAAATATTTTTCGAATACTGTAATCTAATGTGCGCCTAAAAATTAATGAAATATCTATCTCGCGTAGTCCGATCAAATATATATTCCTAAACTGTAACCTAACGAACTTATAAAATTTAATGAAATATCTGGCTTACGTAGTCCAGCTAAATATTTTCAAAAACTGTAATCTAGTATGTGCCTCAAATTTAATGAAATATTTAGCTTGCGTAGTCTGACCAAGTATTTTTCTGATACTGTAAGCTGCTGTGCACCTACAAATTAATGGCTATATAAACATATAAATATATCATGTAAGATTCTGAAACGATAACTGTTTGAAGAATTCCTTAGTGCAGTGTGTTGCAAATTAGAATAAGCTCAAGGTTATGTAAGGCTAAGATTGGCTGGGTTAGCTATAGGTTGAGTCAAGATCCTTGGATCACGAACTAGGATTTGGCAGCTTTAGAAGATGTCGGCTATTTATAATTTTTCTTTTTCATATCTCGCCAAAACAGCTGGATCAGCAGTAAAAGTACTATTGAACATCAAATACTTTTATCAGACTTATTACTTTAGATAAATATGAAATTTTATACTTATATGGTATTTTCAGGTAGTTATAGCTTCACGACGTTGCTACATACGCTCTTTCCTTCGGATCGACTACGTAAATTTGTCCATTTAGCATTACAGCTTAAATGGTATAAGAATATAATATACAAGTTATTGAAAAATCACAGCGACAAGGGAAATAAGCTTCGAATGGGTATTTACAAACATGCAAAATTCTGCGAATTGGTAGGGTTACATAAATTCTATCTACCGTTCTCTTCTAACAAGAAACATATATATCAATGTAGCAATGATATTGACTGAAGAAAAATATTTATTGTCTCTACTCTTTACCTTCCCTCGCCATCACTCTCTCCCTCTAATGTCCCTCATCCTCCCACTCCCTGTCGAGCTCCCTCGTCAGAGGGGAGCTGTCCTAGGCAGGCATCGCACTATAATGTCCTCTGACCATTGCCCCTCGGGCGAGTTGTTCCCTTACTTACCCTCTCCTCCCCCAGCCTTACTTGCTCTCACCTCCCCAGGCTTACTCTCACTTCCCCAGCCTTACTTACCCTCACCTCCTCCAGCCTTACTTGCGCTCACCTCCCCAGCCTTACTTGCTCTCACCTCCTCAACCTTACCTGCCCTCACCTCCTTAGCCTTACTTTCCCTTACCTCCTCAACCTTACCTGCCCTCACCTCTCCAGCCTTGCTTTCCCTCACCTCCTCAAACTTACTTGCTCTCACCTCCCCAGCCTTACTTACCCTCTCCTCCCCAGCCTTACTTACCCTCACCTCCCCCAGCCTTACTTGCTCTCACCTCCTCAACCTTACCTGCCCTCACCTCCTTAGCCTTACTTTCCCTCACCTCCCCAGCCTTGCGTTCCCTCACCTCCTCAACCTTACCTGCCCTCACCTCCTTAGCCTTACTTTCCCTTACCTCCTCAACCTTACCTGCCCTCACCTCTCCAGCCTTGCTTTCCCTCACCTCCCCAGCCTTACTTGCTCTCACCTCTCCAGCCTTACTTGCTCTCACCTCCCAAGCTTTACTTTCTCTCACCTCCTCAACCTTACTTGCCCTCACCTTCCCAGCCTTACATTCCCTCACCTCTTCAACCTTACCGACCCTCACCTCCCCAGCCTTACTTTCCCTCACCTCCCCTGCCTTACTCTCACCTTCCAAGCTGTACTTGCAGTAACTTTGACATTGTCTTACTTGCTTTCACCTCCAAAACTTTATTTGCCCTCCCCTCATCACTCAGTCTTACTGCCCTCTCCTTCAAAATACTACCTACTACTACCTGTGGGTGAAATTTTTCAATTACACCTAACGGATGTACCCTACGACCCCGTTATCATAACAACCTCGTAGACTTTCTGTACAAAACCCATAAAAAAAATCTGCTGCACGGATCAAAAAAGGACGTTTTTCAACGAGTTAACTGCAAAATGGGCCTTCCAACACCGCGACATCTTGATACAACGAACAACTGACCCTTGTAAGATTAGGAAAGGCAAGGACTGGTTCTGCTAACGTTCAAAATGATCTTTTTTTAAAGGGTGTTTATTTGAAACGTTAGCTAAACCAATTCTTGTTTTGCCTAAGCGATCGATGGCTCTTTAGAACGGGGTGCAACTAAGCGAACCATTAGTTATTCATATATATATACCGTATATGTATTTATTAGTTATGTGTAATCTAAATTGTTTGAAAATATTTATTATTGGAGGCCAATCTTCCTCTTTGTGACGAACTGTAATGCAACCGCATTATTACTGCTTTTTGCAACAATATTCAGTTACCACCCTTGAATAAAAAAAGAGTGTAATTTGCATAATTATTGCATATCGCAAAAAATATTTAGTTACCATCCCTGAATAAGGCAAAAAGCATGTAGTTCGTGTCTCTAAAAATTCTGAGGTGATATCTAGTAGCAAAAAAAAAAACCTATGTCGATTTTTTTCTATTTATAATATAAATAGATCACTCTAAATTTAGTTACGAAGAGTAATAACGGCAATATCTATAAGAAGTAAAAGGTGTTCTCTGGAGTACATAACATAAAATTACTTTTAATGATTTCTATCATTAGGAAATTATTAAGCAATTAATGCTCTCCGTCGAGGTACAGGCTATCACTGTAGGTAGAATTATCAAGATACATACTATATATATGCTGTTTCTGTGGTCACAGTCCCGGATTATTACAGTGTTCGCAGTTGTTTTTCAATTGAACCTCTTGAATAATTTTCACCACCGCGTTGTTTTTGGGAACTAAAGGAAGTAATTTGGTAAACTGCCAGATATGTTCGTGCTGCGGCTGGTGTAGTATATACTCTAATAGATTTCTTGGTTGTCCCATGCAGGACGTAAAACTGCCAAATCAGCTTCTGCACGGAACGGCCAACTTCCCCTTATGGAAGTGATCCTTTTTTTTTTTTTTTTGACAGCAAGTAGTGGAGGTCTATAGTACGAGGAAAGCTGTAATATGCATATACCAAGAACACCTTAATGGTTATCAACACTTTCACACTGTTGCAAACGCACATAGATGTACTCAATATAGATCATGTTATACAATAATAATATCATTTAAACATTTACTATTAAAGAAAAAGTTATATCAGCATTTTCGTTTCGGTAGGATCATTGTGTAGTCTTAGTATATTCGTTTAGTCAAGCATAAAGACTGATCATTTGACTCAGTAAAGTTCATATACAAACTTTGTTGTTCTCTCATTAAGAGGCCTTTGCCTTTGCCTCCTAATACTTCAATTATATGGTTTTCTTAAAAAATATCACTATTTTTAGACACGTCATCAACTATATTCGCATCCTTAATCCTCTTCATCTCCTGCGCTTACTACTTTCTTGCTACCTTGAGCTGTGCCTGCAGTTACTCATGTGCCACACGTCGCCTTCCTCTTGACACCCTCCATTTCTATTACCATCGCATTCCCTCCCTCCCTCCCTCCCTCCAGCACCCCTCCCTCCCCTGTCTCTTCTTATCTCCCACCAATCAATAATCAGACCTGAGTGTCCGAGTGGCCGTCACTCAATGGTAAATGAACTGCCTGCTGTGTACTGTACTTGGAGGCTACAGTCTCTCCCTGTATACAGAACGGGCGACCACC
>LQNS02277098.1:2112073-2122497 GCA_001587735.2 Parhyale hawaiensis | reverse complement strand
GTGAAAGAGAAAAGGACATATATTCCAGGAAATAAAAAATAAAGTCTAAAGACAATGCAGTTAGATTTACAGTGCACAATATGATATAATAAGAGAAGAGAGGAAATGTAGAACTAGACATACTATAGAGCCTAATACAAGAAATCGGAAAAAAGCGACAACAGTCGCCAGATTTTGTCTAGGATTTTCATTCGATCTTCGATTGCCCAATTTGATTGCTAGCTATACGCCCGAGCATATGGTGTCTCCAATGGCTCTTCCCACGGGTGAAGGTTAAAGCCTGGCGGTGTAGGTCGGCCACCTCGATCAGCGGCCTACCTCCCGAAACAGTGGGGAAATATTGGGAACCTACGTAACTTTGCAAAACTAGCCTCGTCAGCAGGAGCTGCGGCAAGCTGCGACATCACCTGCGGAGAAAGCAATAGGGATCCTCGGGTTCGTGAGACAGACTCAAATAATATTTTGGCTGGGAAAGAAGCCCATCAGAATCCATCACGTTGAGGGCTGAATGAAAAATGTGGACTATTAAAGAAAAAAAAAAAACGAAGGCTGAAGGCTGAACGATGACGTCACAGGAATTTCAAGTTAGAGCTGAGCTGCGCTTGGAAGATGGCCGTCTGTGTTTTCGTTAATCTGTGGTATGACAACCTGCACTGCGATCTTGTCGGTAGAACCAAGGAGGTTCTGCTAGAGGAGTGCACCCTCTCTATTTATCCTACGGGAGCATTTCAAGTAAACTTTTCCCTTGAACTGGCTGAGTGGCATATAAAGTCGGAGAGCGGCATTGCCCCACGCAGCCTGTATAGGAAGAGGTCCTGAGCTCAAATTTTTATAGCCATTAATTAACTTTCGACAAAATTCCGAGCGGATGGAAGTATGTAAAGGAAACTTGTATCCAGTAGACCAACTCATGATGAAAGTAACAGAGTGAGCACTGGGATATAAATCTTCAGACACGATTTTCTTGCAAAAATATTGAAGAACTGTCGGTCTGTATCTTCTTTGATTATTTGTGCTGACCACTGCCTTTGGACGTCCCACTGCATGAGAGCAGTTCAGCCAGTTCAGGGACTCCAAACACCTACTCCGGTCACGTGACAAGCCATGTGTGTACTGGCCCAGAGACAGCTTAGGCTTGCTCCTCCCATTAGAAGCTCCTTGGGTAGAACGTACCTTTCTTCAGTTGTTCGAAAAGAACTCCACAGCTGTTCCATTATTTTTCCTAGCCATGGCTTACAAAATTTGTAAAATTTTCTTGGAAACGATCTCAATTCAGATCCGCTTTTTTGAAGTCACACGATTGTTAACAAAGAGGTCGCACACCATTGCTCTAGAATGCTTCCCAATATATGATCGGGTGTCGTAGACATGATACGGATGAATAGAGACTGAAGAAACATAATCAGAGGTCAACGATAAAGTCAGTATAGACAAATGGACGTGTCTCTCTTTATTTCTGAAGATAGAATCAGAATGTGCTGTCGGTGCCACAGATGCTGGCCAACAGAACGTGTTTGCAAGTTATGAAAACCGAAGCGACGTCTAAAAACCTGCACAAAGTTTTAGGATGGAACATGCAGTGGTTGTGCGAATGATACACTCGCCCGATGCACAAAATTTTTGTAAGCAAACCCCCCCCCCTAACTCCATCGATGTCGTTTTGTTCGCCCGCGTTGCCCGGCACCTGATTAGTTATAAGATTTTTTATCATAAACTTCTACTAAACATCAATTGTGAAGAAAAAACAGCTGGTAGCATCTATAATATTGTTCTGCTGCGTTGATTTATTTCTGTTCCCCTGATCAGCTTGCGGCTGTGACGACGTTGCTTATTTGAATGGAGCTCGAAGTCTGTTGACTAAGAGACATTCTTGCGAGTGAATAGGAAGGTGTGGTTATGCGCAACATATTTTTCGTGTCTGCGAGCATCTTCTCGGTTATTCGCTATATGCCGCGGCGTGTACCAGCCTTTAGACAGACTATTTGTGCTCTTCCAGCAAAAAAAAAATTATTTCAGTTGAAATAAAACAAGTTTAAGAATGAAGGTATATCTCTTACCTAGGCGTTAGTGAAATATATGTTGACGCTGACTTTGGAGAGGATGATAATTTCGGTCTTATACAAAATAACTTAGACCGGTTCATGATTGTAGCTATGTAGCTTCCGAGGAGAACAGGAATTTATTACATTGTGAAGGGTACCCTTCTGCTCATCCTGAATATTAGTTTAGTCCGATGCACAATATCAGCATGAATTATACCTATATTATTGACACTGTCTTTACTTTATAAAGTGAGAGTTAATAACTCCACCACAAAAGAAATCTGTGAATTATGACTTCTGGCATTTTTCCCACTGCTATAGTTCATTTAAGATACTAGAGCACTCTGAGAGCGCATACCTCTGCGAAGCAAGGTAAAGAAAAATTCAGATTGGTTCTGAAACCACAAGTTTCATTCTATCAACACCAAAACCTAATCGTTTGTGTCTTTTGATAGTATTAACAATTTCTGTAATTTTCTTGAAGATATGTTCTTAACTTTTTGAGTTATGCTGCTAACATATATTTTGACATTTATAAGTCAAACACAAAAACGGATCAACCGATCATCGCAAAAAACTTCAATCAGTTATGTCTTCCAGTATCACTAACAATTCATGTAAATTTCAAGAAGATCCATTAACTTTTTGAGTTATTGTGCTAACGAGCATTAAATATTCCTAAAAACATCATGTAAATTTCATGGAAATCCGTCCATAACTCTTGGAGTTATGGTGCTAAGAAAAAAAGAAATAAACAGCTAGATAAACGGATTTTCACCAAAAGTTAACCATATGTTATTATTAACATGCATAAAAATCCCTATAACTTCCATAAAGATCCGTTCATGAAGTTTTGACTTATCTTGGTGTCAGATAATCAGACAGACAGACAGACAGCCAAACATTACGGAAACATAACCTCGTTGGCGGAGGTAATAAAGATTTTTTTTAGAGTGATACTCTTAATTCATTGACCTTTTCGTTTGAAACTTTTACAGGTACAGTGAATTTTGCAGTACTGTATTAACTCTAGGACTCAAACAAAACGTTCCTGTAGAAAATAGTGGGAAGGTTCTCCGTGAGAGACTTACCGAAGAACTGTAAAACTTGCCGAACATTTTTCTACTTTTCCAGCTAAATTTATGGAATATTGTACTGTACACAAGTTGTTAAGCGTGCACATCAGAAACTGTAGATATAAGTCTGAAAACACCATACAGAGGAACAATTCATTGTCTTACATGTCTCTCTTTAACTAATAATTTTAATTACAAAAAACGACACATACATATTCGTATGTCTAAACCATTAGAAATATCAATATCACCAGATGACATTTACATGCAATAAACCAGCCTATATCGTAACGAACAAACGTACAGCCTGGCAAACCGACAGCCACTGTGTCATGCATACTTGCAGCAAAAAATCGATGTTCGATCGATTTTCCTTAAACTCCTGAGGGAGAAAAATTTAATGAAAGTCCTGTACTCTTGTGAATTGGACTCACTCGGTCGGCCGTGCGAGTAAACTTCATAATATCAGCACGCACTGATGATCCCAGGAGAAATATCAGTGGAGCACTTAATTTTCAAAAATGTTCCTTGCAAATTTCTAAATATAAGTTACTATTTATCCAAGCATAAACGAAAAATTTTCTCAAGGGGTGTAATTTTGGACCGGGTACCCGTTCATGGGGGTAAAATAATGCGAATCAAGTCGTACGTTTTGGTTTGAGAGGGTCAAGAAATATTTTTGCTTGGTCATCACTTTTAGGTCGATTGAATTCAAGTTTGTGCGTCGTGGTCATAGGACCCTGCTATGAATTACGAGCACTTAATGCTTCCTATTCGGGCTACCATAAAGATCAATTGACCGTCACGAATATATGATGGGTAAATGAAAAGTAGTGAATACCACACTGATTCCTGGATGATAAAAAAAAATTTTGTAGTCCGCTTCTACTTATATACCGAAGTACTAAGTCTGCATGTAGCTTCTAACATTGTCTTGCTGGTAGCTGGATAGTTGTAAATTAATACCTTTAAAATAATAAGTAGCGAATTCCTAGAAAAATGGAAAAAATATATATCGGACAGCCATCAAGTATCTTCACCTGAATTCATTACAATTAAAGTGTATACGCAGCGGAATGATCTCACTGTCAGCGTGCCCTGTAGATTGAGATACTTTATGACTGCCACATTATTAATTTTCTCCATTTTTACCTCCGCCAAGGACGTTATGTTTTCGTCGTGTTTGTCTCTCTGTCTGTCTCTTTGTATGTCTGTCTGTCACCAAGATAACTCAAAAATTTATGAACCGATTTGGATGAAATTTACAGGGATTGTTAGGTATGTTAAGAGGAACAGCTAGATGATTAACTTTTGGTGAAGATATGTCCATCCGTTTGTTTGTTTGTTTGTCTGCCTCACTTTTCTCACTGCCATAACTCAAAAAGTTATAAATGGATTTTGATGAAATTAACATGAATTCTTAGGTATATAACAAAGAGTAAATGACCAAATTTTGGTAGTGATCCGTTAGTTCGTTCATTCGTTTTATTTTTATGCATGTTAGCACTATAACTCAGAAACAATGAGTGGATCGTTATGAAATTTATAGGGGTTGTTAGTAATGTTAAAAGACATAAATGATTAAATTTTGGTGCAGATCGGTTTGTTCGTTTGAGTGTTTGACTCATGTTTGTCACAACGTTTGTTAGCAGTATAACTCAAAAGGTTTTGAAAGGATCTTCAAGAAAATTGCACAAGCTGTTATTACTATGAAAAGGCAAAAATGATTAGATTTTGGAGTTTATACAAAGAAAATTATGGTTTCAGAGCCAATTTGAATTTTTTTGCTACCGTTGCCTCGCTTGGCGGAGGTATGCGCTCTCAGAGTGCTCTAGTCTAGAAATGCACCTTTTCTTCCATTTCTACAACCTGGCAAAGCAAAGCAAAAATGCTTCAACCAACCGAGTTAGTTAAAGGCACAGTTAACTTGATCACAGGCATCAACTACGAATTCCATTCGCACCGGTTCGTGCTGCAGATGGATGCCAGCTGCAAAAGAGGACTGCACCGCTGCAGTCGACCTGAGCAACTAAGCAGCTACCAGTGCAACTTTACTTTCAAATATTTATCTCACAGATACTTGTATTAAGCTCCGTACTTTTTATTCATCTCTGATCTCCTAAACAACTGTTAATATCACCATTGCATTCGAGTTTCTTGCCTGCTAAGAATTCGGAACCATTAATGCAGCTTATTCAGGGTATACAGACGAACTCTACGTAATTGGTACTGTATATGATTATAAATACGAATATATAGGTAAATATTTGGAACTTTCATTTTTTTAAACCTAGTTTCATACTTTTCATTAAAGTTTTGCTCATGACCTTGTGTTTTAAGCAAATTTTGCCGATTTCAACTGCTTAGCAAATTATATATATATATATAGGATTTACGAAGAATATAGAAACGAGAGGATCATACTGAATAGAGCTACTTGAAAGGTTAAAAACTTTTATGCTCTTTGCTATCGGGATGAGGGAAGTATGTTAAATTTTGAAACTTTAGAAATTGTATATTGTACAATATATTATGTATATTATCCCTGTGCTTTAGGTTGTAAGAATCAGGAGATATCGTATCAAACTTATCTTGCACGTTAATCTACAGTAGTCATATCAAAACGATCTATATGAAACAGCTCTATAGTCAACCGATAGTACTCGTAGCGCCACTATAATGTATAGTGTCACCGACTACAGCAACTGTATATAGCACCAGCGGTACTTCAGTAAGTGAAATGCCACAGTAATACTAGAGATCATGTAATACATACCGCTGTAGAATTGGGACAACACTTGTATTTATACATGCAGAAATATTTATAAGCACTTTTATATAAAGTAGCATTATCTCATTTCAATACAGACAGTACATACGCTGAATGTCACTTCTGCCTTACTGCTACACATATATAACGGTATCTGTTCAAACACTGTAGCATTTCTTTATAGAATTCGTAACGCGACCATAGATAGCCTTACTACAGCAGATGCCTATAACAATACATAATGTTCCCCTGTAGCATTACGTCAGAGCTCGTAACACTGCCGTAGCCGTACTACAGCAGATGTAGCAGCAGCAACACAGCAACAGCTGGTCAGAATATTCAATTAGCTCCAGAGATACAAAAAGCAGCTCCAGCGCCAGCCCTTTTTATTATAAAAAGTAACGAAAAAAACGTGTCCGTTGGGGGTGAGCCTCCATGCCTTGCTTCAGGGATGGGGGGGGGGAGGTGTGTGTGGAGGGGGGAAGAGACCGAATGCTCTGTTATAATGAGTCGTTCTGTGGATTCTACAAGGAAACGCGCTCTATTATCTTACTTCATCGGGATAATTTTATGAAGTAGTTTTTACAATGAAGTCAGAACCTTTAATCCTGTGTGTTATATGCACCTATAGTGTTTAGTCAGAACTGATTCTCTGAATATCTTTAGGTTAATGGGATCAGAAGAGGGTGATTCGAACATGTCATAGCACACAGTACAAAACTAATGAATTGTTAATTTTGTCTCTATTGTCTACAAAATTCTTATGTAAATATTAGAAAGCAATCAAGAGGAAGAGGAGTACTTATTTATCAATGCCGATGAGCATCTTATACACTAATATACAGTGAACACTTTCTGTACAGAATTTTTCCATGAATTCAATGTGGCATATTAATGTTAATGTTGCGTGCGTTTGGTGGATTTGCGCGATCAATCGATCGCTCTGCGCGTTTGGTGGATGTTGTAGGTATTAGGCCGTAATTTCGGGTAAGTTGGACTATATTCGGGTTTAATGTCGGGTAGGTTAGGGGAGGCAAGGACTGTTTTTTTTTGTTTTCCATTTAAAAATTTGAACGATCCACCAAACGCGCAGCGTGATCGATTGATCGCGCAAATCCACCAAACGCGCGCAACATTAATACTGCTAATGACTGACTGAAATCTTGCCCGTGCTGTAGACATATACTGTATTTTTCAAGACCAATTAACAGCATTACCAGCTAGTGTGAGCCGTGGGTGCTCCACAGAACTGAAGTTATTAAGGATAATTGTGCCGTTGCATTCAATTTCATAACTCTCCTTGCCTCATTTTATCCAGCATGTGATACTTCTTTGCGAACGCTTTTATTCTGTTAGGAATAGAGAGAGAAAGAGCTCTCGAAACACAATAATCCTGTCTAGTCAATCTACACAAGTAACTAACTAAAAGAAGGATAATCAGAACTACAATATGTATATATATATATTGTATTTCTGCTTGTCCTTCCTTTAGTTATAGTTATTTCGTTAGAATGACTTAGCGACCACGATGCTTTCAGCATTAGATACTGGGAAATTAGGGTATCTTGGATATCATATAGGACGGGAAGAACAGGAGCTAAATTTCACTTTCAGCTGCTTGATAACCTGCTTGCAAGGCAGAGGTAGAAGAAGAAGAGATACTGTCCGACTTGGGACATATTTTCACACTTCGTATGCATGCTGCGGGTCTGAGTTTTCACCGAAGAACAATGCTTTTATTCTGTGGAATTTCTGCCGGTCCCACGTTGTGTAGGATTAATAGCACAGGACATTACTTTGTCCCGTTTGCTTTATTATTTTGGTCTTATGCATCGTGGCTGAAACTCTACAGACTACAAACTACTCACTGCCAAATTATGCCATCCAGCCACGGAAAAGACGACGCTACACTTGATCCCTTGCTTTAAAACAATGTTCGTAGCCATGATACCGGTGCTATGTAGATATTTTCAGCCGCGCCAGGAGACAATAATGACGTCACAACTGTCTCGAACGGTCGCTTCGCGGTGCCTTTAGAAGTTGTGCGTCAGTATCATCCCTTGTCTTTCGTGTATCCTGTATTGTGGTTATATATTGTGGTTATATATTAATTACGATCTTTCGGATCGTAATAAATTCTTAGCATATTATTAGATATCCCAATACCTCTTTTGTGTTAAAATTTCAGCGTTGAACCTTTTACAGTGTTTAGATATGAATTTTTAGTTTTTGTCCCTTAATTATGCTCGCAACTGTAAAAAATCCGGCAGAATTTTGTAACGCAAGATTTTATTTGTTAGGCCGGCTGTCCACTAACAACGTTCGTTGCCGCTAGCAGCTTAGAGGCAACTCAACTAATCCGTGTACGTAGCTACGGCACGACTTCAAAAAAATTCAAATATTTCAGTCCCTTCTGTAATTTTTACACCCTAGCGAGTGGCAATGTTGAACTTTCAACGATCGCTCTTAATTATGAGCGGTTTGGGTTCACAATGATTGATATTTTAAGAATTACAGCACGATGTTCACAGACGTCATGCTGAAGTCACGGCCACGACTGCGCAGTCGGATAAGCTAAGTTGCCTCTAGGCTGCTAGCGGCAACGAAAGTTGTTAGTGGGCAGCAGGCCTTAGACACCTGCAATGTTTAGTTATCGTATGTAGTCGCTCCTGCAAACATCATTTTCATTACGAGGCATAAAAGTTATAAGAAGGGCGGCGAAAAAGTCCATGGAATTGTAGTAGAAAATATTCGACCTAAATTAAAGTTTCCATGCTCCCTGCAACTCTATCGCTCTGCCAAGTGTTCTACTCTTCTTGCGGTCATTCCCCTACCGTGGACGCAAGTTTGGTACACTTGGATAGGTAAATGAGTAAGAACTCATTTCAGTATCACCGTGTACTTCTTGGTACCAAAGTTGCTGCATAATTCGTCACTTTTAAATTTTCCTCCCTTTTCCTCTTTAAGTGGTGAGTGGCGATCGCGTTGCGTCCGAATTAAGAGACAACGATTGCGAGACCATTACCCAAGGAGCGAATTAGAAACCAATGATGCTTAAGGTATGTTCGATTGGGCAGCGAAATTAAGGTTTGAGGCTCGACTTGTCCGATTCTTCAGACAGGTGTGCTGGTTTCGACGCTCCGAAATGCGTTTCAGGCAGCGGCCCTCACATGCGTTACCCTGGGGACCTCTAGGAAGTCGATATTGAACCATAAAATGGAGTCTTGGGCAGGCGCAAAGTATTCGCGTTGCCTGTAGCACTTGCACGGCGTTTCAAAATGACAAATACAAAGCTTCTATCTAAAGTGTCGGACAAGTTAAATCCGAATGGTTAATTTCAGCGCTCAGTCAAACATCCTTCAAGTATCCTGCTATTAACCCCTAAATTAGGGCCACCATTTCATCATGCCTCCATTTATGAGCTGTCTTTGCAATGTATCGCGGTTGGAGGCAAACTATAATATCAGACAGATTTAGTGTAATTTAGTTCGTTAATGACTGAAGGAGAAAAATTTCCTGCGAACTTAGGAATTCCCCTCCTATATCTCTATATTGTTAAGCCTACCATCTAAATTTTTTACTCGGTCCTAGCTATAGCTGCATGGCATTCCTCCCGGGATTACAAATTCTCCGTGGATAATCGCTGACAAAAACGTGTGAAGTGGACACGTTTTTGCTGGAGCTTTTGACCGCTGGTCAATGCCGTGTTTGCTGTTCTTGGTTAGACAAAACAAATCGGTTGGTTTGAGTTTTTTTTTTATCTCGAGCAGGTAGATCGTCTCACGGCATCTGTTAGTTTTCGTTACTTCCGTCTTTGGAACAGGTAGATTTGTAGACTACTATTGCAAATCGGTTGGAAAACGATTGAAAGGTTGATATTTGCCATAATTTATTTTCCATAGTTTGCATGTCCATCCAGTAATATTTTGTGGATGTGTAAGTTGTAGCTTTTACTGTAATACTATTTCCCATTTACGAGAATGACAGACAGTGATGAACAACGAAAAATATCGACGCGATAAATAGATAAAAATTATTGGTATGTCCGATATAAGGGTCTGTTAATGAATCAGCAGCAGTATTAAGCACGCACACACACACCTACACACACACCTACACACACACACCTACACACACACACACAAAAATGGTTCCGTTGCTATTAACATACGTATTAAAATGCTTTGCCGCACGTGAGAGGATAAGCTAAAGGGTACCGGTTACATGTTTTTGCCCGTGCTACAAAAAGTAGGCTAAACCAAAGGCTCTCTAGAGTTTATCCGGACACCCACAGCTCGCTGCTAGACTTAACACTGCACATCTTCCGGACGGTACGAGCTCCCACCACAGATGTCGAAGAAGCACCGAATCCGGACAGATGGATAATAATAATAATAATAATATGCTTTATTAGGTACACATAGGGAATGGTACACAGGAGACAGCTTAATACTAAAGTTACATTAGATACTAAGATCAGGTAATACCATCATTACAAACTACACTGCATTGCGGCCCATTGTTTGGCCCCTGCTT
>LQNS02277098.1:2054633-2069069 GCA_001587735.2 Parhyale hawaiensis | reverse complement strand
CCCCGGTCGCGACATCCCTGACGATTAATAAATAAATAAATTTTCAATCTAATCAGTTCAGTAATTAAGACTACAAGTTACTTCTTGGCTAAGACTCCGAGAAAAGTTGGGGCTGCATCACATTATTTTTATGTGCCTATAAACGGCATAATCACATATCTTGGCGTGTACTAACTCATAATCCATAAGCAAGCGAAACGTGAGGCGCGTGACTAAACCTTTCGTACGAGGAAAGGACATTGCACGATGTAATGATCTCTGAGCTGAGGTCTTTCAAAGCTCGTTATATTTGAAAGACTTCATTATCTTGGCAATGCTGTGGTCCTTGGCACTTTTTTGTTTGTGCTAGTTATCTGAACGGGAGATGAAACACTCTGACACAATTCTCTAGTTAAATACCTAGCGGTATTTGCTGTCGTTGCACCTAAGGCTCGCGTCTAAAGCATCGTGGGACTATTTAGTATTAACGACAGCGTAACTTTAGAACCTTTGACGTCCTCAGAATATTTTCCATGATGATATGAAGTTGACCAAAAAGTCCGTTCGTTTTTTAGGTAGAGATTCATTTTTCCACGCGTGCATTGTATACGTTGAGAATAGGCCTATCTGCGATTTATCTTGTGAAACTGCAGTCGGGTTCGATTACAGCCTTTTTTATTTTCTGCCATCAGCTTTCATAAAATATGTTTTATCCAAAAACTTGGATGTTCAGATTCAAAAGATGCGTTTTGTGTGTGTGTGCTTTGTTGTATTGCAGAGCACGAATGTAAAGGCGATACAATTCAAGTCTCCACCAAGACCAAAGAACAGAGGCAGCAGCGGCCTATTTAAAATACATGGTCGCAGAGCTGTAGCAGTTATTAAGCTGCCTGTCTTTCCAAGACTGATAAACATAATTTTGGACAATATTCAAATACAGGACATTTAAACTGCACCTTAGAGTCGTCTTTTCATCAACATAAGTCTCTCTCTCAGAAGGATTGCTGAAGAGTTCCCACCTTCAAAAGGTTAACCCAACCGAATAGGTTACTTTCTTTTAGGAGGATCCGCCTACCTTTGAAGCCAAACCCTTAGGCCCTATTAATTTTGTTTTCCTGGGAAAGTTATTTAGCTCTAGATGGCACACTACGGCTACACGCCAGCTGGCCTAACCACAAGTACCTATTTAAAACAAGCAAGCTTTCTGCCCAGCGTAATGACTATGTAATACATATAACGTAATAGTTAATGCTTAACAAAATGAGAAAATGAAATGAAAAATTATTTATTTCTCGCCGAGGAAAGGTATTTATCACTTAATACTATTACATTTGATTAGCTAATGCAATTGCATCTGAGATAAAATAGAATTTGTACACAACCTGTGGCGTAAAGCAAAGGGCTCGACACAATCATTGAGTAACAGCAGAAACTCGCCTACTTAACTTAAAGACAAAGTTGTACTAAGCTCTTAGGATTTGCAGATTTGACGCAGTCCTCGAATAAAACGGCTTAGTACTACAACGTAAACTACTACTAGTATTACAACATTTTATAGCATAAGATGAATATATATCCTATATATTTACATACAAGTATAAAGTGATGTATGTTTATACAACACAACCTGTATTCTATGCAAAGTTAAATCTTTATTTTGCAATTCATCCACATCCTCTATTCTACACAAATCTCTTTTATATCTGTAGGTTCCAACATAGGCCTACTATTAATTAGGTAATATGTACTCACGACAATGCAGAGACTAAGGAAGGTGTAATGTATTCACGTCGTAGTGGAATCCTTTTGTATTGTGAGTATTTAATGAGTTTCTAGTTGAGATCGTCACCGTACTGGGTTGTTGGACTGACCTTCAATGCAGAGTAACGTTATCAGGCTACAGTACTGGATGGTGAAGGAATGTCATCAAGATCGTCTTGTTTATAGACATCTTATAATACTTTACAAGACTTATGTGATATGATCCAAGAATAAATAGCAAGCATGCTACTTGATAGGATAGACGCAAACAACAAGGTACGAGGTCTACATCTTAATAAGTGCTACATACAGAATGCAGTTGACACTGTTGAGTACTGAAATGCTTAGTACTGAATAAGATGATTCTTCAATGCTCAAGCGCCTTAAATATCTATCATCGCCGGCTTCGTTTAGAACACCAGCAAGGTTCCGCCGGAATTGGGTTGGAAGTCCGCCGGTATTTTAGTTGTATGTTTATGAGACTAACAAATATCTTCGAAACTCTGGTTACAGGTTTTGAAGGACAACTTTTACTGATATATGTAAGTTCCGGCCGGAAGGTCATTGAGAATTACGCATGTCGCTCACATTTGCGACGCTGGAAAGCAAGCACATTTTGCATGGTATGGGTTATGACCTTTTGCCTTCCTTATCTGAGCCAAGCCTGTACACGGTCGGTGGTCGCATCCGCCAGTATGAGCTCGCATGATTCAAAGAATGCGTCTACATATTTGAATGTTAAGGCTAACACATTCGAATTTTGTATGTGCAAAACGCATATGTATGTTAATTACCTTATTACACAACCGAAGATCTAAGTAAAGTAATGTTGTATATGGCGGTCTAGCCGAACTCTGAAAACAGAAGGCAAGTAGGTCAATTGTAGTTTCTTGAGAACTCTCCGTTAGGATATGAAGCAGAGCACAGCATATTCGTTTTTTCAATGTTAGTGAAACAGTTCTTGAGGCCAACCCTACATCACTTTGTTCATTCAGACAGTCGAACGCATTACCAAGTGAGTTTGACTGTTTTTTCTCCTATCATTCAGCATGGAGTCGGCCAACACTACAACAACTAAGACCTTTTAAGTAGAAGGAGTAAATGAATAAATTGGGAACCATTTCCAGACCGTGCTTATGTTGAAGTAGACGGATATTGCAATCGTATCGAGTATCGAATCACCAGGGTACCTGCACCTGATTTATGGAGCACAGTGTGCCTGGCACCTGCCCATGATCCAGTGGAGCACAGCGTACCAGGGGCCACACGATCTCATGTACCGTAAGAACGGGGAGGCAGTAAAGTACGAGTACCTCACTTAATGGTTACGTTCAGCCTCTTTATACGAGTACATGTATATTCAGCAGTAATCATGCCTTATTATTCATGCAGATTATCTCCCGTGCCGCATCTCGTCCTAAACGTTTTATGCTGACAGTATGTATCTCTTTCAGGTGTGCACGTTGTTGCAGTGGATCCTACACGTACTTCAAGAGGGTGTTTGGTGGATGCCACGTGTACTACAGGCAGGCGTGTTGTTACAGTGGATCCTACGTGTACTTCAGCAAGTTTCTATAGTCTCACGGGCACGAAGCTAACTGACCAATGCAGGCAGTAGCTACGAAAGAGCTGCTGAGTGTCGCAGGAATTGTGGTGTAATCTGTGGTGTAACCTGTTTCCTTCATTGTTTCTTGTATCGCCATGTGAGATATGAAATTTAGAAAGTGTAGCTATCTACCCAGTAAGTGATAGAAATTTAGCTAAGGGATGGGTGGCTTGAGTTTCACATGTAATTTTGTGGAATTTTCAGAGTACATTACTGCTGTTTGTGAAGTGTTCGTCTGTTTTGAATATTGAAGGATTATCACTTAATAAAATCAATGCTTTCCCAAGAAACTAAAGATTCCAGTTAATGCATTTTCCATATTTCCAGTGAAATGTTTCCAAACTATGAGGGAAAATTTTCAGCTGCTACTGCAGAAAGGAAATCTTTGCTTGCGGCCAAGGAGAAAGTTTCTCAGTCATGTCCTGACTTGCTGGATCTTTTCGACCGCGCAGAAAAATGCGATGACACGCACTGGCTTCATGACAGGAAACTCATCTTGAATGAAATCCTGAGACCTTCCTCTGTGCACGAGTCGCCAGACCCTGGGGCGACAGCCGCAAATAGGATTTTGGGCTCAATTTCAGGTATCCAAATATGGGCGGCGACACCCCGGCCCTCCTCGGCCATATCGCTGGAGCGGATACCGACGTCGGAAAAGAAAGCCATGTCCTCCGAGGCTATCGATTGCAGTGCGCGCTCCCAGCCTAAATCAACTGCCCGCCAGCAGTCAAGTGCGATTATGGATGCTGTGAAAAGAATGTGTTGTCCATATAACCATCCGAATTCAGAAGTAAAATCTTTACTGACGGCAATGTCGCCGACAACGGACAAAAATACCATCGGGGACATAGAAATGTTGATCCAAGAGAACTGTGAGTCAAGTGATCGACAAGAAGACAGCTTTGACCAGATACGGCTGAAGTCCGCGACTCAAGAAAAGCCTCGTTTAGGACATCCTCAAAACAGACGTAGCCTAGAAGGCTTTGAGCCCGATACACTGTCCTCTCTTTCATTTGGCAATAACAACCACATTCAAGAAATGAAGAAGAGACGCTCTAAATACTGCAAGTGGAATCCAGACGGCATTTACTGCAAGAGTGGTCATTCACTACGACAGAATAGCGATTTCTCTGAAGATTCCGACTTGGATGTCACAGCTACAGAGGCACGTAGAATAAGAAACCAATTACTGTCGGTTTTTGATCACGGGAAACGCTTTGAAGAGGAGACCTTACCATGGCACAGCCAAACATTGCTTGCTGTTCGGCCTAAAGCCGTCCTCTTAAATTATGCAGAACCCCGTAAGAAATGTCATCGGAAAACAGCTGGACTGTACTCGAGATTCTACAGATATTCGACTAAGCAGAGGAAGCTAATGGAGACTGGGAAAGATGAGAGCGTGCTGGAGTCTGCGGATATCGATTGTTTCGAATTTGACTGCTACGAGAAATGCGATGAAAAGCTCTTCTCTTGCACTGAAGTTTCCCTGAATGCTTCGTTTGGAAATCGAACAGGCGATGGTACAAAATTTAAGAACGAACTGAACGAGAGAAGTTCGTCCTCGGTGAAGCTGCAGCATCGCTCGTCATCATCGCAAGTGGGACCGACTCTAGAAAAGCTTAGAAAAAATAAAGTGCAGCGGAATATTTCCAATCTAAACGCACAGTCATCCTCTGAAAAAGAAAATATTTGCGGCACAAAGGCGAGACCGAGAAGAATTGAAGGCATTTTTATAAAAAATTTTAAAACGAAATTGAAGGAGGAAGAAGAAGAAAGCAACTTTATATTAGGCAGCGACGTTTCAGCAGCCAATAGAAAGAGTGGGGAGAAGAACCATGCATCAGAGCGTAGCTGCTGGCAACGTAAATGTTTTTCCCAATCAGAAATTTCTTCCATGCACAGAGTGCGGCAATACAAAATAGATCAGGCCATGCGCGTTCTTTCATCGCTTAAGACGACACATGTGATCGACACAGACGAAAACAAGGATAAGTCAAAAGGCAAGGAAGCTGTTCATATTTACATGCCAACGCTAATTACCTAACACTGTTAGTTAGGAGTCATAGGCCCTCTTGGAGACTTAGGTTCAGATTACAGCCATGCTAACGCTAATTAGTTAACTCTGATAGATGCGGGTCATATTTCGTCTGGGAGACACGGGCCAAGATTAGAATCAGGCCAAAGCTGACTTTTTAACTCCGCTAGTTACGGGTCATATTACTTTTGGAACCATGGGTCCAGTTCAGAGTCATGCCTAAATGAATGGTAGTCTTCCTCAACAATATAATTAATCCTTTTTAAAGACCACAGTCGTTCCCGAAAAACGTTTCAAACAGCGCTATACCTATGAGACGCTGAAATTTTAATTGGTATTTTACTATTTTCAATATTAAGCACTCATGCAAATCAGTCTCGTCATCAAATTCTCTCAGTGAAAGAGTGGCAAAAGTTTTTCTTTCCTTCATTTGCCTTGGATGAACTAAAATGAACGAACCGAGTTTGACCAGGTAAACCCATTACCGAGCCAGTGATCATATATGTTTTTTTTAAACGCTTTTCTTGTGAAAGCATTTCTCAGTCACATGTTAATGAGTTACCGGTCTATAGAGAAATTGTACTTTTTCACGGGCAACATATATATATATATATTGACTGTTTGGCTGATTTCGTGATTTACTTGCCCATCGAGATGAACCATTTCCGTCAATGGGAGTCAAATAGCCTGCGCACTGCATTTGCATAGTTATGTAAATGGCCGCTCTTTGAATGCCATGAAACTGGTCAATAGCGCCGAATGTTGAATATGCAAGTATCTTAAATTGAAGGCAGACAACTTTGTGCCAGCGATATTACATAAATATATCAACTGTTTTGGATAGGGCCTACATGAGGTTTGTTATAGTTACTGAAATTACCCATGTCTCTCACAAATGTATAGCTCTGACAACCGTAATAGCTTCTCCTCGGATTAATTTTGCCTGTTTCAATGCCACCTACCTGCTTCAATCCTGCCAACTTCAATTCTACGTGCTTCAGTTCCATCTACTTCAATTCTACCTGTTATAATTTTTCCTACTTCATATCTACCTGTTTCAGGTCTGCCTACTTCAATTCTACCTACTTCAATAATTCAACTTGCATCAGGTCTTCCTACTTCATTTCTACCTGCTTCAATCCTGTCAATTATTCTGCCTCTTTAATTACCTCCGCCAAGGAGGTTATGTTTTCGTCGTGTTTGTCTGTCTGTCTGTCCGTTTGTCTGTCACCAAGATAACTCAAATGTTATGAACCGATTTAGATGAAATTTGCAGGGATTGTTAGGTATGTTAGGAGGAACAGTTGATTAACTTTAGGTGAAGATATGTCCATCCGTTTGTTTGTTTGTCTGCCTCATTTTTCTCGACACTATAACTCAAAAAGTTATGGATGGATTTGGATGAAATTAACATGAGTTGTTAGGTTTATAACAAAGAGTAAATGACCAAATTTTGGTAATGATTTGCCTGTTCATTCGTTCGTTTGCCACTGTTTTTAATTTATGCTTGTTACCACAATAACTCAAAAAATAATGCATGGATCTTTATGAACTTTATAGGACTTGTTAGTATTGCTAAGAGACATAAATGATAAAATTTTGGTGTAGATCGGTTTGTTCGTTTGTATGTTTGACTTATGTTTGTCACAACATTTGTTAACAGTATAACTCAAAAAGTTATGAACGGATCTTCAAGAAAATTAGACAAGCTGTTAATAATATAAAAAGGCACAAATGATCAGATTTTAGAGTTTATACGAAGAAAATTATGGTTTCAGAGCCAATTTGAATTTTTTACTACCGTTGCTTCACTTGGCGGAGGTATGCGCTCTCAGAGTGCTCTAGTTTTACCTACTTTGGTTCTATCTGCTTCAATCTACTAACTTTAGGTCTACCAACTTCAGTTCCACTTGCTTCAACCAACTTTTGAATCACTTTGAGAAAAGAATCAGTCATACTTTCTTCAGCGTTTGCCTGCGTGGCGCAAAGCGCTTGGCCTCAAAGTTAGGGAAAGTTCGATATCGATCCAAAGTTTTCAAAAGTTTACTGTTATTGTGGTGATGGCAGAAGAGGAAAAGAAGAGGAAAAGATCGCTCAATGTTTCTTTGATCCCGATCGTGAAGAGCCTTTTTCTAAAGCCCTTTTCGCACAGTTTACCACTGCATTAATCTAAGAACACTTGAAAAAGCTAGCACTAATACGAATAAGAGTTCTTCACATCCTAAGGTCCCACCAGCTTTTTCGACAAGGGCCATTCTCTTGACTTCATTGTATTTGTGGTACTCATTTTCTCCTATTTGAATCCAATGTTTCCTGTAATAAAGCTTCAAAAATGTAAATGAGAAGAAGTTTTCTGTACGATTAAGTGGAAAAGTAGGGTTAATAACTCACGGGCAAATGCTTTCCATTCAGAGGGCAGCTGATGACTGGTTTGTAAGTACCTCTCTTTAATGAATTAATCGTACAAATGGCTTCCAATTCACATTTTCATACTTTCGAAGTCAGTTTTCTGCCTCTCAAATTCGATTTCTCCTTTATTGGGCCTTTAACAGAGAATAAGAAAGAAACAAGATCTGAAAAATACCACTATTGCCAAACACAATCAAATCTAAAAAGCCATCACAAGCCGGTAACTAGTACTGAACTATTCACTACAAACATTGAATTTTGTCGAGAATGATATTATTGAAATGTGCATTGACTTACAGCATTCGTAATACGAGTATTCACCCTATACATTATATATATATATATATATATACACACACACAATCAGAGCAAGTTGTATCCGCTGATTAGCTAGCGTTTGTGCTCGGCGCCCGTCATCACGTTAGCAGCCTCGAACAAACGGAATAAAATTTGCTAGAGCAGCAATGCACGAGTTCGCCGCCAGACAAAAGAAAGAAAACAAACAAATAAAAAAAAAAAAACGTCGCTCAGGAAATTGACCGTTTCATCGGAGTTTTCACTGAAATCATTCCAGAAAAGGAAACAAGTATCCAAGTGTTGTTATAGTAATCTGTCACTATTATCTGAACTGAACGGAGGCATTCTATTCTTCATTAATTCAAGCTACTACAATATTATGTTACACTACAGTCAGTTAGTAAAGCAAACATGCAGAATTGTTGAGGATGTTATTCTAATAACTTATGTCTATTGCATTGGAATGCGCGACTTATTTTGATATGAACCGTGTCACTTATTGTAGCCAGAATACAATTCGCCACATACTGTATGTGCATCATCGGGCAGTAAAATTTGAATTTCGAGGCTTAACTTGTCCTAAATCTAATCTTACAATTATTGGTAAAATATTCGGCTCAACATAATCGTGTTGCTTATAACACATACAACATTATTCACAATGACGAAGCCAAAGTCCCTCTCTACAGTTCCGGGTTAGCCAAGTCAAGTGGGCTCAGCCTACATTGACTTTGACGGCGAGGAACCAGTTAAACGCGTCCGTAATTAGCTGGGAGACGATATTTGGGGATGAAAAATTATCGGGAATTTTTCAAATTCCTCTCGTACGTGTACAGCATGAGCAAAACTAGAGCACTCTGAGAGCGCATATCTCGCCAAGCGAGGCAACGGTAACCAAAAATTCAATTTGGCTTTAAAACCATAATTTTCTTTGCATCAACTCCAAAATCTAATCATTTGTGCCCTTTGATGGCAGTTTATGCAATTAACAGTTAATGCAATTTTTGTGAAGATCCGTTCTTGACTTTTTGAGTAATGTTGCTAAAAAACATTATGACAATCATGAGTCAAACATACTAACGAACAAACCGATCTGTACCAAAATTTAATCATTTATGTCTTTTAACCCTATTCGTTATCAATTTTTTTCAGCTGCTTGAGCGCCAAGGCGGTACAAATTTGTACCGCCCCCTAAAAATGCTTATAACTTTATAAATTTCAGAGTTTTTTCCTCATGGTCTCAAAAGTCATTTATTTAACTATTCTTCCGCCTATTTAATTGAAAAAATAATGCCTCAGAGTAGTTTTGATGTCAATTAAATTCAAATATAAGAAAATATCTCCGGACAGTACAAGGTGAATACTCCGGCAGCACATCTGCCGCGATTTTCATACTTCCACAAGCTGAACGTATAATGGCTTCTATTTATTTTTCTAGCCTTGTTGCTGTCCTTTAGTGATAATTTTGAAAGTTCTTTTTGTATAAAAAGAAAATCTACGCGGAAATGCTATCATCTAATTTTCTGAATTAGTTATATTTATCTATATTTTTGGCTGTACTGTGCGGGTATATTAGAATTTTATCGATAGTCATGTTCAATTGAGAAAAGTCACGAATTTTGGGCGCTCAATATAACTTGGAGCAAAACCGAGAACAAAAAACGGTAAGGCGGTACAAGATTGTACCGCCTTGGAGCAGTAGGGTTAACATTACTAACAACTCCTATAAATTTCATAAAAATCCATTCATAATTTTTTTCAGTTATTGTGATAACAAACATAATATTAGAAACGGTAATTAACGAACGAACAAACAGATCACTTCAAAAATTTGGTCATTTACTCTTCGTAATGTACCTAATAACTCATGTAAATTTCATCAAAATCCGTCCATGACTTTCAGTTATGGCATTGAGAGAAATGAGGCAGACAAACAAACGGATGGGCGGATCTTCACCAAAGTTAATCATCTGTTCCTCCTAACATACCTAACAATCCCTGTAAATTTCGTCAAACTCCGTCCATAACTTTTTGAGTTATCTTGGTGACAAACAGATAGACAAACAAACAGACAGGCAAACACAAACTCGACGAAAACATAATCTGCTTTGCGGAGGTAAATATGTACGTATCTGTCATAAAGCACAAAATATTATATAGCTAGTCAGTGTTGTGCCAAGGCCTCCTAGAGTACTTAAGGAGGCCTTGGTTGTGCCCAAGTGTGTGTGTGTGTGTGTGTGTGTGAGAGAGAACAAAATACAATATACACAGTGAATGGTGAATCCTGAGTCAACGGTTTGGAGTAAAACGGAGCAGCCACAAGCTGGTGCCATCATTTTTGGGCGTTCGAAGACACTCGATACGCTCAGTGAAATTGATGCCGAGGCTACACTATACATCCCTGCGATCAACTTATGAGCAGATGTTCAGTCGTTCGACATAACGACTTAATTACTTACATTGTGTATCTACGCTATCACTATGTATCGAGAAGAAGTGAGACCTGACAGTCCGTTCATTAGTTGAGTGTGCGATTGCCTTAGAAACTGCCGAGATCCTGCATTAGCATGATGTTATGCCGGGGGCACGAATGCATTCGCATTAGCAACTTGATGCGAGGATATAGAGCTCATGCGTACGTCTTTCAAATATAAAATGAACATCGACAGCATAGATACGGTAGCATGAGGGACCTGCGTGCTACACATGCTCGCATCAAATTGTGAGTACAAACGTATAGTGTGAACTGGGTTTCAAGGACTTGATATGGGATTTGTTTAACAGACAGGATTTATAAAGGGAAATCACGACCTGTATGTGCAATACAGAACGCCAATGACAGTGCACAAGCAGTAAAATAAATGGAGAACTACACGAGCATTTGATGAAAAAGAATGCGCGCTGAATGACGTAATTGAGGACTTAGGACCTCAGAGAGATAGCTCGGGTTTAGTATTAATATTTACATTTATGTTTGCCTTAACCCTTTGCCTCCTGAAATACAGATTTTTTTCACTTTTTTTTGTTAAGTTTATGAAAAATAGGTTAGTTTAACACGTATATGAGAAAAAATTTAGTTTTACTTGCAAAAACAGTATTTTTTGCATCGGCTACTACAGATGCCGTCAGTGTCTTGGGTAATTTACATGATGCATAGCTTTTGTATAGGGAAAATAGAGAGTGGCATCTGATGATGCCGTCAGGAGGCAAAGGGTTAAAGGATAGAGTCACGGAGAAATAATACTATGCTCCTGTCCTCCGAAGTTGTCGGTGCAGAATCTATCAATGCATTTAAAAATCTCTCGAAAAACATTGGGAGTAACATCCTCCACAGTTACGAACTCCTCCTCCAGGAGTATCAAACTCCTAACTGCCAAAGCTTCTAAGCCACCGTAATCCATATTTCATGCCACGACTAACTTATCGTTTCTGAGCTCCCCGGAACAGCTTGCACCATCAACTCATTGCCGGAGTTTATTTATTTTTCCCTTCTTCTCATTTTCTCCCTCAGAAGTCTTTTGTAAAAAGAAACATAGAGGAAGCACGTGGATATTGACAGCATGGTAATTATACACTCGTGAGCGATGAGCGAGTGCTTTAGCTTTTGAGTCCCAGACAATATCATCTGATGCTTATTTGTTTGTTTTCTTCGTATGACCGTTTGATTCTAACTTTATTTTTGTTCTCTGGGTGGAGCCAGAGCAAAAATGCTGCTGGAGTTCGTTGTTGATGGAAGTAGGAATTTTTGTACCGTAATTGATGCGTGTTGTTAACTGGAAGCTAATTTTTTATATGTTAACAAACTACAATAGGAAACAAATCGCCAGTCAGCTGATAGCATAATTAACTGCTAGTGTATAAGTTCATCAAATAAAAGCTTTACTCTTATGTTTTGAATTATCCTGCGTCAAAAATAGTCATGATTTGTATTCCAACATAAGACGATAATTTAGTTCCTTGTGATTTTTCCTGAGCATTTACAGGGTCTTCTAGATGGGCGGCCGGAGGGTTGAAACGAGCCCAGGGATATAGACTGACCGGGGCGAAGATTTTGGAAAGACCGGGGTCGGGGCGACCAAAAATTAAGTAGCCGGGGCTGGGGCGACCAAAACCAAATAACCGGGGCCGGGGTGACTCAAACCAAATAGCCGGGAACGGCAGTCAGCATTTCGATTTTGACTAGATAACTCATTTTATCCACAATTTAAGTCAGAATTATTTAAGAAATGGATTGATACAAGAGTGGTTCAAAATGAATCTAGTGTACGTTAGAAATCTTGCAGACTCAATGCCTTACAGAATTGCTGTTTTATACGTGATTCAGGAGGTCCTACACCTTATCAGTAACAAGTGACTAACTTCTAGTCCGGGAGCCTAAAAAGTAATCTGGAAGTAAATTAAATCTTGTATATTCAATTTTTCATGTTGAGCATTTGAGTCATTAAGCATGCACAGCAGACACCAGTAGATATTTAATTAGTCATGATAACTATTACCGTTATTGTAGCTGATTTATTCATATGCATTTTTCACTAGCCATAACATGCAGTTGTACAATGCTAATGAAGATATATGCACCCCGCATTGTGCACAAATATAATGTTTATGGCCCACAAAGGCTTCGGCAAAGATTTACTTTAGTAGGGTCCAATTTTTCTCGTTTTTTTTTTATTGTAATCCTCTGAAATTTTGACGCAAAATTCAAATCTGAAATCTGTTTGTGGCGGTCGGTTTTGGTTTTAGAGATATTTGATTTGAAGTTCCCATTGGTTTCCTATGGGAGAAACTACACGGTGACCCCAAAGGAAACCCCAACCTAACCCAACCCAAAACGTATAAAAAGAGGTTTTCACTTATGCTGTGCAACTGTGCTTATTGCCTCTCAAAGAAAAACGACGGGAGCTACAAAGTCAAACTAAAGACGACCCACGCAAACGAACTTTAGATTTGAATCCTATATAAAAAATTGAATGGATTAAAAACATGAAAAAAATTGGATCTTACTACAGTACATTAATACCAAGGTTTCTGGTAGTGGCAGTATTTTAAGACAGCATATTGATATGATATTGGTCAATCGTCACTCATAATCAATCCGTTTACACAAAAAAACTTAGCTTTCCCCCTAAGTTTTCCCTCCCCCTCAAAAAAAACACTGCCAAACCCCCAGTATTGACAGTTTGAAAAGCCGGGACTGGGGTAAGCAATTTTCGATAGACTGGGGCCGGGGGCCTGAAAAAGGCCGGGGTTTGCCGGGGCCCCGGTCGGTCTATACCCAGGCCGCGGCAATGTAGGTGCTGGTCCTAGGAACCTTCACTGGACGTGAAGTCTTAAGCTTCCTGCTCATTAATTTCTCCCTTAGGAATGCTATCACATTTTCTACAGCTGGTCGAGCGCTACAAAAGTCTAGCACTCGAAATTTCATCTGAAGAGCTAATGGCTATTGGGCCATAGATGCAAATTTCCCACAACAATAATGAGAAATATACATATTATATATGCAGTATAAAGCAAACGATTTACCACAGTAGACGAGTGTTCGAAAAACTGCGGCAAACATGCATGCGAAGTCATTGAGAATGAAATTTTCATCCCCCAAGCTCGATTGCTTACATAACCTTCACTAATGCTTTCCTTCACCAGTACTTTTAGCTACCATTAGATACCAACTACGACGGAGCAGGTGCCGAAGTAAATAAGTAAAGAGAGACGTTGGAAAACATAACAAAAACAAAAAGGGAGACTTGGAGATAGTAAAAAAGGCTAGTTTGAAAGAACGCAGGAACACAAGTTAGCAAAGAAGGACTTCAAGAGCATCAAGCGAGGAAACGTTCTATAGACGCGACCATGACGAGCGAGAGCCGCGGTGGATTACAAAAGATCAGAAAATAAATCGGGCAGGGGGCAACGGGGCCTGGGGGGCCAGCAGGAAGCAGTGGGACCTGGAGTGCAGCAGGAAGCAGTGGGACCTGGAGTGCAGCAGGAAGCAGTGGGACCTGGAGTGCAGCAGGAAGCAGCAGGAAGCAGCGGGGGTCTGGAGTGCAGCAGGAAGCAGTGGGACCTGGAGTGCAACAGGAAGTAATGGGACCTGGAGTGCAGCAGGAAGCAGTGGGACCTGGAGTGCAGAAGGAAGCAGTGAGTGCCTGGGGTGCAGCTGAAGTCAGCGGGGACTGAGATGCCGAATGGGCCGATGAAGTTTTAGGTGCAGTTGAAGTCAGCGAGTACTGGGATGCAGAAGGGGTCGGTGAGGTTTGGGGTGCAGCTGAAGTCAGCGAGTACTGGGATGCAGAAGGGGTCGGTGAGGTTTGGGGTGCAGCTGAAGTCAGCGGGTACTGGGATGCAGAAGGGG
>LQNS02277098.1:1971973-1984690 GCA_001587735.2 Parhyale hawaiensis | reverse complement strand
TTTTTCCTCCGACTGCACTCGCTCGTTTTCCTCCGCTTCCCGCGCCGCTCGACGCTTATATCAGGACCCCATATCGCACCGTGGTCATTCGCCCTCTAGGTCCCACAACGCTAGCACCACCACCACATTTTAGGTCCTCATAAATAAAAAAAATTTTACTGTTAGACATCCTTAAGATTCTATTAGGTTTTTGAAAATGGGATAAAACTCCCGAAACGTCAAATTTTAATTAGTTCGTGTCGACTTTTATTTCAATTGTATAATTTACCAAAGGATAGTAACTTCAATGCGTTTTTTGTGTGTGTATTTTGCTGTATTGCAGAGCACAAATGTAAAGGTTATAGAAGTCTAGTCTTCACTATGACCACAGAACAGAGGCCGCAGCGGCCTATTTAAAATACACGGCCGCAGAGCTGTAGCAGTTATTAAGCTGCCTAACTCTCCAAGACTGAAAAACACTAATTTTGGACAATGTTCAAATACAGGCATTTTAAACTGCACCTTAGGGTCGTCTTTTCAACATGTATCTCTCTCAGAAGGATTGCTGAAGAGTTCCCGCCTTCAAAAGGTTAACCCAACTTAATAGGTTACTTTCTTTACGAGGATCCGCCTACCATTGAAGCCAAACCCTAAGGCCCCATTAATTTTGTTTTCCTGGGAAAGTTATTTAGCTCTCGATCCCACACTACAGCTACACGACAACTGATAGCTGGTCTAACCCTAGGTACCTATCTAAAACAAGCAAGCTTTCTGCCCAACGTAATGGCAGCCTATGTAATACATATAATGTAATAGTTAATGCTTAACAAAAAGAGAAAATGAAATGCAAAATTATTCATTTCTCCCTGGTCGGGGAGAGGTGTTTATCACTTAATACTATTAAATTTGATTGGCTAATACAATTACATCTGATATTAAATAAAATTTGTACACAACATGTGGCGTAAGGCGAAGGGCTCGCCACAATCATTGAGTAAAAGCAGAAACTCGCCTACTTGACTTAGAGACAAAGTTGTTCTAAGCTCTTAGGATTTGCAGGTTTTACGCAAGTCCTCGAATAAAACAGCTTAGTGCTACAACGTAAATCACTACTAGAATTAGAACATTTTATAGCATAGGATAAATATATATATTTAATATTTAAAAACAAGTATTGAGTAAAGTATATTTATACAACACACAAACTGTATTTTATGCAAAGTTATACCTTTACTTTACAATTCATCCACATCATCTATTCTACACAAATCTCTCTTACATCTGTAGGTTCCTACATAGGCTTTCTATTAATTAGGTAGTATGTAGTCACGACAATGCAGAGACTAAGGAAGGTGTAATGTATTCACGTCGTAGTGGCATATTCTAGTATATTGAGCATTTAATTCCGTGCGTAGATGAATTCTAGTTGAAATCATCCCCGTATCGGGTTGTTAGACTGAACTTCAATGCAGAGTAACGTTATCAGGCTGCATTGCTGGATGGTGAAGGAATGTCGTACAGATCGTCTTGTTTATTTACGTCTTATAATACTGTACAAGACTTATGTGATATGATCCAAGAATAAGTAGCGAGCATGCTACTTGATAGGATAGACGCAGACAACAAGGTACGAGGTCTACATCTGAATAAGTGCTACATGCAGAATGTTGTAGACACTGTTGAGTACTCTAATGCTAAGTATTGAATAAGATGGTTCTTCAATTAAAGAGCAAGCGCCTTAAATATTTATCATTACCGGCTTCATTTAGAATACCGGCGAGGTTCCTCCGGAATTGGGTTGGAAGTCCGCCGGTATTTTAGTTGTATGTTAATGAGACTAACAAATATCTTCGAAAATCTGGTTACAGGTTTTGAAGGACAACTTTTACTTACCTGATATGTAAGTTCCGGCCGGAAGGTCATTGAGAATTACGCATGTCGCTCACATTTGCGACGCTGGAAAGCAAGCACATTTTGCATCGTATGGGTTATGACCTTTTGTCTTCCTTATCTGAGCCGGGCCTGTAGACGGTCGGTGGTCTCATCCGCCAGTATGAGCTCGCATGATTCAAAGAATGCGTCTACACATATGAATGTTAAAGCTAACACATTAGAATTTTGTACGTGCAAAACGCATATGTATGTATGTTAATTACTATATTACACAACCGAAGATCTAAGTAAAGTAATGTTGTATATGGCGGTCTAGCCGAACTCCGAGAACAGAAGGCAAGTAGGTCAATTGTAGTTTCTTGAGAACTCTCCGTTAGGATATGAAGCAGAACACAGCATATTCGTTTTTTCAATGTTAGTGAAACAGTTCTTGAGGCCTACCCTACATCATTTTGTTCATTCAGCCAGTCTAACGCATTACCAAGTGAGTTTGACTGTTTTTCCCCTCTCATTCAGCATGGAGTCGACCAACACTACAACAACTGAGACCTTTTAAGTAAAAGGAGTAAATGAATTGATTGGGAACCATTTCCAGACCGTGCTTATGTTGAAGTAGACGGATATTTCAATCGTATTGAGTGTCGAATCACCCGGGTACCTGCACCTGATTTAATGGAGCACAGTGCATGTACCTGGAACCTGCCCATGATGCAGTGGAGCACAGCGTACCAGGGGCCACACGATCTCATGTACCGTAAGAACGGGGAGGCAATAAAGTACGAGTACCTCACTTAATGGTTACGTTCAGCCTCTTTATACGAGTACATGTATGTTCAGCAGTAATCATACCTTATCATTCCTGCAGATTATCTTCCGTGCCGCATCTCGTCCTAAATGTTTTATGCTGACAGTATGTATCTCTTTCAGGCGTGCACGTTGTTGAAGTGGATCGATCCCACGTGTACTTCAAGAGTGTGTTTGGTGTCAGTGGATTCAACGTGCATTACAGGCAGGCGAGTGTTTGCAGTGGATCCCACGCGTACTTCAAGAGGGTGTTTGGTGTCAGTGGAAGCCACGCGTACTGCAGGCAGGCGTGTTGTTACAGTGGATCCCAAGCGAACTTAAGCAAGTTTCTATAGTCTCACGGGCACGAAGCTAACTGGCTAATGCAGGCAGTGGTTACGAAAGAGCCGCTGAGTGTCGCAGGAACTGTGGTGTAATCTGTTTCCCTCACTGTTTCTTGTATCGCCATGTGAGATATGAAATTTAGAGAGTGTAGGCCATCTGCCCAGTAAGTGATAGAAATTGAGCTTAGGGATGGGTGGCTTGAGTTTCACATGTAATTTTGTGGAGCTTTCAGAGTACATTACAGCTGTTTGTGAAGTGTTCGTTTGTTTTGAATATTGAAGGATTATCACTTCGTAAAATCAATGCTTTCCCAAGAAACTGAAGATTCCTGTTAATGAAATTTCCATACTTCCAGTGAAATGTTTCCAAACTATGAGGAAAAATTTTCAGCTGCTACTGCACAAAGGAAATGTTTGCTTGCGGCTAAGGAGAAGGTATCTCACTCATGTCCTGACTTGCTGGATCTTTTCGACCGCGCAGAAAAATGCGTTGACACGCACTGGCTTCATGACAGGAAACTCGTCTTGAATGAAATCCTGAGACCTTCCTCAGTGCACGAGTCGCCAGACCCTGGGGCGACAGCCGCAAATAGGATTTTGGGCTCAATTTCAGGTATCCAAATATGGGGGGCGACACCCCGGCCCTCCTCGGCCATATCGCTGGAGCGGATACCGACGTCGGAAAAGAAAGCCATGTCCTCCGAGGCTATCGATTGCAGTGCGCGCTCCCAGCCTATATCAACTGCCCGCCAGCAGTCAAGTGCGATTATGGATGCTGTGAAAAGAATGTGTTGTCCATATAACCACCCGAATTCAGAAGTACAATCTTTACTGATGGCAATGTCGCCGGTAACGGACAAAAATACCATCGGGGACATAGAAATGTTAATCCAAGAGAACTGTGAGTCAAGTGATCGACAAGAAGACAGCATAGACCAGATGGGGCTGAAGTCCGCGACTCAAGAAAAGCCTTGTTTAGGGCATCCTCAAAACAGACGTAGCCGAGAAGGCTTTGAGTCCGATACACTGTCCTCTCTTTCATTTGGCAACAACAACAACCACCTTCAGGAAAAGAAGAAGAGACGCTCTAAGTACTGCAAGTGGAACCCAGACGACATTTACTGCAAGAGTGGTCATTCATTACAACAGAATAGCGATTTCTTTGAAGATTCCGACTTGGATGTCACAGCTACAGAGGCACGTAGAATAAGAAACCAATTACTGTCGGTTTTTGATCACGGGAAACGCTATGAAGAGGAGACCTTACCATGGCACAGTCAAACATTGCTTGCTGTTCGGCCTAAAGCCGTCCTCTTAAATTATACAGAACCCCGTAAGAAATGCCATCGGAAAACAGCTGGACTGTACTCGAGATTCTACAGATATTCGACTCAGCAGAGGAAGCTAATGGAAACTGGGAAAGATGAGAGCGTGCGGGAGTCTGCGGATATCGATTGTTTCGAATTTGACTGCTACGAGAAATGCGATGAAAAGCTCTTCTCTTGCACTGAAGTTCCCCTGAATGCTTCGTTTGGAAGAAGAACAGGCGAGGGTACAAAATTTAAGAACGAACTGAACGAGAGAAGTTCGTCCTCAGTGAAGCTGCAGCATCGCTCGTCATCAGCGCAAGTGGGACCGACTCTAGAAAAGCTTAGAAAAAATAAAGTGCAGCGGAATTTTTCCAATCTAAACGCACAGTCATCCTCTGAAAAAGAAAACATTTGCGTCACAAAGGCGAGACCGAGAAGAATTGAAGGCATTTTTATAAAAAATTTTAAAACGAAATTGAAGGAAGAAGAAGAAGAAAGCAACTTTATATTAGACAGCGACACTTCAGCAGCGAATAGACAAGGTGGGGAGAAGAACAATGCATCAGAGCGTAGCAGCTGGCAACGTAAATGTTTTTCCCAATCAGAAATTTCTTCCATGCACAGAGTGCGTCAATACAAAATAGATCAGGCCATGCGCGTTCTTTCTTCTCTTAGGACGACACATGTGATCGACACTGTTGACAACAAGGATAAGTCAAAAGGCAAGGAAGCTGTTCATATTTACATGCCAACGCTGATTACTTAACACTGTTTGTTACGAGTCATAAGCCCTCTTGGAGACATGGGTTCAGATTACAGCCGTGCTAACACTAATTAGTTAACTCTGTTAGATATGCGGGCATCATTTCCTCTGGGAGTCACAGGCTAAGATTAGAATCATGCCAAAGCTGACTATTTAACCCTGCCAGTTACGGGTCGTATTCCTTTTGGAAACATGGATCCAACTCAGAGTCATGCCAGCGTTGACTATTTAACACTGTCAGTTACGGGTCATATTCCTTTTTGGAAACATGGGTCCAGCTCAGAGTCATGCCTAAATGAATGATAGTTTTCTTCAAAAATATCATTAATCCTATTTAAAGACCACCGTCGTTCCCGAAGAACGTTTCATACAGCGCTATTCCTACGAGTTGCTGAAAGTTTAATTGGTATTTATAATATTAGGCACTCATACAAATCAGTCTCGCCATCAACTTCTCTCGGTGAAACAGTCGCAAAAGTTTTGCTTTCCTTCGTTTGCCTTGGATGAACTAAAATGAACGAACCGAGTTTGACCAGGCAAATCCATTACAGAGCAAGTGATCATATATGTTTCTTTTTCATAACGCTTTTTGTGTAGAACCATTTCTCAGTCACATGTTAATGAGTTACCGGTCTGGTCTATAGAGAAATTGTGCTTTTTCAGGGGCAACATTAACTGTTTGACTGATTTCGTGATTTACTTGCCCATCGAGATGAAGCTTTTCCGTCAATGGGAGTCAAATAGCCTGCGCACTGCATTTGCATAATTATGGAAATGGCCGCTCTGCGAATGCCATGGAACTGGTCAATAGCGCCGAATGCTGAATATGCAAGTATCTTAAATTTAGGGCAGACAACTTTGTGCCAGCGATATTACATAAATATAACAACTGTTTTGAATAGGGCCTACATGAGGTTTGTTACAGATACTGAACTTACCCATGTCTCTCACAAATGTATAGCTTTGACAAGCGTAATAGCTTCTCCCTGAAATAATTTTGCCTCTTTCAATGCCGCCTACCTGCTTCAATCTTGCCAACTTCAATTCTACCTGCTTCAGTTCCATTTACTTTGATTCTACCAGTTTTAGTTTTCCCACCTCAATTCTACCTGTTTCAGGTCTGCCTACTTCAATTCTACCTGATTCAATAATTCTACCTACTTCAATAATTCTACGTTCATCAGGTCTGCTTACTTCAATTCTACCTGCTTCAATAATGTCAATTATTCTGGCTCTTCAATTCTACCTGATTTAATTTTACCTGCTTTGGTTTTATCTGCTTCAGTCTACTAACTTCAGGTCTGTCAGCTTCAGTTCCACTTGCTTCAACCTACTTTTGAATCACTTTGAGAAAAGAATCAGTCATACTCTCTCCAGCCATTGCCTGCGTGGCGCAAAGCGCTTGGCCTCAAAGTTAGAGAAAGTTCGATATCGATCCAAAGTTTTCAAAACTTTACTGTTATTGTGGTGATGGCAGAAGAGGAAAAGAAGAGGAAAAGATCACTCCATGTTTCTTTGATCCCGATCGTGAAAAATGTTTTTTTCTAAAGCCTCGTCCATGCATGCAGTTAACCACTGCATTAATCACGAACACTTTAAAAAACCAACACTAATGCGAATAAGACTTCTTCGCTTCCAAACGTCCCACCAGTTTTTTCCACAACAGCCATTCTCTTGACGTCGTTGTACTTTTGGAAGTCATTTTCTCATATTTGAATCCAATGTTTCCTGCAATAAAATTTCAAAAATGTAAATGAGGAAAAGTTTTCTACACGATTAAGGTAAAAAGTAGTGTTAAAAACTCACGGACAAATGCTTTACATTCAGAGCGCAGCAGATGATTGGTTTGTAAGTGCCTCTCTTTAATTAATTAATAGTACAAATGGTTTTCCATTCACATTTTCATACTTCCGAAATCAGTTTTCTGTATCTCAAATTCGATTTCTCCTTTATATTGGGGCCTTAACAGTGAGTAAGAAAGAAAACAAAGTCTGAAAAATACCGCTTTTGTCAGACACGATCAAAATCTAAAAAGTTATCACAAGCCGTTAACTAGTACAAAACTATTCCATACAAACATTGAATTTTGCCGAAAATGACATTATTGAAGAGTGCGTTGATTTACATTATTCGCAATAACATGAGTATTCACCCTGCATATCATATATATGTATACTCATACATACAATCAGATCAAGTTGTTATCCACTCTGTAGCTAGCGTTTGTGTTTGGTGATTGTCAGCACGTAAGCAGCCTCGAACAAATAGAATAAAATTTTCTAGCGCAGCCATGCACGTGTTCGCCGCGACACAAAAGAAAGAAAACAAATAAAAAACAAACGTCGCTCAGGCAATTGACCGTTTCATCGAAGTTTTGACTAATATCATTCCAGAAATGGAAACAAGTACCCAAGTGTTGTTATTGTAATCTGTCACTATTATCAGTATCTCAACTGAACGGAGGCACGGTAGCAGCATGCTTCCGTACTCAGCTCTAACACCTTGTATCGCTCGCCGGTTCGATGATCAGCCAGGCAGCGAGCTCTTTGCATATCTTGGTGTGCTGACTCGGCAGTTGTGTGTGCATGCTCGGCGCCGCGGCGGAACTGCCTTCCTCAGAGATGAGGGGGGTGGGGGGTCTCGGGTTATTTGTTCCTTCCGTCAAATTGGCGCCATAGTTCTTGGTGACCCGAGGTCGACTACAACTACACTTTCTCATCTGGGGCCGGAGGGCCTATACCCGCAGCACAAACCAGTGCATGAGGGTTTCCCAGGTGAGGGTGTGGTCTAAGATGACTTTATCTTTACCTTAAATGCCACAACAATTTCATTTTACACTACAGTCAGTTAGTATGTAAAGCAAACATGCAGAATAATGAAGGATGTGATTCTAATAACTAATGTCTATTGCAATGGAATGCGCGACTTATTTTGATAGAAACCTTGTCACTTATCGTGGCCAGAGTACAACTTGGTACATATGTGCATCATTGGGAAGTAAAATTTGAACTTCGAGGCTTATAACTTGTCCTAAACCTAATCTTGCAATTATTGGTAAAATGCTTGGCTCATCATCATCGGGTTGCTTATAACACAGGCAACATAATTCACAATGACGAAGCCAAATGTCCCTCTCTGTAGTTCCGGGTTAGCCAAGTCAAGTGGGCTCAACTTAGATCGACTTTGACGACGAGGACACAGTCAAACGCGCACGTAATTAGCTGGGTGACGATATTTGGGGATGCAAAATTCGCGAGAATCTTTCAAATTCCTCTCGTGTAATGCATGAGCAAAACTAGAGCACTCTCAGAGCGCGCATACCTCCGCCAAACAAAGCAACGGGAACAAAGAATTCAATTTGGCTTTAAAACTATAATTTTCTTTGTATCAACTCCAAAATCCAATCATTTGGGCCCTTCGATGACATTAACAGTTTATGCAATTTTCGTGAAGATCCGTTCATGACTTTTTGAGTTATGTTGCTAACAAACATTAAGACAAACATGAGTCAAACATACAAACAAATGAACCGATCTGCACCAAAATGTAATCATTTACGTCTTTTAACATTACTGACAACTCCTATAAATTTCTTAAAAATCCATTCATAATTTTTTGAGTTATTGTGTTAACAAGCATAATATTAGGAACAGAGATTAACGAACGAACAAACAGATCACTCCAAAAATTTAGTCATTTATTCTTCGTAATATACCTAGTAACTCATGTAAATTTCATCAAAATCCATTCTTAGTTTTTTGAGTTATGGGATTGAGAAGAATGAGGCAGACAAACAAACTGATGGATCTTCACCAAAAGTTAATCATCTGTTCTTCCTAACTTACATAACAATCCCTGTAAATTTCGTCAAAATCCGTTCTTAACTTTTTGAGTTATCTTGGTGACAGACAGTCAGACAGAGAGACAAATCCGACGAAAACGTAACCTCCTTGGCGGAGGTAAATATATATATGTATCTGTCATAAAGCACAAAGTATTATATAGTCAGTGTTATGTCAAGGCCTCCTAGAGTACTTTAGGAGGCCTTGGTTGTGCCCAAGTGTGTGTGTGTGTGTGTGTGTGTGTGAAAAAATAACAATATACTCAGTGAACGGTGAATCCTGACAGCGGCTTGGAGTAAAACGGAACTGCCACAACCTGATGCCATCATTTTTGGCCGGTCTAAGACACACGACACGTTCAGTGACATTGATGCCGAGGCTACACTATACATTCGTACGATCAACTTATGAGCAGATGTTCAGTCGTTCGACATAACGACTTAAGTACTTACGTTGTGTATCTACGCTACCGATTTCCACTATGTATCGAGAAGAAGTGAGACCTGATTATCCGTTGATTAGTTGAGTGTGCGATTGTCTTATAAACTGCCGAGATCCTGCATTATAATCATCTTATGCCGGGAGCACAAATGCATTCGCATTAGCAACTTGATGCGAAGATGTAGAGCTCATGTGTACGTCTTTCAAATATATAATTAAAGTCGACAGCATAGATACGGTAGCATGAGGGACCTGCGTGCTGCACATGCTTCCATAAAGCGGTGAGTGCAAACGTATAGTGTGAACTGGGTTTTACGGACTTGATATGGGATTTGTGTAACAGACAGGATTTATGAAGTGAAACCCTGACCTCTATGTGCAATAAAGAACGCCAATAACAGTGGATAAGTAGTAAAATAACTGGAGACGTACACGAGAGTATGACGAAAAAGAATGAGTGCATCGATTGACGTAATTGAGGACTTAGGACCACAGAGAGATAGCTGGTGTGTGATAGTAATATTTACACTTATGCTTGCCTTAAAGGATAGAGTCACGGAGAAATAATACCATGCTCTTGTCTTCCGAAGTTGTCGGTGCAGAGTCTATCAATGTATTTAAATATCATCTCGACAAAAATTGGGAGTAACATCCTCCATAGTTACGAACTCCTCCTCCAGGAGAATCAAACTCCTTACTACCAACGCTTCTAAGCCACCGTAATCCATATTTCATGCCACGACTAACTTATCGTTTCTGAGTTCCCCGGATCTGCTTGCACCATCAACTCCTTGCCGGAGTTTATTATTTTTTTTTTCATTCTTCTCCTTTTCTCCCTCATAAAAAGAAGCATAGAGGAAGCACGTGGATATTGACAGCATGGTAATTATATACTGGTGAGCGATGAGCGAGTGCTGTAGCTTTTGCGTCCCAGACAATATCATCTGATGCTGATTTGTTTGTTTTCTTTGTATGATCGTTTGATTCTAACTTTATTTTTGTTTTCTGGGTGGACCCAGAGCAAAAACGCTGCTGGAGTTCGTTGTTGATGGAAGTAGGAATTTTTGTACCGTAATTGATGCGTGCTGTTAACTGGAAGCTAACTTTTTATATGTTAACAAACTGCGATAGAAATAAAAATCGCCAGTCAACTGATAGCATAATTAACTACTAGTGTTTAAGTTCATCAAATAAAAGCTTTAGTCGTATGTTTTGTATTATCCTGTGCCAAAAATTGTCATGATTACTATTCCGACATAAGACTATGAATTAGTTCCTTGTGATTTTTCCTGAGCATTTACCGTGTCTTCTCGATGGGCGGCCGGAGGTTTGAAACAGGCCCAGGGATATTGACTGACCGGGGCGAAGATTTTGGAAAGACCGGGGTCGGGGCAATCGAAAATTTAGTTGCCGGGGCTTGGGCGACCCAAACCAAATAACCGGGAACGGGAGTCAGCATTTCGATTTTGACTAGAGTAGAGCATTTGCTATCAACGTTTGCATTGTGATAACTCATTTTATCCACAATTCAAGTTAGAATTATTTAAGAAATGGATTGATATAATAGTGGTTCAAAATAGATCAAGTGTACGTTAGAAATCTTGTAGACTCAATGTCTTACAGAATTACTGTTTTATACCTGATTGAGGAGGTCCTACACCTTATTGGTAACAGGTGACTAACTTCTAGTCAGAGAGCTTAAAAGGTAATCTGGAAGTAAATTTAATCTTGTATTTTCAATTTTTCATGTTGAGCATTTGAGTTATTAAGCATGCACAGCAGAAACCAGCAGATACTTAATTAGTCATGATAACTATTACCGTTATTGTAACTGATTTATTAATATGCATTCTTCACTAGCCATAATATGCTGTTGTACATTGCTAAAGAAGATATATGCACCCTGCATTCTTTATGAATATAAAAATTTATGGCTCACAAAGGTTTCAGCAAAAATTTACTTTAGTGGGGTCCAATTTTTCTCGGTTTTTTATTGTAATCCTCTCAAATTATTTTGATGCAGAATTCAAATCTGAAATCTGTTTGTGGCGGTTGGCTTTGGTTTTCGAGATATTTCAGTTTGAAGTTCCCAATGGTTTCCTATGGGAGAAAATACACGGTAACCCCATAGGAAAGCCCCAACCTAACCCAACCCAAAACGTATAAAAAGAGGCTTTCACTTATAATGTGCAACTGTGAGTCTGTGGTTATTTCCTCTCAAAGAAAGACAATTTGAACTACAAGGTCAAATATTTCGAAAACTAAAGACGACCCACGCAAACGAACTTTAGATTTGAATTCTAAATAAAAATTGAAAGGATCAAAAATTGAAAAAATTAGACCGTACTAAAGTAAATCAATACTATGGTTTCTTGCAGTGACAGTAGTTTAAGACAGCACATTGATATGATATTGGTGAATCGTCACTCATAATCAATCAGTTTACACGAAAAAACTTATCTTACTCCAGAAAATTTATTTTATTGCCTCTTAAGTGATCCTCCCCCCGCCCAAACAAAGCCCTTGACAAACCCCCGGTATTGACAGTTTGAAAAGCCGGGGCTGGGGTAAGCAATTTTCGATAGACTGGGGCCGAGGGCCTGCAACAGGCCGGGGTTTGCCGGGGCCCCGGTTGATCTATACCCAGGCGGCGGCAATGTAGGTGGTGGTCCTAGGAACCTTCACTGGACGTGAAGTCTTAAGCTTCCTGGTCATTAATTTCTCCCTTAGGTATTCTATCTCATTTTCTACAGCTGGTCGAGCGCTACAAAAGTCTCGCAGTCGAAATTTCAACTCAGGAGCTAAGGGATATCGGGCAATAGATGCAAATTTCCAACGACAATAATGAGAAATATTCATATTATATATGCAGTATAAAGTTAACGATTTGCCACAGTAGACGAGTGTTCGAAAAACTGCGGCAAACACGCGTGCAAAGTCGTTGAGAATGAAATTTTCATCCCCCAAGCCCGATTGCTTACATAACCTTCACTAATGCTTTCCTTCGCCAGTACTTTTAGCTGCCATTAGATACCAATTACAACGCAGCAGGTGCCGAAGTAAATAAGTAAAGAGAGACGCTGGAAAACAAAACAGAAACAAAAAGGGAGACTTGGAGATAGTAAAAAAGGCTAGTTTGAAAGAACGCAGGAAGACAAGTTAGTAGAGAAAAGACTTCAAGAGAATCAAGCGAGGAAAAGTTCTATAGACGCGACCATGACGAGCGAGAGCCGCCGTGGATTACAAAAGATCAGAAAATAAATCGGGCAGGAGGCAACGGGGCCTGGGGGGCCAGCAGGAAGCAGCGGGGGCCTGGAGTGCAGCAGGAAGCAGCGGGGGCCTAGAGTACAGCAGGAAGCAGC
>LQNS02277098.1:1927200-1937291 GCA_001587735.2 Parhyale hawaiensis | reverse complement strand
CCAGTGTGTACCTGTCGAGACTCGTTACCACAATATAGATCTGCATCTACCTTCTTGTCTCATTTGCCCTGCTAATAGAATATCCGTGATAAGAGAACCCATGAAATTACAATATTAATAACAAAAGATGTTGGAAACCCGTGGCATATCGGGAGACTATTTACACTGGATTCAGGAATGGCTCCCTGGTCGGCAGCAGCGAGTGAAACTCCAAAAAGTGACAAGCGACTGGCCTCATTTGGGGTTACACAAGGTAGAGTGCTTGGCCCACACCTGTTCAATACTTACATCAACGATCTTATTCTTAACAACTACAGTAAATTCAGCAAATTTACAGATGACACAAAACAGTGTCATTGTACCTTGTGAGTCGACGAGTCGACTTAAAGTGTCGATGATAGACTTAAGCTCTATAGATTCGGCCGAGACGTGGCAGATGAATTTTCATATTGATAAATGTTCGGTAATCCTCGTTGGACCAAAAAACGCCTAAACCAAACTGAGAATGAACGGGATAGAATTAGCAGCTGGCACCCAACAACGTAACCTGGGAATAATTATCACAACCAAACTAAAACAAAGTCAATAAGTTGACAAGAGTGTCAAAATGGTGGTAAGCAGACAACTGGGATTTATTACCAGGAATTTTGAGTACAAATCCAAAGATATAATTATTCCTTTACGCAGAGCGCTAGTAGGCCCCGTACTTAGAATTTGCTGTTCAGTTCAAGTCGCCCCATCAGTGCGGCGATATCGATCAAATGGAAAGAATCCAATGCGGTGCAATAAAATTGGTACTTCAACTACGAAATATGCCGTACATATGAGTGTCGCTTACAGGAATTGGGGCAAAGACGACTCAGGGAGTAAATAAAAGAAACATACAAGTACTTGAATGGTTTCAACGACGTGTCTACCCTGCAATTTTATGACCGAAAGTCACTGATCGACTTCAAGACAACGGTCAAAAACTTAAACATAAGGATCAGAAAACTACTCTGAGCCATTAGTTTTCCTGTACTTCATAGCGAACATTTAGAATGGAATCCCTTATAACGTTGTCGGTACAGAGAAAATTAACCCATTTACAAACTGTCTCGATAAATATTGGGATCAACACCCTCTACACCTACGAACTCCTCTTCCAGCAGTCTCAAACTCTTAAGGGTCAATGTTTCAGAGGCGACCCTAAGCCATTATCTACCATGCCCCAACTGCTCGAACGCCTCTGACTCCCCGATAGTCTGCTTCAACTAATCGCGGTTACACAAGCACTTCTTTGTCATGACTTATACATATTTTTTCGCTTTCTTCTTCTCTTTTTCTTCATTTCCAGATCTCCACATTACACATTACAACGGCAATAGCTCATAAAGGGCCTGAGCGTCAGTTCTGGGTGCTATTTGGGAATGGGCCTGTTGGACCGTCTACTGAGAGTTATCTAATCTAATTTGCTCGAGCTACAGCATTTTCTGAAGCCTGCATAGCTTACATAAGTAGTTAGGGGCTTTTTGATATATTTTTGAGCGTGGCATGCGAAAGGCTCAATCTTTGATAGAGTTTTCGTTCCTGTCATGCATAATCCATTTTGCTTAAGTTCTCCTTAGCTGAATTTCTTCGTGGTAGTTGAAACTTTACGCTAAGCAGATGCCAAAAGCATTTTCAATTCTTATTGCTACCAAATTGCTAGTATCCAGGATACAGGGATCTGAGTATTTCCGGTGAATCCCTTTAATTAAGGGGGCCTCTTCAAAATTTTTCTATTTTTTTTATTTTTGAACTGATTTTTCTGAAATTTGCACATAGGATGTAGAATTGAAAAATATGAACATTTTGTTCGTGTAACTTTTTCAGTTTAGGCCATAGTTTTTTCAGAAAATGAGATTTTCATTTTTTCTCTTTTTTTTATGAATTTTAAAAAGAACGTAAGTCGATTAGTTTTTATGCTACACTAAAAACAAAGACAGTTTTGGAATCCTTGAAATATTCCCTACAAAACTAAGTAAGGGGTTTTTTCAATTTCCTTTTTGTTTTCTATTGACATGAGACTTTAGATGGGTTACCGAAGAATTCATAAAATATGTAAATTTTCCTGATATTTCATATAATAAACAAAAATCTAATAGGAAATTGATAAAATTCCCGCTTAGTTTTGTAGGGAATTTTTTAAGGATTCCAAAACTGTCTGTTTTTATGGACTTACGTTCTTTTTTATTCTGAAAAATCAAATGTTTCAGGACGGCAAATTTTATGTTTTTGTGGATGAATTTTGTAAAACATGCACTGTTTGCAGTGGAAATGCTCTTGACATGTTTTATCTATAGTACATTTCCACCTACAAATACCTTACATTCGTCATTCACTAATAAAAATATGAAATAGCTATACCTTTAGATGAATAAATAATGAAAAAGTAAATTTTTGACCCCTCCGGACCTCCTTTGCCCCCCCTTTTTTTGGGGGGTTCTAGTGCTGCTAGCCCCCTAAAAATTTGGGACGTAATAGCTCTTGGTATACAAATAATTTTGCAGCAAAAAAAGAAAGAGTAAATTTTGACCCCTTCCAGACCTCATCCGGACCCCCTTTGCCCCCCCCCCTTTCGGGGGGTTCTAGTGCTGCTAGCCCCCTAAAAATTTGGGACCTTATAGCCCCATACCTGAGGACACTTTTTGAGCATAAAACCGAAAATGGAAAATTTAGACCATTTTCCGTGAAAAGGCCCCCTTAAGGCAAGTTCACATAAGTAACTTTTGCTCCGCTTAAGCCTATCAGTCAATCAGTAAAAATATTGCTGGCAGGCTCGTTGGGTTTCACACTTGATTGTGCGTGTGAATTGTGCGTTGTTACTGCATAGAACTTTCTCCATAACTTATCTACAGAATAACCATTAGTTTTCAACGTAAATTCATTACAGTTTCCAGAATTACCAGAGTACTTGTGTCAACTACCAAATTTGGAATTGCAATGTTATTGATTTCAGACTACAAAAAAAAAAAAAAACAGTTTAGCTGCCAGTTGTCATCGACAAGCGACTGAACAGCAGTGCGCAATACTTTGCTATGATAATACGAACAGTTCTATCTGTTTATTTTCTGCATGGGCTCCAAAAAATGACAGAAACAAAGCAATGAACTCCAAGTTATTGATAAATCTCCTACTGCCAGGAAAGTCTTTATATATATACAGCTGCTTTCGTATACAGAACGAAGAAATTTTAGGTTAGACTCGCCTTATATTTAATATACCTAAACTACGAGGGTTAAAACTAAGATTTGCATTGAAGAAAACGAGAATTTGCATATATGAGCACTTCTTTTGTCTGTGGAAATGTAGTTATGGCAGCCTGTCTTATTGTTCCTTTTTTTACGTTACGTCTTCAACAGACTCAGTCTTGCGCACTTTTCGGACTATGTTTACCTATCTGCTAAAAAGCAGTGGCGTCATAGGCATGGTGTGATTTGTGTTTTATGGCGAAGTTTAGAACACTCTTGCTGCTCTGTCATTATTTGAGACCGATGATGTGTTTATAAATGCAAACAACGCTGTTTTATGGGTAAATTACGCTTCAAAAGTAATTTATTTATAAACGAAGGTCACCCGAAGTTCGCGTCGTTGGTGTCAGAAATACAACCTACAGGCTACAGCGTTCTGCCATCGTACTCTCTAGCTCAGTCAGTCGTCAGAGCAGGGGCGTCATTTGTTGCTCGTCGGGCTGCGACGGCAACAAAAGTTGCTAGTGTGAATCAGCCTTTAGATCGAACTACATAATTATATTATCTAGGTACTATTTGACCTTTAAGTATTTCAAAAATAATATTCGCGCTTTTACTTGTAGGAGGAGATTCTGCTCTAGCAAGCTCTTGATGGCACAAATTTTGTTGATTTAACGGACGATTAAGCTAGATGTATGGGAAACATTTTTCAGTAGAACTTGTACAGTAAGCCAGAACAACAGAAAGTTTCATTACGAAATTATTGCCATCATTTTTGAGGACGAGTGCTTTAGCACTACATAATAATCCCCCCTTTCATACTTACAATTATAAATATATTTTCTATACCTTTTTAAGTTCAAATTAAAATGAGTCAAAATTAAATTAAAATAAATTATGCTCAAATTTAAAGGAGTCAAGTTCAAAATGAAAATAATTCAATTTCAGATTAATATAAGTAAGTTCAAACTATAATAAGTCAAGCTGAAGTTAAAATAAAATCAAGTAAAATAAGCCAAGTTCAAATTAAAATTAATCCAATTCAATTAAGCTAGTAAATTCAGAATAAAACAAAATAAATAAATTTAAATCAAATTTTCGGCTCGGTATAGTGTATTTTATCGAATTAGATTAGTGTAGTTCTTTCACAAATACTCTGATCGCAAGAGACAAAATATCAGCATAATTTTTCCCTTTCCGTGTTCCATTTCGAAAGCTGCAGATGCATTCAAAGGTCGGTCAATACTCTCAAGCGATGTTACGCATACATTGGTCAATCCTTGTAACTAATTTTGACTGATATATGTAAATATATCACTATTTGCCATGAGATGGCATTAATACTGTACAACATATTATATCTATGAGATGACCTTCCAAGTTATCGAAAATATTTACGGTTGAAATTTGGCGAGCTTTGAGCCTCTCACCTGATGATCTGCGGTGCAACGGATTCTCATCGCATTGTACAATATATTGTTTTTGGCAGAACGAACAAGGGTTGCGAGTAGTATAATGGCTTAGTATTGTTTTAGAGAAACAGAACATGCCGCCCTCGTCTCTTAATACTTTCATGCTAAGAGCAATAAGCATTCTGGGGCAATGTATTCTGAACAACAGAAAGAACCAAGACCACGAGCAGGAAATGCAACTTTGGTGCCATTCTGGTCATCATTATCGACAGCACGGCACCCTAAGGTGGTAATTGCATTAATAGTGAATCTATACTGATGAGGCTGCAGATCATGCGGCTGCCACGCATTATATAGTGGTACAGTAGACAAGTCGGTTGTTTCTATCACTAAGTAATATGTAAGGAGCTTATTGCAATCTGAAGAAAACTGTCGATGTGTCAGGTTTAGTTTGTCATGAAGTGATATAGGGTATTTACAGTAGTTTCAGCTTATGTTTATCTATTATTTACATTTTTGATATTTGTATACAGTAGCTTTAGCCTAAGATTACCCACTTTTCATATATTTCAGGTTTTCATAGACAATAGCTCCGGCTCATTTTAATCTACCTTCTACATTTTTCTTGTTATGAGAGACAGTATCTCTACTTCACGCTTATTCATGGTTTTACAATTTTTAGACTATGATTTAGAGTAGCTACATATCAAATTTATGCATTCTTTGCAAGTTTCAGGATATGATATACAGATGCTCCAGCTATTATTATGTTGACGATTGCGTTTGATGTAGTTGCATCAGTTTTTTATAGATATAAAAAAGATGCATTAACCAAACTCAGTACCATTCGAATTCACGTAGAGACACGCTGTCCGGTTCACAGTCATGTCAAATATAGACCGTTTTTCTTCAGCTCATTACTTGATACTCTGCATACTGCTGTGGGTTTACAGGCCTTCCCCAGCAAGAGAGAGAGGGTTTAGGGGTCGCAGATTGTCGCATGGAGTCTTCCGGCACTGGCACCACAGCTCTAGAGAATCTGTGCTCGACTGCAGCCGTATACTTCTCGTGAACCTTATGGCTTATACAGTATCTGCAGCACAAGCCAGTGCATGCGGGTTTCCCAATTGGGGGTACGGTCAAGTTGACTTTAGCTTCACGGGTTTAATTCACACTCATGTCAAATTGAAACCAGTTTCCTGTAATTAAACACCTGGCATTCATACAAGCTGGTCTCTCCTAAGTTGAACTGTAAACAGTTACAGCGATTTCATTTTAATCCTTCCCTTAATACATTGTAAGTTGTTCCCAATAGAGCGACAAGATCCGGATAGGGTTCAACGTACTAACCCGATTTAAAAACGCAACATTTTTGGTACTGGAGTCGCTATAGTGTGTGTCTACCTGTGATTCAGGTTTATTACTTGTACCTTTCAATTAGGCTAGACAGGTATCCGAGCTGAACTGCACCCATCTAACCCTATTCACTTAAGTGTTTGAATGGCTTCAACGATGTACCTACAACGGTACTTTTTGAAAGAGACGTTAATGATCGCCTGCGAAATAGCGGACAAAAACTCCCACATACAGCTCGAAGAACAACCTTAAGTCAGCAGTTCCATCCGTATTTCATAGTGAACATTTGAAATAGACTCCCGTGCAATGTTGTCGGTGCGGAGACAGTCGACACGTTTAAAAATCGTCTATGCAAACATTGGGAGAGATATCCTTCACGGCTAAAACTCCTCCTCCAGGAGTCGCAAACTCTTAACGGCCTAAGCTTCAGAGGCCACCTAAATCCATCTTCTCTTTTCCACTCCAACTACAGAGAAAGACGTGTCTTAGCTCGGCATATTAGCGGCTATTGATCATGCTCACGTGCATCGTCTCTCTGACTGAGATTCTTCCCTAACCCTTTTTTTTTCTTCTTTCTTCCGAGTCCTCTATTTCCTTCTGACATAATGGCAATAGCTCGTTGAGCGCCGGGGCGTATGTGTCTGTGTCTCTTTGAGAATGTGCCTGTTGGTTTGTCTACTGCCGCCTATCTAATCTGTCCAAACGACTAAAACTTAACCTAACCTAACTCTTATTTTGAAGTAGCCACTCGCCATGACAGGTTGAATCTATTAGTTTTAGATTACGTAACAGTGGCACATTGCCATTCATTTCGTGCCTATTGACATAAGCGTGCTGTTGATATCTGCAAGTATGGTCTAATTCTACTAACGTCTTTTCCTTGGGCGCGGCTTCCTCTTATTATCTGTTCTGGCACAATGCTGTTTAATATATACTGGTAAGTGGTAGACATACTGGCGAACCTATAGCAGAACTATAACTGTTTTAAAGAAAGATATTATAATTATGAAACAGCCTTTCTTCAACCATAATGTCTTATCAGACATAAAAGACGTAATCAATTTCAGTGTGCAGGAAGCAGGAGCGTGCAGCACTCGTGCAGACAGCCACAGCAGTGCAGTGTGTGCAGCGTGAGCAGCTTCTGCACAATTCTGCTCATTGGAGCAGTAGCAGCGTAATCCTTATCTCCAAGCAGGTTCGGCAGTACTTTAGTTATCGCTCCAGCCTGCTGTGCCATTGACATTTTCTCAGAAATAATAGTGTGACTGCACTCAGTTTTTTGTAGCTATCCATGGGCACATGAGCTCTTTTAACTTACCTTTGTGTATAAGTTCACTTTGCATACCCATGAATATGAACTCCATACCCTCGGGTGTAAACCCTCCATGTTTACCCTCGATTGTAAGCCTTTTTTGCCTACCTTGGAGTGTAGGCCCTCCTAGCTTACCCTTGCGTGTAAACCCTCCATACCTAACCTCAGGTGTATGCCATCCATACTTGCCCATGCGTGTAAACCTACCTTACTTGCCCTGACATATAAGCCGTCCTTGCTTACCTTCGCGTGAAAGAGTTTCTTGCTTACCCTCGCGCAACACCTACTTACCCTTGTGTGTTTGCTCTACATTGTTAGCCTCGCGTCTGAGCCCTGCTTGCATGCTTCCCCTCGCGTATAAGCCCTCTTAGCCTACCATCCGTGCAATAGCGCATCACTTATTCTGGCGGAGGCCAATTTGCTTTTTTCAGTTCGAGGGAAATTCGAGACCCCATTCAAGACATGTTAGCAGAAACAGCCTCCAGATACAGTAATTATATTATAACACCGAATTCGATTTATCGCTCCAAGAATTCCGCAAAGTTTAGAAAATCCCCCATAGCATTTCGACATTCTATCACGGAGAATAATGGTGTGTAGCTGGCTCAACGAGGGCGCAATTTTGAGAATGGGCCTCATGTTTCAGGTGGGTGCGTACAGGGGCCCTGCAGACCTGGGATCTCTGCTGCTATCGCTCCTGCATTTCACATCCTACATTGTGGTGCTGGGCGACAGACCTCCAGAGAATACAAATAAATCTCAGCCACATTCCAGGGCACCTTTGCCAAAAGTTCAAATCTCGCACAATCGTTCTGGATTGGAGAAAATCTTCCGTGGGATTTCAGCGAAGACTCTGCCGACCCAAGAGAATGATGTCAAGGAAGTTGAAGATGGTGTAACGATGGATGATGGTGGGGCTGACGCTAGAGATGGAAGTTACCAGAGAGCTAAAGAACTGTTGGATGCGCCCAGAACTTATGTCAGAAATGAAAGTGAGCTGCGAGTTAAGCAGCAGGTGGAACTTTCTGAAGTAAAGCCTAAAGATGAAGGTGAAAAATCATCTGACCGATTCACAGGAAGTTCGATGGGTTCCATGGATGCTAAGAAATCAAAACTTTCTTTTCTCAGTAACTCCGAGAAAACGTTTCCCGCCAAAACGTTAGCTAAAAGTGAAGCAAAGATACATTCCACCTCTGAAAAAAAGGCACACCACGGCAGTGAAAAAAATGTTTGGATTAAACATGCAGTTTCCACGGTGGATGAAATCAGAAACAAAACTCTGGCGAAGGATTTGTACGAAGAAGGCGTCTCTCCGCCAGATTCAATGGAAACGTTAACAAAATTCGAGAAGATTAATGCCATTTCCATAGAAACTGGAAGAGAAATGACTGGAAGAGACGTTTTTACGGGAGACAGACGGTCAAAGCTTGGGCAACAGAAGCCAAGCACGCCATTGACGAATAATCGAACAAGTGCAGCAAATGCATCGAACAGTGGAGGAATGGACACTGCTCAAGAAGTGAGGAGGAGTGTCGCCAATAACGAGGAAGTATTGTCTGATTTTGGCCAAGGAAATGTGAAAATTAACGTCTATAACACTGGAAGTCGAAAAATGAAAGAAGGCATAGAGTCCAAATTCGTTCATTTGAAGGGTATGTTGAGAAAATCCGCTGCAGCAACAATAGAACTGAACACGCTGAAAGTTATCGAAGATGCAGACAGGGTGTGGAGTCAAGACCTGCGAGCCCCTTGGCTAGGTCTGCCTCTCACCGGAAGTGAAGTACACTATTTCCTAGCAGAGTACTCGGTACGTATGACACAAATGCTAAAGATAAGGTGAACTTGACTATACATCTCATGTGGGAAATTGGAAATCCATATGCATTGGTTCGTGCTGCAGATTGATGCCCCCTGGCCCCAGTGGATTGTACGGCAGCAGTCGATGATAAATTGTCAGAGCTATGGTGTCAGAGACGGAAGGTTGATGAGACAACTGCCCCCTCGGCCATAGATATACTGTATTGCTGGTTAGGGTCAGTATCCCTCAGTAACGCCTAAAAGTGCTGATTCAGCTAGCTAAGCACTACAAAATCCACCTGCGTAGCAGAAAGGCTCGATCCTCCGCACTAGCTTTCATTAGGCCGACGTCCTAACATTCAGCCACTGCCTGCATTGATTCAGTGATAGTTTCAGGAATGAGCGCGAAATGAGTGTAAGATGTCTAGCTTGGTAATAGGTGACAATTATTGCGTTCGGTAAAGCCCGTTGCCCACGTAACAACTTTCGTTGCCGCTTGCAGCCTATAGAAGCAATTTAACTAATCCGTTTACGTAGCCGCGGCACGTCTTCGGCTTGCGCAATAATTTAACTATAAAATAACTGTCCAGTATCTCAGTCGCTACTGCAATTTATGTACCATAGCAAGTGGCAATGCATGGTGAAGTTTCAGCTATCAATCCTAAGTATGAGTAGCTACTTTAAGTACATAAAATTGTTTTTTTTTTTAAGAATTAGTGTACGACGTTCATAGCGGTCATGCTGTAGTCACGGCTACCACTACGCTGCCGGATTATAAATTGAGTTGGTTCTAGGCTGCCGGCAACGAAAGTTGTTATGTGGGTACTGGGCTTCAGGATCGTTTACAAGAAGCGCATATTCAGTACTATTGTAGCGGGGAGGCATGGCGCTACTGTCAATTTTTTTCATTTTTTCCCGGTCGGCTAACCTCTCTGCCACTTCGCTCCAGGGAGAAACAAAATACCAGGACAACAGAACAAAGCACTTTATTTAGGTTTCTCT
>LQNS02277098.1:1895915-1909043 GCA_001587735.2 Parhyale hawaiensis | reverse complement strand
TAATATTTCTAACAAATTACTGTACACACAATTTTTAATGTAAGCTGTAATATAATAATCGAAGAACACCTCCCGCCTGTGGAGACACAAATGTTTAATAAATAAATAAATAAATTGTGCGGAGATGCAACGGTTGCTGTCGTGTGCATTCGCCGTTGCAACCCCTTGGAGGGTCATAAAGTCTTGGCAGAAGGTCGTTTTACCTCACGGACTTTAGCATCAATTGTTCAATATATACTTTTTGTAAGATATTCCTTCCCCTTTCCACCACCGAAAATAAAATGTTTCTCAAGCTGCTGACGGATGGAAATTATGTGGGCTTCAATCTGTTGGATGAGGAGCGCTGCCTTTCTCGTTGCATATTCCCAGTGCCGCATTCCCAGGGGGGAACATGGCGCTGTGTGTGTCAAATCATCCATACGAAATCGGGGTCTGGCTAAAGGACATGGAATTAACCAAGTAAATTTTCGGCAAAAGTCAACTCTAATGACACACAGGATCCCACAATACCGGAAAGGGTCCATGTTCATTTCCTTAACGCTATCTGTACCACGGGGGTATTATCATTATTTGCCCCCCCCCACCAGGAATGCAATACAATTGGACCAAGAATCCTCATAACAAATATAACACAGCCTTGTATGAAAATAATTAAACCTAAGTTCTTGAAACGTTTGGTTCCATCCAGAATCTTTAAAGGTGACATCGCGGCACATATTGTCTATTTAGAATGATTTTTATTTTCCAAGGATTTGATAAGGAAATGCAAAAAAAAAAAACTGCGGAGATATACACTGCCAGTTAGAGCAAGAGGGAGATTTGACACTCAAGAAATTCATACAAATACGCACGCCACGACAAAAAATAGACGCTACTGCCTGCCACAATAATTGTATAATGAAACATCAGAGCCTATACTATTACTATGATGTAGGCATTTGGTCGAAATTTCGTATCATATCTTTCTGTTTTTTTCTTTTGCGTACTGATGTATCTATCTTTAATTCTTTTTTAATGCAGATCACTTAGGCGTTTCAAATTTACACCGGTAGGGAACTTTCAAGTTTATTTCTCCTTCTACCAGGCTGCGTTATTTCGCTCGAAACAGTTCTTTGTCTGAATCTTATGTAAACCTGCTGGAATACCGAAACCTCTGGTGTGTGTGGTAGCAGAGCCTTGTACAGCTGCGTCCGATGTGAAGTCCGCACGTACATACAGCTGCCAGTTTGTAATGCCAGTGATGCTTCAAGATTTTAGGGCACGCTCGACTGGGTGCCGAAATTCGGCCTGCGAGGCCTGACTTACTTGTTCGAAATTTCAGACAAAAGTTTTGGCTTTGCAACTCTGAAACTGCGCTTCAGGTGTTAGAATCAACCCGATGACGTAGAGCAAATAAAGTGTCGATTTTATGAAACAAGATTGAGTTTCTGCAAGTCTCGCCTGAGACTCACTTGAGCGGGTTGAAACCAGTGCACCTGCCTGATATGTTGAATAGGTAAAACCTCGATCTTGCTTTATTTAAGCACCTAATTACACGTGCCCTTAGTTTTCTATTTATGGAAGATTAGGTGTTAGTGTTCCGGCTGACTGTACCGTTCGTTGTACTCGAGTTCCGGATTGCTGCAGATGCCTTTAATCTTGCAGCACTGATAATATCGGATTTGAAGCGATCCGAATCGTTTGTAAGAAAAAAAAAATATTTGTTGCGCACTTGCTGATTGCTTGGTTCTTTTTTTTCTACTGCGACTACGATTCCACATTAGCTAGATAGTTGTTCAAAATATGGGATAGGACAAAATGAGCTTTGACAAAAACAAATATCGGCATAAAATTAGTTATATATGCAGTATGGCTTTTGACAAACTATGAGCAGCATTACACAGAAGTCTCGCTCAGTAATCTGCAAGAAAAATCTGGTAATGTTTGCAAACTAGAAGTAGAATTGTAGCAATTTGCGACAGTAATCTACAAGAAGTACATATACTATGATGTTCACTAAGAGTAGCATTACAACAAAGTTTGCCAGAGTAAATTGTGAGAAGTAGTCAGTGACACTATCTAAGAGCAACATTACAGTAAAGTTGCAGCGTAAACTATAAGAAGCATACGATGATATTCATTAACAAGGTGCAGCATTACAGCAAAGTTTAACTTCATGTGTGCAGCACGGAATGGAAGATGCCTGCTGATAAACAGTTTGGTGGACCCTATCCAGACGGCGGCTGGTCGGGTATCGTGGGGATGCTGCAGAATGATGTGAGTAGCCCTACACTGCAGTAATATTAACTAGCCACACAAGTAGTATATTATAACAGCAATATTGGCCAGTTAAGGTAATATGTTCATAGAATGAAATAATGAATTATTCGTCAATCATAGCAATGATTACAGTATTTTTGGCCAGTAGTGGCAATGCTTACGTTATTGGTCAGTCTTAACAATAATTGCATGTAGCTCGATCGAGTGACCCCCGCTCATAGCAGTGCCATACTTATAAGGGACACATCTTCCTCACAGAATACTTTTATTACTTACTGATACCATGTATTTCCCGCTATTATTGTCAGTTAATCATCCAGTTCTCTAAATACCTTAATTTTGTCCCATCCAGACTGCAGACTTGGCCATGGCGGGACTAGGGCTGTCTGTAGACAGACAACGTGTACTGGACGTGTCTCCACCAGTCCTGCGCGACAACGCAGGTCTGCTCGTGTCCAGAACACGTCCGTACATGTTCTACTGGCGTACCTTCACCGAAGCCTTCTCTAGGTCAGTATTTCGGGGAGATTTACGTTTTGCTCGTCTTTTCTCGTAAGATCTTTGGGAGAAACACACGAGCTGCCGCGGAGGTCATCCTTTTAGAATGGAGACAATTAGGTGCTGAGCTCCTCCGATCAGTTCATATATTATCGTGCCGGAGCCACACTTTGCGATCACACGCCCAACTTAAGAGCGAACGTTTAGCAAGAGCTACCCACGAAAAGTACTCAAGTTGAACGATTTGCCAGCTGATTATCCGTTCGTAGGTTGAACGTACGATTGCATAGCGTGGCCCTGGCTTGAAGCGATCTGTGTTGTTATTAGATTCATTGTCGGGATATAATTCTGTAGAGTATGTCTACAGTATAAGATTTCAAGTAAGTCGTTAATGGCTTTCTGAGTGGTTCTTGTTAGCAGAGAGTGGGGTCTCCTGGGGTCGATTACTGCTCCATGCAGATTTTTACAACCCTATCATTGACACCCGGGCTTACATTTTAACAATAAGAGCCTAACGATATATCTGCAGCGAATATGGGCGCTAACTGCACCATTTCCGAAGCTTCTTACGAGAAGTTTGTGAAAACTTTTCAGCGTCAGGAAAAGCTAAAAGGGAAAAGGAAATTTTGATAAATTATTTTTCAAATTTATTTTCAACTTTTGCCGAGTCTCAAAGTTTGGCAGAAATAATTACAAAAGGCTGTGCTTAGAAAATATCATAGGTTTGACCAAGCATTGGTGATGTTTGGAAAACTTGTCATACGCACCACGTACGTATATATATGACGAGACAAAATGGTTACATGCTAACAGTTTTTTTTTATCGTAAAAAGTATGAGAAAATAACTAATTGGGCTTTCTTGACTGCGTATTCGGCTGATTGTATTGACTCCAAACCTTGTCTAGTCAAACGAAAAAAATCAACGTAATCTTAGAGAGTGAAACAGAGCGACTCATCAGCTGAATGATGATAAAACGATTACATGAACTGTACATATATGATCATTGTGCAGCATTACACATAGTTCTGATATATGATCATTGTACATATATGATCGTTGTACAGCATTACACATAGTTCTGATTGGCATAGTGCCAGTTCACCATTAGCTATAGGGCTGTATGGTATGGTGTGGTAACAATACATCATTTTTCTGAAGTCATTACTGTGATGTAACTATAGTGCACTATTTCTTTCAGACCAGTATTATGTTGTAACAGTGCACTATTTCTCTTAGATAAGTCACGTGATGAAGTAGTACAATATTTTTCACAGGCCTAATGTAACGTAACAGTGAGCTATTTTCCTCAGGCCAGTTATATAATGAAACACTACACTATTTCCCTCAGACCAGTATTGCAATTTAATAGTGAGCTATTTCTTTCAGACCATTGTTATGATGCAACAATGCACTATTTCCCTCAGACTGGTATTGTAATGTAACAGCACACTATTTCCTCAGACATGTATTATAATGTAACAGTGCACTATTTCATTCAGACCAGTATTATGATGTAATAGTACACTATTTTCCTCAGACAAGCATTACGATTCAACAGTGCACTATTTCATTCAGACCAGTATTATGATGTAATAGTACACTATTTCCATCAGACAAGCATTGCGATTTAACAGTGCACTATTTTCCTCAGACCAGTACTGTGATGTAACATTGCATCATTTCCTTCAGACCAGTATTATGAAGTAACACTACGCCATTTCCTTCAGACCATTATTATGATGTAACAGTACGCTATTTCCCTCAGACCGGTATGGGCAGTGCTGGCGGTGCTGTGGCTGCTGATGGGTGCCGTGCTGTACGTCGTGACGCTGCGCAACCATTCGTACCTCGCCATAATTTTTTACCTCTTTGGATCCTTCACTCAGCAGGGTGAGTAAGGCTGTCAGTTTTCCAAGCAACCACTGCGGTATTTCTAATTTCTATGAGCCCGTCTAGGGGCTTCAGAAAATTGAGCAAAATTATATCGGTAAATTATTTTCACAGTATTCTCATCCTTCAAACTAAAACCGTAGTTCAATCAAAAAATCAGGTTTATGATAATAAGAATGATGGACGCTGGAATTAATTTCAGTGCTTGTCATTTTTGTCTTTCTCGTGATTTTTAAGTCATGTTTCTCAAAGAATCAATCAGATCAAATCAGTTGGTGTATTGTTTGCACATGATGCATATTAGCATGTTGCCTGCCCTCTTAAGTATCACGTTCACTTGAACAAATGCCTCGACGTTTGCGCTGCATTTCCATAGCCTCGGCCGCCTTGAATACTGGGTAATTTTTACTCGAAGTCAAGAGCGAGGCCGACAGAGAGACTACCTAATCATCCACATATCTACACTCAGCAGCTCAGCAAGTGCAATGCTCATGCTTCACTCAAGTTGCATTGGAGGTTTTCACATCTCGATATGATAATTACATTTGAGTCAGAGAATCGCGGCAACATGAATGAACAATAAAGGGGTATCGATGCTGTCGATGCATTAATTATGTTACCATTATATGTAGAAATTAGATATTGTACTCTCCATAGGGGCACTTCCTGGCATAACCGTTTCCTGTTGAAAGAGATATGGTGCCTTGTTTAGTAAAACTTCCTCTAGGTAACTGCTGCAGGCAGCAGTATGGTCCTCTGCAATAGAAATTTCCTCATCTAATCATTATCTACAAGCAGCATATGGAGTGCTGCAATAAAAAATCTTCCCTACCAACCGCAACCAACAAGCAACAACAATGTGATGCCCGTTTCTTACAGGCAGCAGGCTGGTACTCTGCAATAAAAACATCTCCACCTAACCATTACCTACAGGCAGCAGGCTGGTACTCACAATAAAAACATCCCTACCTAACCATTACCTACAGGCAGCAAGCTGGTACTCTGCAATAAAAAATATCCCCACCTAACCATTACGTACAGGCAGCAAGCTGATACTCTGCAATAAAAACATCCCCACCTAACCATTACGTACAGGCAGCAAGCTGGTACTCTGCAATAAAAACATCCCCACCTAACCATTACCTACAGGCAGCAAGCTGGTACTCTGCAATAAAAACATCCCCATCTAACCATTACCTACAGGCAGCAAGCTGGTCCTTTGAAATAAAAACAACCCCACCTAACCATTACCTACAGGCAGCGAGATGGTGCCCGGAACCTTCCGTGGACGCCTGGCCTACGCCTCGGTCTGGATGTGTGCCCTCATCGTGTACGCCTCGTACCTCTCGCGCTTCACGACCGTGCTGACCCTCGAGCGCGACCCTCTTGACCTCTCGACGCTTCGTGCTGCCGTTGATGCTGGTTACAGCATTGCCCTCATCGATGCCACCCTAATGCAGCACTCCATCATGACGGTGTGTAGAATCAGCAGCATTACTGTACCACTGTAACTCTATCAGTACGCTGTGGTTCGTTAACTGGTACCGCGTCCTTATGTGTTCCTAATTAACTGTATTTATTTATTTATTTTATTTACTGCAACGGGTGTAATTGGTGTGAAGCATACATATGTAGTGGTAGGAAATTGCATGACTGAAGGGTTCCGGTACACTGGCATAGTACTTACCGTACCTTCTGAATTACATCTTTAGAGTCATGCGTCTAAAGTAATGTAACTAAATCGCAATGATTAATGCATTTCCAGTAATGAGTAATAACTCTTAGCATGTTATAGTACTTGGTTACGTAGAGTGCAGAGAATGGAAGATTACTACTATGTCAGAACTGTGCTGATTATGTTGGTTGTAGTGTACACTTTCTGTGTTAACTGTACACTACTGTGTACTGGCTGTGCTGGATATCCTGTGTGCATTAATTGTGCTTGTTTCCTGGGTGCGGAAAGCAGAACTGTCCAGACACAGTTCCTCTCGTAGTCAGCAAAGAATATCGCAAGTGCTCTAGACTAAGCCAGGGCGCTATATGTAGATTATAGAGGAAAGATGCAGAGCTCGCAATATTGCATGCGTACTGAAAGAGGCTTTTAGAAACCAGGGAATCGGAAGTTGGGGGAGCACCATTGTGCTTAAGCTCTCGATGTCTTTTGAAAAGCCTCGAATCTGAATTTTGCATGTACTTTGCAATTGCTAAAACCTCTACCGCTGGGCCGGGTTAAGCCCCGAATCTTCTTCAATCCTATAAATCCGCATCTTCTCTCCGCAGTCTCCACAGTACGCCGAGCTTATCTCTGAATCTCCACCGCTCGTGGTGAAGAATGCGGAGGCGGGGCTGGAGGCCGTCAAGCAAGGCAATGTAAGGAATGGCTAAGGGCACTCTAGGAAATGGGCAGTGCCAAATGGAAGGTAATGTAAGGAATGGCTAAGGGCACTCTAGGAAAAGGGCAGTGCCAAATGAAAAAAAAATGTAGCACGATTTGAGCTGTACATGCTGAGGTATTGTGACAGTTAACAATTATGAGAGTGAGCTTCATACGTTGTAGTCATGCCTCACAATCGCGTACTAGCCATGTAACATTCGGATGTTCTATTTCTAAAAATACGTTACTAGCTGCCTGTGCGCTCTGTGCGGATAAAATCCGCACATCTAACACAATTTGGACAGCTTATATGATTAGTGTTGTAACTCCTCTGCTTAAATTTAGTGCCTTACTGCACTATTCCTAGTAGGCCTCCATTTGCTAATCTAGAAATACTCGATTTGCAGGCAGCACTACTGTTTGACTCCATACCTCTGCTCTTCGCTTCCCGTGCTAACTGCTCTCTGCTCCACCACAGCTACGCCATGTTCAGCGACCATCAGTACCTCGGCTACCGAAAGCGCAGTCCCTTCTCTCGCTCTCTGACCGTAGCGTGAGTTGTCCTCTCATACTATTAGCGGTGCAGTCCCTTCTCTCGCTCTCTGACCGTAGCGTGAGTTGTCCTCTCATACTATTAGCAGTGCAGTCCCTTCTCTCGCTCTCTGACCGTAGCGTGAGTTGTCCTCTCATACTATTAGCAGTGCAGTCCCTTCTCTCGCTCTCTGACCGTAGCGTGAGTTGTACTCTCATACTATTAGCAGTGCAGTCCCTTCTCTGGCTGTAGCGTAATTTTATGTAGTACTATAATATTGTTATTATATTTTTAAAATATTATGGCAGTAATATGCGCAGATGCCTATGTCAATTTTTCCCGTTGAGCGAAGTAGGAGTTGAACAACTCCTCACAAGAAGATCGTGCTTGCCCCGGCCTCGGAACTGTAGGTAGCAAGGTTCCATCAGACTCTCGGTGGTGAAGTGACAACGGCTCGGCATCGCATCAACAGAGGCCCGGGTTCGATTCCCCGGACGGCACGCTACGGATTTTCACTGCGTGGAGCACTCCAGCACCGAGAGGCCAGGCGATGCACGGCGAGGGATCCTAAATCGACTCTCATCACAGACTGCTTCTCCTGCTCTTCACACTACCAGTTCTTCAAAATTCTAGAAATAAGGCAAAAAGAAAACCCCGATAGGTGTATCCACTGTACCCTGTATACGAGATAATAAATGATATTTGTTTTGTTTTGTTTGTTTGTTTAGAGGACGCAGTATGGGTCTTTAGCAATGGGTTACGTAAGAATGGTTTGCCCATTGCATGATACATGAAATTGTGATTCCTCCCCCCAAAAAACCTCATATGTTACCCAAGCCTTAATCAACCTATTATAATTTCAACTTTTATCATTTTCAGCTTGATGTTCTCTTATGCGGTATTCATCGCTGCTTGTGCGCAAATCTGTCCTTAACACCCTACAACTTCTTGCCTTTTCCTTAGGCTAAGGATTGCTTAGTTGACGGTATAGGTGCTTTGGGATGAGTGGTACGGCAGCTATGCCCTAGCTGCCTAGCAGCATTCCAAGGCTTCTTAGTCTTCCTATAGACGAGCATGACCTCATTACCGCTAGCTTTGTAACAGCTACTTTCCTGATAATTTGTTCTGTCCTATTCCTTCACCAATGGGTTAGGTTGAAGCTAAATGCAAGAATGGATTTCTGCCTATACATATAAGGGTAGCTTTCCAGACCTACTACGTCAGTCCAGTGTCATTCCAGGAGGACGTTTCAGACAATGCTAATGCAACGAGAATCCGCAATAGATGTCTGGGAGATTATAGTTTAAATTTGTCATTTGTTCTCGTTTGAAGTGACATATTGCCTCTGTGCAGACGGGCTCCCACTACAACTTTCTGGTCTTTGTACGTTGTGCGAAGTGTTCGAACATGTTGTTAATGTTCATGCTAAAACAGTTGTGTATTTATTTGCCAGTAGTTTGATAAAATACTACCCGATACCCTATTAAAAATTTCAGCAGTCATTCCGACGGCACTGCGCAATTTTAAGCGCTATATACACCCGCGATCTCCGCTGTAATTGCGCAACGGCTGCGCAGTTATGTCCGCTTTTCAAGGGTATAGCAACATTCTTATGCTTATTGCTGTGAGTTTTTATATATCATTTGTCAAAGAACAAAGTTTTGTTAACTATTTGTTTCATATACCGTTTGTTTAATCGCTTTGTTCCATTGTCCTATTAAGTATTTAAGGCGTATGCAAATTGAGACCTTGTTGAACTGTTATGCGAAACGGTAATTTTGTTCTGCTAAATGTTGAAACCTTATCTGTTGCTTGGTTGCTACCCTTAAAAAGCGGACATAACTGCGCAGCCGTTGCACAATTACTGCGGTGTTCGCGGGTGTATGTACTTCTTCAAACTGCGCAGCGCCGCTGGCATGACTGCTGAAATTTTTAATAGGGTATGTCAGCTGGCATCTTCCAGGTGTCAAGGGCGAAGTTTCGGTTACTTCTCTAACTTTGGAGCGAATGAAAATTCAGAAAGACGACGAAATTTGTCTTGTTTACATAGAACTAACAAAATATTCTGATGCTGTGTACTGCATATGAGGAACAAAAGGCTGGAGTGTGAACCCGGCTTAGGAGACGGTAAAGGTGTTATCGATTGGTGTAGAGAAGATCTCACTAGATTTGACATGCCTAGACTTGATGTAGAAATTTTGGCTTTTCGCCACTTTGAATCAAGTTACAGGTGTTAGCAATAACCTGATCATACTGGAAACGGTTGACAATTCCATTATACTGTGAAAAAATTAAATTTGGCCGTTTCAGGATGTAGAGTCAAGCAGGGAAATAAAAAGACCATTATGGTGGGTAAACAATAAACCCCCTCACCTGAGATAAAAAATAATATATTTACCTAATGGGGTGAGTTAACTTCTCACTCCCAATAAGGGCCTTTTGTTTCTTACCTCTACATGACTGTACGGATTTCGGTTGAACACCATTAACTCGATTCAACAGGGTGAAGCCAACTCATCAAACCACTAGGTCGATCGACGAATGCTTATGTATCGTATTCCAACGATATACGTGTCTGTGCTGCGTTGACACTCACGCCACAACTTCAGTGTACTTTCATTTTAGAAATACAGAATGCAGTCTAAACGACAAATTCATTATTTTTCAGTATTCACAAGTTTATACTATCGGGAACGCTGTCGCGGCTCTGGGAGCAATGGAGGATGATGGGAATCCTGAAGCCCAATTCCCACTCTGACCAATCCAGCAATCTTCAGTTCACCGCCCGCTTGCGTTCCACCTTCCGCAGAGACTATCAACCAAAGGCTACGGACGACTTCAATCATAACATTGCCGAAAAACATCCGAATAAAAATTTGGCAAACAGAAACTTCCGGAAACAGAATAAACCCCTTGACGACAGCCCCGGCAGCTCAGACTCTCCTGTCGGCAAGAGACCACAACATCGCGACGATCTCTCAGGAGCAGAAAACTGCAATGAAACTCACCCCTGTGCAGAAAAACTCGCTGATGGGACGGAGACAATTGAGCCGCGACGAATTAGAAGCAAAAGAGTGAAGGATTTTCGAAACTCGTCCATCCTGCACAACGTTGGCTACACCAGCAGCTGCGACACTCATGACGCAGGGGACATCGATCCTCTCGGTATTGATAAAACGGTGGGCGCTTTCGGAGTTCTGGCACTAGGCATTGTGATGTCCATTGTTTTGCTATGTATCGAGATCATCGCGCGCCGGAAATTACTGAGCACAAATGCCTCAAAAACAGGAGCACCAGGACTGCGTCACACGCACTTGATAAATCACGAACATCTGTTTCATAAAACAGCGATTTTACCCGGGGAGGATGCAAGTGCCGTGGAATATTTCTCAGCTGGACTAATGCGTGCTCGTAGTGACGTGCAGAAGGTCAGGGTTATCCGGGCCTACGTTTGAATCCTGCTATTACATTCGTCTCGTGCCCGGCACATAGTGATGTCATGCGAGTATCATTGCCTGTCCACTTACATTTTAGTTGAACTGGCATGTGGGATTAACCTAAATTGACGTACACAATTTGTGCTGCAGATAGAAACCTGCTAGGTCTGAGGTGTGCAGTCAACCGCAAATGGCCAGAGCTGTGGCGTCAAAGACGAGAGGCTCAGGACCTCCCCCTTCCCCGACTGCTCCTATTTCTAGTGATGCTAGAGCGTTTGTAGTGGAGAATGAATGCCAGAAACGCTGACGCTGATATCTGAGCATGACAAAAATTCACCAGCCTTGCGGGGAGGCGAACGCCCATGCTTCAGCAAGCAAGCACAGCCCCCTAGTATCTGGCATTACCGGTGAGGGGGCAGAGAAATCTGAGTTGAACAAATTTTGGGCTGCAATGTCAACAAGACTTGGGATTTACCACAACACTGCACTCGCATTGACGTATGAGATGCAAGTGTTATCTGAGTGATTGCATTTAGGACGGTACTGTGAGCAACGCACCGGCTTCTGAAAAATAACCTTCGTATTTTCACTTCAATTTGGGAGCAGACTTATTGCATGAATGGGCTTCTTTTCATGTCGAAGTAAACGGAAGGCTTAAGATATATTTTGTACCCGATTTGCTAGAATGATTATACAACTGGCCTGTTCAAGGTTGAAGTGAACGATAGGATTTAGAAAAACACAAGGAAAAAATCGGCTTTATTGCACATACAATAAGTAATACAGCTATACGAATTGGAGTCACTATAGTGTGCTTTGAGCATATGATATCGAAATAGATCTTACGTACACATACTTCGTCGAGTCTTGATGGCACTCACTATACGAGAGCAAATTGTTATTCACGTAAAATATTACAGCAGCAACAAGTAGAAGTAAGGGAGGGAACAATAAGAACGCTTTGTAGACATGAGCAAAGACAGTTTCTGCGTGTGTATATATCTACATAGACTATACAGTATACCCAACGGCCCATTCCAAATAGGTCCTTTGGCTGGTAGACAAATATTAAATAAAATGTTTTCTGACTAATATAGGCAACTCAACGCAGGCCGTTGGTGGTGAAGAAAGGATTGTCCTCGTATTTATCGGCAAAACTAAGTACTAACTGGTAAACATCTCTTTCCAATTAGCGACAATTAGTTAACTTTAGAAAACAATAAGATGACCTAAAACTATGTAAAGTTATTTTACCTCTTACCAATGGCCTGGGGTAATGATCTTTTTTCTTCTCATAACTCGTTTGAGTCACCATAAACAGCTTCTTTTTTGAGGTGGAAATGCTACTTAGGAAGCATTTTATCCACATTTAATCCATCAATCTTAGACCTATTTGATAGAAGTGGGCTGGCCAGGACAGCATGCTTTACAGTTTTACGAGATCACTTTTTCTTCAGAACCCTCCCTGCAGTAGGCCTAAATCTAAACGTAGAGGAAACAGTCGTAACATGTTTTGATAAATGTAACTTAACGTGTTCTTTTCAGTTAAGGTGTGAAGTTGAAACTATTTTTGAAATTATCGAGGGCAGTTTTTTCTCGGTGACTGCATGGGTTTTTCTGAAGGAGGACGACCTGGACATCCTGATGAACCTACACAGAGATGTGAGAAACACTTAATGACGGCGACAGTCGTGGATGAAATGCTTCCTCTGTAAAACAATAGCTGCCAGTAGACAATTCGATGTTAACGCAAGTGCTGCAACAGTGCCTGTTGTCCTGATGCTGTCGCTAAGTTTTATTAGCAACTTGACAGTAATTGCAAAGTTGTGATGCTCTTGTAGGGCTATCGAGGAGAAATGGCAAAGTTTTATTGGAAATCGAGGGGATCCTCGCTCAGAGTGTCTTACATACGCTCATACATTGCAAGCATCAGGCAGACGTACTAAATCCCATGCCTTTTGTAGAATAAGTTAAAACAGACTCTCATGCTGTGTGTCGCTTAGATTGAGGCTCATGTGTAGCACATGTAATAGCGTAGCACAAATATTTTGGCTCACACGCGCTGTGCAGCATATATTGGCTCACACGCGTTGTGTAGCATATTTTGGCTCACACGCGCTGTGCAGCATATATTGG
>LQNS02277098.1:1837872-1851875 GCA_001587735.2 Parhyale hawaiensis | reverse complement strand
ACTGTCTGAGTTTCTTCCAGATCCATTTGTTCGGGTGAGGTATACTCGGCGGACTGGTGCTCTTCATGAGTTTGCCTTGGAACCATTACGATGCCGTACGGGCCAGTATTCCCGTTCGTTTTTTGTGGATGTTTGGAATGGTCTTGGTGGCTCTGTCTTTGCTGGTGCTGGTATTGGCAGCTTTAAACGATCTGTACACAGAGATATTCTGTGATCTCGGATCTTCTTTTTTTTTCATTCTTTTCTTTCTCCCCCATCTGGGCTGGTTGCGTGGGGTTTTGTTAACCTTATGGAGTTTCTCTGTTCCTACGTTGCCAGTCTGGTGTGATTTAATAATAATAATAATAATAGATACCGTTGACCATCACAGAGGACAACACGGGGTGCGGCAGAGGCGCAATCGTAAAATCGTAAGGAATCGGAAACAAGACGGAGCGCGACCAACACAGTAAACTAACCAGAAACGGTCGGGTTCACTAGATAAGAGCCCACTGCGAAGCAGCGCCCCTCATTTAAATACAGACGGGCCTTGCCTTGAGGATTCTTGGGGCCGGGTACCGCTCAGTAACACGTCACTTCTCACATACTCTAGCAAATTATCAGGTACTCAATTATATATGTATATTATTATTTTTGTGTACTTGCAGTGTAAGTGGTTGAATATAGTAGGTAAGGATCCTTAAGGGAAGAAGCGTGAGTACCTATTTAGGATAAGACTCAGGAGAAAGAGGGAGAGTAGAATTTAGATAGGGTAGAGGATAAGCGCTAGAAAATGGGTGGACTCCTCAGTCTCTCCTTCCAAGTATATCACTTATGAGAAATTACATCTACATATAACGGCACTCCTTATCCTGTGGTGTTTAACAAGTGCCTTAAGCACCTTGTCCTTGTATTGGATTTTTTATTATTGCTTGCCCTTCAGGCAAATAATCGTATTCTTTCTTGCCCTTCAGGCAAGTGGCGAGCGTGCCTTCAGCACGGCTCCAATGTACTTTTCCCCCCAGATTATAAGTACATTTCCTACCGCCCAATCTGTGTTTGTCTCCAGCTATAGGATTTATAAATTAGGAGGTAATAAAAATAAAGAAAGCAGCATGAAGGTACATATTTATTCATTAACCCCAATGGGTATTTATATATATGCTGACAAGCTGAACTACGAACTGCAAAGCTTCTTAGAAATCTGATGGAAGTCTGATTAGGTTACATCATTGGCCCCAGAAGATCCCAGAAATAAGATATTTAACAAACCCTCAGTCCCCCCGACGTCCTCATTATAATCTCCCGTTATTTACCGCCCTGATGTTCTATCAGTTTAAGAAATACATGTTCTCGGAAACAATACTGATGATACGAAGCTATGAGAGCAGTTGAAAAATATGTAGGTTAGGACGAGTTATGATATTACAATAATAAATATAAATATGAAGAAGTCATAAAAACTTGTCTACAACCAACAAAAAGTGACAGACAGTAGTACATAGTTTAGTAGCACATCATAGACACAATGTCTACATCACGCCGAACTATTCCTGCGATTTAATACAGGCTCGTGCGCCACTAAGACGCGAGGTATGTCTCGTTTTAAATTATCAATGGTTTTTGTCTCGGCTTTTCTTCGGGCAGGTCTGGTAGTGGTCAGTGCGCTACTGAGAGGAAAAAAGCGCAAGTTGAGCATCTCCAACCTCCGGGCACGGCTGAACGCTTTCGCTCAGCTACGCCGCACAGGGGAAGGAAACGCTATGTAGACGGTCCTCTCTCGAGCGGCCCGTTCCACTCATCATAGTTGCGCTCAGGTTTCTGCTCTGCCCTGATGTCATACCGCCATAGGATTGGACTACCGGATTCCGTCTCCTGCCCCGAGTGCCACCGCGCCCCCCATACCGTCAACCACCTGTTTGAGTGTCCCGCCCACCCCACCCCCGTCCTTCCTACCTCTCTATGGGACAGCCTTTTATCTGTGACTGACTTCTTGTGTTCCCTGCCTTCCTTCTCATACCTTCCGCCACACGCCCGACCTCCTCCGGAGCCGCCCCTTACTTAACGACAACAACAAAAAACAAGAAGGTGGAAGTCTAGCGGGAATAGGTCGGCCACCTCAATCAGCAGCCCACCTACCGAAACAGAAGGGGAAGCTTTGAGAGCCTACCTAACTTTACAAAACTAACCTCGTCAGCAGGAACTGCGGCAAGCTGTAACATCTCCTGCGGAAAAGGCACTAAAGACCCTTGGGTGCTTGAGGCCCAGATACATTGTGGTGGGGAAAGGGCCCGCCAGAATATATACACCTGAGTACTGGTGGCATGTGTCATATGCGCATGTGTCAGTAGCACACCCACTGAAAATTCCTCAACACAGAGTAACTTTTGCTTCCAAATGAGCTAGACACATAACACAGAAAAAAATAACCAGAGTTACGAAGAAATTGTGCAATAGAAAAAATGATTAAAAACGTGAAGAAAATTCTTGCAGTATTCAGTTATCTACTCAGATTATTTACAAGACTTGCCGGAACAGCTACTTTTTAATGCGAAGCGATTAACTATTTTTCAAATGACACATGGATGAATTTGACGAGTAAACAAGATCTTATTACGAGAAAAAAATGGAACAAGAACTCACCATTAACAGATTAAATACTGAAAGGACAAGCAGATGATCAGGAAACCGGTAGGTACCAAGGTGTTCCCAATACAGTTACTGCCTTGGCTTTGTTGCACAAGACTGCAGAGATGGGAAACTTTGGAGATATAACGCATGATAATCGGCAGTAAGAGTGTGTGTAGGTATGTGTGTGTGAGCGTCAATGCGAAAAATGAGAGTAAATGAGAATAAGTTGATAATTCTCTACGTTTTTAAATTTTTTTAGCAAAAATTTAACAATCGGATAAGGTCAGGAGGCATCTAAAAATATTCATGATGTTGTGGGGACAGCAGTCATTATATGGAACGTGACTGGTAAGGAAAAAGTTATTAAATTATACCATTAATATAATTCGGTGTCTATTTTAATAATATTAGAGGCCAGAGGCGTGATTAAATGGCGGCAGAAATAATTATAGAACCAAACCTTCGCTGCATTCAATCTTCTTTGTTATTCGTTTCCCAGGGATGTCTTATTCGTTTCCTTCATTGATCCATGCAATTTGCTTGTCACAGCAATAGAGAAAAAAAAAAAGTTTACAGCAGAATGGTAATACAATCTAGTCTCTACACCATACTACAATTTAGAGGTACTTCGGTAGACGAAGCACTGGCTCCCTTACCGTTCAGGAAATCTACTTCTTGTGCAAAGCTGCGTAGCATCAAAAGAAGAACTTTACTGAAGAAGAAAAAAACAGCTACTGCTATGAGATCCGCCATATCTTTTTCTCTCCGATGAGGACTACCCACTTGGAAATTTAAGGGCATTTATCCTTCAGTATGTTATTGGATACCCTTTACTATTTAACCATAAGCAGACGATAAATGTCTATCAATTTCCGACTGTGTAATAGTGAAGAAAAAGCTACTTCCTGTTATACTGATATTCTACTCATTTGACGCATCAAGAAATCAAACCAAAGTTTTGATGTGAGGTAAAGAGAAAAATCAGCAACAGTTGCTTAATTTGTTGAAATATACACCTGGCACCTGTATGGAGTCGTTTTCAACTTTCAAATTGGTAAAGCAAGAACTTTATTGAGTTTTGATGTGCCTTTACTTTCGTCACGATATGCAACTTGGTTTAATCTTCGGCTACTGGCCCTGAGAAGAGCGCCATAAGATTGCAAAAAAATTTCAACCTGGCCTATTTTTCTCGTAACCATCTTCATCTGAGCTTGACATGATAAATACGAATTTTAAAAACCAAGGCACCAGTAATGACAGCAAAATTTACGAGTTTTCCTCTTTCCCATTACTTGTAAAACAATAAAACAAAAAACAAAAAAAAAGAAGAAAAGAACTTCAACAAACGGTTAAATATTAACCCCGTTTGTATCCTAGCAACAGATTGGTGTTTACGTCAGGTGGGGCCAGCAGAATCAAGAAAAGCTGAACTTCAATTCTGAATTCCACTCTGCTTAATGGGATAGGATTTTCCTTGTGCCGACATATTTAGCGAAGAAAGAAGACCAAGGAGAATGTATTAAAACCTGAATACAAAATATAAAGTGACGCATTTGATATTGCAAAAAAATATATGCTGCTAATGTGCAATATGTGTAGTATCAGAAGCTATAGGCAGGTTAGAGATAAGAAAGATTTGGTCTCTCAAGTTTAAGTGGAAGTCGTCCAGAAGTGCCTAGGAGTAGCTCGTGGATATTCAAGAAACTTATTTATTATTGATTTGAGGCTGAAATTTTCTCCTGTTTTATCCTGTCAGATCCTTTATGTTGGGAAGGAGAGACCAACGAACCAAGCTAGCAAGCAACCTACCAACAAGCTATGCTTTGTTACACAGTGAACATAAATAAATATATGAATACTATGAATAAATATAGTAAACACTTTAGTGTTTACTATATTGTTAAAGGTTGGGTAAAAACAAAGCCAACTTGACCGCATCCCAACTGGGATACCCATACTCATTTATTTCGTACCGGCCAACTGTCTCTAGAGGAATGGACGGCTACAGTCGACAAAGTCAATCAAGTTCTCTGGCGCCAGAGACGGAATGCTCTTATGTGACAACGTGTGCCTACTGACTCCTCTAAATTTCTGGGTAGGGTCAGTTCTCCCGTAGTAGTCTTCGGCCACCGAACGCTGACTCAGCACGACAGGTGACATAAGAACTCGCCTGCTTGGAAAACAGACTCGAACTCAAGCCTCTCTTCGTCTGCCAGCAACACGTTAGCCTCTTGCTAGTATTGTTGTTGCCGCAATACGGTGCCCCCGGAGCAGGACAAGTAAAGCTCAAGTAGTCTTGACCGCTCGTCCCACCTGGGAAACCCACGTGCACTTGTTCGTACCGTAAGTATATGACAAATTGAGCCCAGTAGAGTGTACGGCTGCGGTCGACTATAGATTAACGGCTATCGCGTAATATTGACGGAATACCCTATAGACCACTGCGTCCCCCTTCCTCCCAAGTCCCTAAGGCTAGTGCCCTCCCAGCGACTATGAGTGAAAGAATTGCTGATGCTACACATTCCTGAGCGTCAAGACTTTTCTTCCCTGGTATGGGCTCGTACTCCCGTCATCGCGATGATCAACAATATCGGCAATCTTGCCACTGAACTACTAGGAGTTAGAACAAACATTTAGAAAGTGAATGAATTAAGTTTAAGTAGCACATACGAGAAACGATTAAAAATTTTTGAGCCTGAAGAGTTTATGGGATGAGTATCAAAAAGACATAAAAGATTGAGTTAACTAAAACGAATACCGATCTCTGGCATTTTCTATTCTCTGAGTCGAAGTACATAAGTTAGCATCTTTGACTCGAAGACGGAAACACATGCAAGTATTTTATATTATAGTCCTGATTCTCACTCACTACATTCATTGAAGCTTCATAAAAGCAATATCGAACTACTAATAATATTCTTATATATGGGAACCTATGAGAAATTTACTGGAAGTAATGGGACTCATTAGCGAGTTATCAGAGGAATTCCGGCTAGCGGGATTATCGCCGTTTGATCAAGAGCGGCTAGAGGGAATTAAGGCGAGCGCCTAATGTTGTTTATTAGGACAACAGTCGCGCTATTGTCGAGTTGCCTGAGGGAGGGAAGATGGAGCAGCTGTCCAAAAGGCTTAAATAATTGACGATTCTGCTCTTGCACATGCGTATTGACAAATATAGGCAGTGAAGAGCCAAGTTGATCATTGAAATTTTTAAGATAATACAAGGTACTACACGAGCGCTAGATAAGCGGGAAGTCCGAGGACATTCGATGAATGTGGCAAGATATGAAAATCATCAAATGTGTTTTGTATCGCGTTGCGCTCTCTTTCTGTCGCTTGGGTGTTAAAAGTTCGTACTTTTTGTCATCTAAGGGGTGCTAAATAATGATAGTCCTCCCATCCCCAACGTAAACGAGCATGTCAGGAATAAAAGAATAGAAACTACAGACGAATAGCACCATTAATGGAAGTAACATTTATAAGCTCAATATTCAGCGTTCTCTTTATAGGCGCCAAAAACAGCTAGTACCAGGATAGGAAGACAAGAGTAACTGAAAAAGCTCCGTACTGAACTTCATTTCTCGAATGAGGACAGCATGGATATGAGCCTCTATCCTAGTACGACTAAATCGACTGGCTAGGCGGTCGGAAAGCATCCTTTCGTCAACCTTGTCTTTCAAGCTTGGCCGCTTTTCATTACTCAAGATATCAATATGGTTGATCTTCAGAAGGTTCTGGGTTTTAAAAGCTTCCCTTGCTGATGTTTTGTCATGCAAAAGGTAACCTGAGGGACATTCGAAACATTTCGAAGATCTTGAAGAAAGGAAATGATGAGCTCTGTCAAACTCCTCTCTAGAAAAATAATTCGTGCAACGATGTTGTAGCATCTCGATGCTATCCTTCCAAACGTGGTGTTCAACACAGAGTTTCTTGAGTCACTTTTTTCTTCCTACCCTGCTTACCTTCAAGCACTTCATCAAAACCAACACTGAATATTGAGTTCGTGAAGGTAAACCCGCTATAAATTGTAGTATACCTGTTAGAAGTCACATTTGCACCCTATCATGCTTCGCTTACTCTGGGAAGAGGGGACTATCACTGTTTGGCTTTCCGTAGATTTACTATAACTTTGCTTTGCTTGTGTTTTATTAAAACGCTACCTCATAGAAAGAAAAATATATCATTTATCGATAGTGATGGGGAACGTGGCTCATTGGCACCCGTATGAATGGTTATATTTTGTCTTTTGTGTTTGTGCTGGTGTTGAAGCTGATGAACGTGTGTGTAACTCCGTCATTCTTACGAGTACAGTTAGCAGAATAGTCGTTTGTCCGTTGTTTGGTGTCACAAGGTTATAATGATCGGTCTTACACTCGGTCAGTTGGCAGGTCCCTCACCAGATTTCAACGGTCAAAAATTATTACACACTGCCAGCTGGCAGGGCCCTCACAAGGTTACACTGATCAATCCACACACTGACAGCTGGCAGGTCCCTCACAAGGTTACACTGATCAATCCACACACTGACAGCTGGCAGGTCCCTCACAAGGTTAAAATCACCGTTCCACACACTGCCAGCTGGCAGGTCCCTCACAAGGTTACATTGATCGATCAACACACTGCCAGCTGGCAGGTCCCTCACAAAGTTACATTGATCGATCAACACACTGCCAGCTGGCAGGTCCCTCACAAGGTTACATTGATCGATCAACACACTGCCAGCTGGCAGGTCCTTCAGAAGGTTACAATGATCGATCAACACACGGCCAGCTGGCAGGTCTTTCAGAAGGTTACAATGATCGATCCACACACTGCCAGCTCTCAGGTCCCTCACAAGGTTACACTGATCGATCAACACACGGCCAGCTGGCAGGTCCTTCAGAAGGTTACACTGATCGATCAACACACGGCCAGCTGACAGGTCCCTCACAAGGTTACACTGATCGATCAACACACGGCCAGCTGGCAGGTCCTTCAGAAGGTTACACTGATCGATCAACACACGGCCAGCTGGCAGGTCCTTCAGAAGGTTACAATGATCGATCAACACACGGCCAACTGGCAGGTCCTTCAGAAGGTTACATTGATCGATCCACACACTGCCAGCTCCCAGGTCCCTCACAAGGTTAAAATGACCGATCCACACACAGCCAGCTGGCAGGTCCCTCACATGGTTAAAATGATCGATACAGACACAGCCAGCTGGCAAGTCCTGCAGTTTATTTTACAGTAGCTGAAGAAATTCAGTGGGAGGTTTTATTGCTTCAGACTAGGATTTGTGAAAATCCCGCAGATTCAACAAGTATCCGTTAAATTAAATTTAGTGCTGGTTCTCAGAGGCAAGTGTCCGCATTGGCTTTTAGTTGGTGACAGTGGCTGTCATGAGACATATAAGCCAATGTCTAAACTGACGTATCAACTACAACAGTGACGTTACGGGTTGTCATGAGACATATAAGCCATAAGCCAATGTCTAAACTGACGTGTCAACTACAACAGTGAGGTTACGGACTGTCATGAGACATATAAGCCATAAGCCAATATCTAAACTGACGTATCAACTTAAACAGTGACGTTACGGGCTGTCATGAGACATATATGCCATAAGCCAATGTCTAAGCTGACGTATCAACTACAACAGTGACGTTACTGGCTGTCATAAAACATATAAGCCATAAGCCAATGTCTAAACTGGTGTATCAACTACAACAGTGACGGTACGAGCTGTCATGGGACACATAGATCGGCGTCTACGCTGTCTTATCAGCAGTTAAAGTAACGTCATTGACTGTCGTGAGACTGAGACTTACAGCATAGGCCAATGTCAACCGTGGCTTACCAGTGACATGAGCGACGTTACTGGTTATTATGAGACATATAAACCAATGTCTACGGTGGCTTTTCAACGGCAGTTGCATCAGTCGTACTGTCGTGAGACGTACAAATTTCAACCAATGTCTATGCTGACTTATCGGCTACATTAGGGGGTATTATCAGACGTAGCGTATGAGGCACTAGCTACCCTGGAACTGAAGTGACTCATGTGGCGCACATAGCTCACTATGCAAGCGTAAATCACTTGTATATTCTCATTTTTTAATAAAGTTACTGATAATAAGCCAACCTTTCTCTTACCATGTTCAGGGCTAACAATAATAATATACAAATAGTAAACGCGCTGACGTCTCTTGAGATAAGCTTGACAGAAACCCCTAAGGCAAATATTCAGGCATTTACGAGTGTTTGTACGAACAAGTTATTCAAATGTTTAATCTGTTCCGGAAGAATGGCGCACTGAACAGCAGAAAATTTTCCAGCTCCAGCCCGTCTAAAAGAATAATCTCTTTTCTTTTAGATAATCGCAAAAGTTTGCGTATGATAAAACAGGCGTGAATTCATCAGTGCCTCTGTTGACTCACGCGTCGCCCAGAGCGCGATCAAACATGGTGTGGATGAGGCGCTTTTTGGACTTTTATCACTCTCGTTCCTTTATAATTTTGTTCTTATATATCCGAGCTAGCACATTTTTGTTGACAGTCTCACGAAAATTGCATAATTTTTTCATTGGAGTTCGCTTACTCTCTTTCTTTTTTTTTTCTTAGTATTGTTCTATGCTGCACTCATGCATACTGCTGGAGTTTTAACGATAAGTGCATAAGTTCTTTTAGGATTTTATTTACTTTCTATCATTATTTTTCAGTTTTGTTCCTTCTACTGTGCTCGTGCATTTTGCTGGCGAGTTCACGTCAGTTCCACAAGTTTTTACAAACCTCATTTATATCGAAATTGCCGCTACTGTTCAGGTGCAAGCCAGCAGAGAGGGCATAATTTCTGAGCCACTGAGCTTCTCTTCTTATGGAGATTTATTAAGGCCATAGAGTGTATCCTGAATTTTTCTCCATCCTCTTTCATTTCTTTACAACAATCCATGTGAATTGAGACGTACCTCTAAGGCTGTGGGACTTTCATTACTTCCAGCGTATTCCATTTGACGATGCTACTCATCACTATCAGCATGATTAATGACGTGCGTCTTTTACTGACTTATGTAACTAGGACTGATGACTTACGTCTCTTGCTGACATACGTTAAGTATGACTGACTTACGTCTCTTGCACACAAGGCGATAGAACTTTCGATTATTGTTGAACATATTCCACGTGATGTTTGTAACGTCAGTCACCAGTATGACTGATGCTGACATCTCTTACTGATTTACGCATGCCTGAAGCCTTACGTCTCTTACTGGCCTACGGGATTGCCGACTAACAAATACGTCTCTTCTATACAAAGCCACGAAATATTGGATCTTTTCCGAAGATGTTCCACTTGACTGCGATGTATCGTACTCTTTTCATAGCGGCACAAAGTTAGGCCGGAGCCCCATCGACGCAACAAGCGACGTGCGAAGCAACAAATTTGCTGCATAAAAGAACGCAACATCGGGTATAGAAATCTACTGTCCCTACCGACGCAACTCAGATCGCTTGACGCACTATCGCTCACAGGCGCCATGTCTCCTGCGAAAAATAGCATTGCATCGCTTGTTGTGTCCGTGGGGACCCCGACCTCCATCGCTCCAGACGCTGTCACAGTAGATAAGGTATTTGATTTTGTAGATCAACAGGCATACATTCAGGCATTGCACTTAGACTACGATAACCACATAGCGATAATCTAGGCTCACCCGATTTTGAACACGCAGAAAGCGTTCCGATAGAACAATTATGTTGATGCATTTTAATCGCAACAGGTGCCGAGCGAGCTCAACAAACTATGGTTGACATTTTAAAAATCCTGAGGTTTCATGCTGCTTCAAAAGCTGCAAGTGTTAAGGCCGCTGCAGACGATAGTCTTATGGCCTTGAAAATGACCGGCATTGATTGATGTCTTGCCTGGGCTTTGCAAGTCTCGAGTATGCACACGGTAGAGTGGAATGCGTCAGCTGTGGTCAGCTGCACCAGAGGCTTGTTCACAAATAAATTAAAAATTCGATAAATAAAGTGCACCAAGAGTACCATTATTATTAATAAAAACAAAAGAAAGATAATAGTGTACAGAAGTCACTATTGCATTGGCGCAATTGCATTTTAAATAACAAAGTAGGCAATCATCACAGACAACGTGATATCACGTGACTTGTGCAGTTGCCAAGTACCGCCACACAAGTTGTAAGACGGTGGCTCAAATAAATTCTTTAAACCTCAGTTAAAAAGTTTAAATACTAATCAAATTGCAGTTGCCATAACAGCAATTATTCTTGTATACATTTTCAAGTGATCGTGTGAGTGTAGCTCTTAATATCAGCAAAAATTCGCAAGATATGATCATCCGGGACTCGAGCTTCTTCGTCAAGTGAAACATGGTGGACCTGTGTCCTGCGTTCGATGCCTCTCGAAATGGCTGTCATATGTCCCGAGTTTTCTTTCATATGCAGCGAAAACACAGGACGTCCTGCCGAAAGGACTATCGTCTGCAGCGGGTCTATGGTAAACAAAGTAAACCTAATGAAATTATTGAGGGAGGTTAAATCTAATAATAAATTTTGCAACAGACTGATAGACGGATATTTTTCTGAGTTTACTTGCCACTTGCGAAGTGCGATTACTAATCAGAACTGACGGCGATGCAGTAGCAGCGGAATATTCTGATACACTTCCCGGTTCGGGGTGCGAGGTTGTTCAACAAAATGTGACGTCATATTCGAAAGCCCACTATACGTAGAATTGAAACTGTAAAGTTAAAAATTTCACTGGTCTCATGCTCACTAAAACTACCAGACCAACCAGCTGTTAGCGGTTACTTGCAAAGTTGAGATACCTCGCAGCTGGCCTCCCAGCTGGTCACGGAATGCAGCATCACCCCTGCTCTAAATGGGTGGGGTGAATAACGTCACCTTGACCTCATCCGAAGATCCTCCAAGGTAAGGTATGCAGCAACTAAGGTAAAGACAAAGTCAACTTGACCTCACCCTCCACTGAAAAACACACGCACTGGTTCGTGATGCAGATATAGGTCAACTGACGCCAGAGGAGTAAATTAAGTACTACTGTGATCAACCACGAGTCGTTAAGAACTATGGCACCATCGACTGAAGGTTCAACGACCCGTGCCTCCGACCTCCCCATTTCTGGACAAGGTAAGTGCCCACACGGAGCTGTAGCTACATACTACGCAAGTTTGCTGACTCAATTTTCCGAGCGGCACAAAGATCGCTCACATGGTTCGGGGCTCGTGTCCGGCACTTTGAACACACGCAAGGCTGCTGCTATCGTGGGTCTAAGAATTCACGGCAGATATGGACTACTGCATCCAGCTCCTACGTATATATAAGGTATCGTGCTGCAGCTTGTGCTTTAGCAATGCATCGCATAACCTTATCTTATTGAGGCTGCAGGGCCTTGCTATAAGGATCCTTCCTTCTTAATTCTATGGGAATCGCCTACGCAGGGAGATAATCTATATATGGAGCTAAACAGCTCAGCCTCAGGAAGATAAAAATGAACAGCCTGCTAGGCACGATAGTGGTTTGTTCTATGTCATTACTTTACAGAGTGCGAATGTTACGTCTTGTCCCTGCAGACACTAAATTGTGTTTACAAAAAATATATTGGCATATTAGGGAACAGTTCTTCATTCGATCAAGTCTCAATAAATGTATGACAGAATTTGTTTTTATTTAGATATCTATCAGATTTTCTGCCATTCTAAATTGTTAATACAATATTGATTAAAAAAAATTGATCCGTGATCTACACTTAAAACCGGTGAGATGTTTTTAGCACAGGTCAAAATAATATCCAGATCAAGATTGCATAGAACATATTATGATTGTAGAAAGAACTTAGAGGAAAATACATAATAGTAAATACAGTTAATTTTAAGTAATATATGTACAGGCCTACTATATCGAGGGCATAGATCCAGAAGTGACTATGTCCATTTTTGGCGAAATCGGGTTCCATTCACAAAGGGGGTGCCTGTGAGGCATATTATTAGTATCACGGGTGTCTATGCTATATATTTTCTGGCCAAAATTCTTCCTGATGAAGAAATATGGCATAGACACCCGTGGCACTAAAAATAAGCTTCACGGGCACCCTCTTGGTGAGTGGAACCCGATTACACCTACAATGGACATAGCCACTTCTGGCTCTAAGCCATCGATATGCTTCTCAAATGTTAGCTATCATATTTGTTTACCTTGCACTACCTACCCTAATTGAATTATTGGCTACCGCCCCAGAAGCTAAAACCACATATCAGATTCTGGAGCTGCCGGAAATTTTGTTAAGATAAAAAAGTTTCTTCCTGCTCTTCAAATAATTATTAACTGACAAGTCATGAAAGCACTGCATTTTTTCTGTTAAAAAGGCATAGCGACGCATTTAAAGCTGTGATGAGAAAACGCAGAACACTATAATCGGCGTTCTAAACACGTCGGAAACCTCCCAGATCGTGACCCTCCAAATCTCATTCAGGGGACGACGCACATACACACAAACGCCCCACCACCTCCGCCGTTGCCGTAACACTGAGGGCAGCAGTAGAAAAGAGGTTGGGAAGGACTGAGCAATTCGTAGTAGTAGTTTGGCAGACGGGTTCATGAGCGCCGCGAGCAGTATAACCGCCTAGGTCCGGAGGGGGAAGGACGGACGCACACACAGATACAGTAAAAACTGTACATTTTCGTAGATATTTCACGAGAACTATAAGAAGACTTTTGTCTGCAACGGGTATGAGGGTACAGGCTAATGGAGGCGCACTAAGTGCCAGCGTTGTCGCATGAGCAAGTCTGCAGACGCGGTAAAAACTTCCGTCGGTGAGGATCCCTAGACCTGCACCAGCCCAAGTTTGATGGAAGGTTCGTAAACTTTTTTTTCTTACTCCCAAGTTTGAGATTGCTTTTGAGGCTGCAATGGAGACACGTCCTGAAGCCAAGTAGTTTTGCTCCTTTACCTGATGGAATTAATTTTTGAACGACTACCGTAAGCCAATTTGGCTGCAGAGACCATGTGGGATCAATAATGAGAAGCCGATGCATAGACATGGTGATGATCAAGTGCCTGGCGGTGTGGTGAGCACGCCGTGTAGCTAATACGAAGATAATCTGGTAGGTGGTAGTGCAAGGGTTTGATGGTTGGTGACGATTAAGAAGATTTAACAGTTTTTCTTAAGAAGTGCGGCATGCATATTATGAATGAGCAATTCACGTTAAGGTTTCGACCAGATAATTCAGCTATAGGAACATTCTGTCCTTTTTGCGGCCAGAACGGTGCAACAACAGCCCAGCAATGGGAACATGCTGCTCCTCTCGCTGCCACAGCGGTACAACAACAGCCCAGCAATGGGAACATGCTGCTCCTCTCGCTGCCACAGCGGTACAACAACAG
>LQNS02277098.1:1823819-1837393 GCA_001587735.2 Parhyale hawaiensis | reverse complement strand
TGCTCCTCTCGCTGCCACAGCGGTACAACAACAGCCCAGCAATGGGAACATGCTGCTCCTCTCGCTGCCACAGCGGTACAACAATAGCCCAGCAATGGGAACATGCTGCTCCTCTCGCTGCCACAGCGGTACAACAACAGCCCAGCAGTAGAAACATGCTGCTCCTCTCGCTGCCACAGCGGTACAACAACAGCCCAGCAGTAGAAACATGCTGCTCCTCTCGCTGCAACAACAGCGTTCTTCTTTGCCGTATCAGACGGCCGTCGCAAGTTGGGCAATAATGTGTTTGTTTAGCCAAACAACGGCGGCTATGTCACATGGCGGCTCCTTATTTATAACAGCCCTAAATCTCTGTAAATTTTACTTCTTGGAGATAGCCGCAGTAAACACTCCTGACCTTAAAGATAACTTTGTGAAGGAGTGTGCAGTGACATTTGCATTCGCTGTTAGCGGTCGCATGTTGCTAGACAGTTGAGAGCCATCAGGCTGAAGCAATACAAAATAGTGTAATATACAGCATATTTTATATATATTGTACGTACACGGGCGACCCTCCTATTTTAACCTGCACACTTCCACTGATATTTTGCTCACTGCATGGGATTGTTAAGAGTGAAGGGTTTGAAGTCACCGCTCCACAAAAAATATCGCATTCACTGATTTTAAGGTTGTTTGGGCTACTTAGAGTTTTACTCTTATATTGTTTGTTTTATATTGTAGGGTAAAACACTGTGCATGTGCAGGAATAATATCTATTACCAGCGGGACCCTTTGAAATTCCCCAGTAAAAGAATGGCTTTACTTCATAATTTGTAACAAACGTATGCTATGCTATTACAAATCTTACCAGTTCGATCTAATCCCGATCTTCTACTGTAACCCTCCTCGTCTAAACTAAAAACTAAAGTAAATCACCTAACCAATGGAGATCTCAATCTAACGTAACGTTGTCCGTATTTCGTAAACATATCAGCTAAGCTAACGCCATTCATGAGTACCAATGCTCGATATCTATCACGAAGCAAATTTTATACCTTAACGCACCTCATCTAACCTAATTCTTCTCATCTAACATAATTCTCTTCATTTTACTTAAAGATCGAACCATACGGTTCTTATCTAACCTAACGCTTCTCAACTAATGCCTAACGCAATTTAACTAACCCAATGATTTTCATTTTACCTGATGCACTCAAAAGAATCCTAACGCTCATAATTTTATCTGCTTATCTATCCTAACGCTTCTCATCTAACCTATAGCATTTACCTAACCTCACATAAAGCTCCTAATGTAGCTAAACGCTTTCCTGTATCTAAAGGCTCCTCATCTAATCAAACGCTTCTCATCTAACCTAAGGCTTATAATCTAGCCTAACGCATTTCATGTAACATAATGCACCTAATCTAAGCTCTCTTCATCTAACCTGTCTACAACTCATGGTACATCTTGTCTACCTTAATGTACTTCATCTGCTCTAACACACATTGTGTACCTTCATGCACTTCGTCTATTTACATGCAGATGATGCAAGGAAACTGCATTATACTTCATAAGGTAATTATTTTTAGGAAACTGGCATATATTTCAATGGTATCATAATACATCCATCTCACGTGATAACGCGGGACTAAGTATTTTGCTCCTTATAGGGGTATCTTCTCTGCTGTATACCATAGGTCCGCTCAAACGACCTGACGGTGAAATCACCAATAACCTAAGAGACAAAGCCACAATCCTGAACGACTATTTCACCTCTGTATTTACTGTTGCAAATGTTACGAATATTCCTGAACCAGCACCGATGCAAGTTGCTCCAATTAACACCTGTGTTTTCTCGGAGATCGAGATCCTTCAAATGCTCCCCCGCCTAAATGTGTAACAATCCAATGGCCTAGATAATCTTACTCCCCGTGTACTACGGGAAATGGCTCCAGTCATCGTGAAGCCACTGCTCAAAATATATAATCGATCTCTAAGAATGGGAGAAGTTCCTCAGGATTGGAAACCAGCTTATATGTAATACCGATACATAAGAAGGGGGATAAGAAAAGCCTCAGCAACTATCGACCAATCAGTCTTACATCGGTCGTCAGCAAAACTATCGAACGCCTCCTGAAAAAACGCATCACTGACCACCTGAGGATGCATCAGCTCATATCCCGACACTCAACATGGCTTCCGAAATGGAAGAAACTGCCAGACAAACCTACTGGACTTTTTCTCAAGAGTTGCAGGCATTAAAGATGAAGAAAAGGGTGTAGACCTTGTGTATCTAGACTTCCAAAAGGCTTTTGATAAAGTCCCCCATCAACGGCTAATGAAAAATTGGAAGCCCATGGCATCCAGGGTGACTATTTACGAAGGATTAAGACATCGCTTACGGGTCGGCAGCAGCGAGTGAAGCTTGAAGGAGAGTCAAGCGCCTGGACACGGGCATCATCAAGGGTTCCACAAGGTAGCGTGCTTGGCCCACTTCTGTTCTCAATTTACATCAATGATCTCGATTTTTACAACCGTAGAAAAATCAGTAAATTTGCGGATGATATTAAACAATGTCATTCTGACACGAAAGGAGCCGAGCTCCAACAAGACCTTGACAGCCTCATGGAATGGAGCTCAACGTGGCAGATGAACTTTAATGTCGATAAATGCTCAGTAATGCACGTAGGTCTCGGGAACCTTTCCATCCCATTGAAAATGAATGAGACGGAATTGGCTACTGTCACCCAACAGCGTGACATAGGAATCACTATTACAAGCAAACTACAACACAGTCAGCAAGTTGACATGAGTGTGAAAAGGGTAAGCAGAATGCTGGGATTCATCACCAGAAGCTTTGAATACAAATTCAAGGACATCATCGTTCCCTTGTACAAGGCATTAATAAGGTCACACTTAGAATTTGCTGTTCAATTCTGGTCGTTACATCTCTGTAAAGATATCGATAACATGGTAAGAGTCCAACGCAGAGCAACGAAACTGATACCTCAGCTGAGAAATAAGTCGTATGAACGTCGCCTAAAAGAACTGGGTCTGATCTCTCTCTAGCAAAGAAGACTCAGGGGGCAACTAATAGAAACATTCAAGTACTTGAATGGCTTCAACGACGTACCTACAACGGGACTCTTTGAAAGAGACCTTGATGATCGCTTGCGAAACAACGGTCAAAAACTCAAGCATAAAGCTCGAAGAACAACCTTAAGTCAGCAGTTTCTCTATTTCAAAGACAGCATTTGGAATAGACTCCCTTCCGACGTTGTTGGTGCGGAGTCGGTCAACTCGTTTAACAATCGTCTTGACATACATTGGGAGAGACATCCTCCACAGCTAGGAACTCCTCCACGAGTCGCAAGCACTTAACGGCCGAAGCTTCCCAAGCCATCTTATGCCGCTCCATCTATATTTTTAAGCTCCGTACATCAGCGGCTATCGATCATGCTTGCGTGCATTCATGATCATCTCTTTGGCTGTGAATTTTCTCCCCCTTCTTTTTTCTTTCATTTTTGTTCTTCCGTCTTCCATTTTTTCTCCTCTTGTTTCCCCTGTCCTCTACATCCTACTAACATAATGGCATTAGCTCATAGAGGACCGGAGCGTAAGTACCTGTGTCTCTTTGGGAATAAGCCTCTTGGTTCGTCTACTGCCGCCTATCTAATCTAATTTATATGTGTTTGTTTTATCCCTCATCTCGAAGGTAGCTACTTTGTATTCGTACTGTTCTATAATCATATTAGCTCACCATTCGATTAGATAGGCGGCAGTAGACGAACCAATAGGCCCATTCCCAAAGAGACGTTGGAACCCTAGACACCTAGCTATTGCCATTATATTGGTAGGATATCGAGGACTGGAGAAAAGAGAAGAAAAAAAAGTAGGAGGGGAGGAAGCATCTCAGTTAAAGCGACGATCCTGAATGCACGCAAGCACGATCAAGAGCCGCTGATATACGGAGCTTAGATACGTGAAACTGTGTAGTTGGAGCGAAAGAGAGAAGAAGACGGATTAAGGTGGCCTCGGAAGCCTTGACCGTTAAGAGTTTACGACTCTTGGAGGAGTTCTTAGCTGTGGAGGATGTCTCTCCCAACGTATGTCAAGACGATTTTTAAACGCATTGACTGTCTCCGTACCAATAACGTCGGATGGGAGTCTATTCCAAATGCTGACTACGAAATACTGAAAAGAACTGCTGACTTCAGGTTGTTCGTCGAGCTTTATGCATGAGTGTTTCACCGTTGTTTCGCAAGCGATCACTGAGGTCTCCGTCAAAGAGTCCCGTTGTAGACAATTCATGGAAGCCATTCAAATACTTGATTGTTTCTGTTAGTTGCCCCCTGAGTCGTCTTTGCTGGAAATAGATCAGACCCAATTTTTAGGCGACATTCATACGACTTGTTTCGCGGCTGACATATCAATTTCGTTGCTCTGCGTTGGACTCTTTCAATGTAATCGATATCTTTACAGAGATGTGGCGACCAGAATTGAACAGCAAATTCTATGTGTGGCCTATCCGTACAAGGGAATGATGATGTCCTTGGACTTGTATTCAAATTTCTGGTGATGAATCCCAGTACTCTGCTTGCCATTTTCACACTCATGTCAAATTGCTGACTGTATTGTAGTTAGTTTGTTTGTTTGTAATAGTGATTCCCAAGTCAAGTTGTTAGGTGACAGCAGCTAATTCCGTCCCGTTCATTTTTGAATGGGGTTGAAGGGTTCGTCAGCCCTACGTGCATTACTGAGCATTTGTCGATATTAAAGCTCATTTGGCACGTTGTGCTCCATTCCATGAGGAGGTCAAGCTCTTGTTGGAGCTCGGCTCTTTTCGTGGCATTATGACATAGGTAGTTTAGTATCATCCGCAAATTTACTGCTTTTGCTACGGAGGTTAAAATAGAGATCATACATGCAAATAGAGAACAGAAGTAGGCCAAGCACGCTACTATGTGCAGCCCCTGATGATACCTGCGTCCAGTCGTTCGTCTCACCTTCAAGCTTCACTCGCTGCTGCCGACCCGTAAGCCATGCCCCGATCCATCGTAAATAGTCTTCCTGGATGCTATGGGCTTTTAATTTTTTCATTAGCTGTGTATGGGGGACTTTGTCAGAAGCCTTTTTCAAGTATAGATGCACAAGGTCATGACTGTAATTCTCAAGTTTGCATATGCTCTCAACGTCTCATAAATTTTCTCTTTTGTCTGTATGACTTTCTGTCAAGCATTCAAATGCGAGACCCACTGAATATCTTCGGTAATCACTTGTTATTTTTTCTTTTATTATGTACGTGTTAAATGTGCAGTAAGAATTAATGCCCACCTGAACGATTTATCAAAAAACGTCTTTTGTGAAATATTCCAAGATTTTGTTAGTTATTTTTCTTTTGCCTCTCTTTGACAAAGCTGTCTCATATCCCAATATCTTTAAGCACATAAATGAATGGAAATGGACAGGAATTCCATAGTATTGGCAGTGTTTCGTATGCATTGCTAGAGGGCCCAATTATTTAGTAATTAAGGTTTTTATTGTTCCTACTTCGTGTATAGGTTTTGCTGCAAAATAGGTCTCATGCCTGCAGGTGTGATCTTCCATTAAGGAAACGCATGTTGCACCGCTATGAGTTTGCGAGAGTAAGATATCCCTCCTGCAAGGTAAGACGCGAATATTAGCTTAGAATAGTTCTAAAGTTGAGCAGCACTAAAAAATTACAGTTCAAATAAAAGAATTTGTCAAAAATGCTCAGGGTTTACTGTAACCTGGATACCAGCCGATAAGTGAATTTTGAAGGGTCGAAATTTCGAAATTTGGCTGCAATGTAAACTGAATATAATTATCTGTTCAACGTGAAGTTTCAATTGCCACGAAAACTCGAACCAAGAGTGAGCCTGTATAACTGCTACGAAGAAATTCAGCTAAGAAAATGCGATATAGCATATATGGCTGACAGGATCAAAAACTCTACGTATGATACCGCCTTTCTTCTACCACGCTCAGAAGAAGAATCATCATATCAAATAGTCCCGAGCTACTTTTCAAAGCGAAGCTAGATTCAGAAAATGCAGTATATTTACTTTTGAGCATATGTTTCAGGAACTATATTTGTCATCGCAAATCCAAGAGCTAAAATTTCATGGTATCTGAACTTGTTTTTTAGTAGATGAATTTTCTCCTATCTACATCCTTATCAGCATGACAGAGGGAAGGACCAACTAAAGCGCAAGCAAGCCAGCTTGGAGCAAGCAAGCTTGAAGCAAGCAACCAACCACTGTGTATTAGTATTTAGAGGATCAAGTTCGCAGATAGGATACCAGCTCTCTCAGGATAGTTTCAACCGTGAGAAGCTTCAATAATTTCGTAAGCTGAAGTTTGAAAAGCCAGAAGAAAGCTAAAATAAATGAAATCTGCAGAAATTGCAAAAGCACTGGTCTTCAACGTCTCAAACCCGTAGCATGAAAATGAAGTAGATAGTATGTTCAAAGTCATAGAGCAAATCTTCTACCTGTGACCTGCAAGCAGTAGCCTCTTGAAAAGTGAAAACTTGGCTCCTGCTCATCTCTACTGAGTATCCAAGATATGCTAATTTTTCCCCATCTATTAATAACTCAGAACTGTTTTCCGCTTTGGATGTCGACTACGAGAAAATATTAGAACAACTTGAAGCTATCCAAAGATCGTTCACTGCCAAAATTGGAGGCATGCAGGAGTACTACTACCAACGACTTAGCTGTCTCCACTTGTATTCAATACAACGAAGATTCAAACGCTCCACATTCATAAATGTTTGGAAAATTCTGGAACGTATCACTGTGAATGTGAATGAACGGATAGTCGCCAAGCTCTCATAAAGGAATGAAAGGACTTGTGATATACGAATTCTAAGCAGAGACGGTGGCAAAGTAGAGGCAACGAAAAATTTCAAGATCTTTACTGTACGAGGAGCAAGCATATTCAAAACGCCACTGCTATGAAAGGTATAGAATTCCAAAATTTTTGGGATTCCCATGGAAGAAAAATGCCAGATCGACCAGCAGTTACCGGATTCGTGCACTGTGGAGATAATTCGCTGCTGGCTCTCTCTTTGGTTGCTAACTGCGACCTAACAGCAGAAACCTAGCATCGTGGCACCACTTACGGGAAGTGACGTGAAAAACGTCACCTGGAATTCGACTAAAATTTCTCAAGTATTCTAACAAAGTGTAACGGCCGTACTAACGCAGGAACTAAGGAGCGAATTAAGGACAGAACGTAGGGAGGAACAAGCAGAGTTATAATATGATTCCAAACCAAAGGAGAGGGTTACATGAATTTCACCATCTAATAATAGGCAATTAACTAATTACTTGCTTGCACGTTCTCTTCGGCGTAATCTGAAGGATTTGATGGGGGAAATTTTTCTACTGATGCTAATTGTATTTCAGATAGGATATTCGAGCGTCTAATGAACAGAGCAAGTAAATTCCTCGAATGTGGTCGACATACTGCACATTATGATGAGCAGTCCACCTATAGGTAACTAAGTATTTTGAGACTTCTCTCTTGTGCTTTTGCAGTTAAAGGATTGATGTTTAATTTAGCTTGTTCCCTTTGTTCAAAATCCATTCCGCCTATTATTTAAGAGGAGTTTCCTTGTAGAAGTCGAAATTGTTCGCTGAAAAGAGGCCAAATATTTTCAGCTTTTATTGACACTAAATATTGATCCCAGTAAGATCGTTGTTCGTAGCCATGACAACCTTTTGAGGGTTTCCCGTAAATTCTTTGGCCCAACTCTTTTTACCTGCTATTGTTTGACTTTGAAACTTTCAACATTCGCGATTTTGCTTGCCTGAGCGGGGACTTTTGCTGCCATGAACTTTTGTTGGTAGCGCCATTACTTTTGTTGAACTCACAGACGATCAAGCAGACAAGCATGATGGATTTTTAAAGTAGAATCCCTAATTTGAGCATGTACACTAAAGTTTAGTTCATATTCAATACTGTGGTTTTTGACGAAAGGGTGCACTAGTTCTACAATATTATTCAAAAAATAGAGAGAGAACAGCGAGAGATTTTATCAAAAACAGTTGTTAACTTACTTTCGCTAATCGTTTTATGGCGCAGTGATACGCCAAGTGCAGAACGGTTAATTCCACACTTGGCCTTTATTAAAAGGAATTGTGCCTATATTGTTAAATGGGATGCTTTAGAGCTAAATGATCTGGTGAACCTGTCCCACAGGAGAGGAGTAGCTGAGCTATGTATGTTTTATAAAGTGTACAATAATGAGAGGCATTGGTTGTATTCTTCTCTCCCTGCCCTCAAGGTTTTNGGCCTGCAGGCTTTTAAGTCGGCTGTTAATGGTTTTTTGCTGGCTTTCCTTTAGCAGCGTTTTGGGCTTCCCGGTGTTGCAAATGCTTCATTTGGGTTGTATTACCTGTCCGTGGGAGCTCAAGCGTGAAGTTTCAATAATAATAATAATAATAAATTGCTTGTCAGGTGACGAGCAGATTATGTCCTCCGCCAAGAAGGCTATGATTTTGTCTGCTACATTGTTTGTCTATTTGTCACCAAAATTATATAGACGGATCTTCATGATTTTTACAGGATACGTGAGGGATGTTAGGAAGAATAAATGGTAAACTTTTGGTGAAGATCCGTTCAACCGTTTCTTTGGGTGCCTACTTCTTTTTTCTTCATAGCATAACTCAAAAAGTTATGAGCGGATCTTTATGAAATTTTCAGAACTTGTCGGGATTGTTACTAGGAGTAAATGTCCAAATTTTTACGTTGTTCTGTTTGTCAGTTTGTTTGTTGGTTTGTTTGCTTGTTCTATGTTTCTCTAAATATGTGTCACTGTCATAACTCAAAAAGATACGGACGGATCATCATGAAATTTGTAGAAATTGTTAGAAATATTGAGAGACACAAATTATGAAATTTTATGTCAGAATCGGTTCGTCTGTTTGTGTGCTTGACTGATGTTTGTGAAAATGTTTGCCAGAACATATCTTCAACAGTTCATTTATCTACATATTTTTTCTTGGCAACATAACTAAAAAAATATATACCGTATATAATCAGATCTTCATGAAATTTGCAGGAACTGTTGAGTATGTTAAGAGGTACCAATGAACAAATTTTCGCAATGATTATGTCGTCCTTTTCAGTATCTGACTCTATGTTTATCAATAATTGAAAAATTGTAGGCAGATGTCCAAGGAAATTACAAGAGCACAACCGACATAATTTTGGTGATGATCAAAAGAAATCCTTCATTCGGGATTAATTTCAATTTTTCATCAATGCTGCTTAGCTTGGCGGAGGTATAGGCCTATGCTGCACTAGTTTGAAGTATTATTTAGGTAGCGGGGGCAGGGAACTAAATATGTGCCTAATTCGTGCACGCGCCGAAAGACGCTGTTCGCAGCACAAACTACCGAAATGTTTGTCAATATTGGAAAAAATATTGAGAGGGTTACTGCTTTGTAATCATATGTACATGCCCTTATAGTTATATTCGATAGTATTAATAATTTGTGATAAAAAATCAGAGAGATACACAGTAGCTGTGCCCAGTTGCTGGACAGCACCACAGCAGCAATGCTCAGATGCTCCACAGCACCAGTGCCCAGGTGCTGCACAGCAGCAGTGCTCAGATGCTGCACAGCACCACAGCAGCAGTGCCCTGTTGCTGCACAGCACCACAGTAGCAGTGCCCAGGTGCTGCACAGCACCACAGTAGCAGTGCCCAGGTGCTGCACAGCAGCAGTGCCCTGTTGCTGCACAGCACCACAGCAGCAGTGCCCAGGTGCTGCACAGCACCACAGCAGCAATGCTCAGATGCTCCACAGCACCAGTGCCCAGGTGCTGCACAGCAGCAGTGCTCAGATGCTGCACAGCACCACAGCAGCAGTGCCCTGTTGCTGCACAGCACCACAGCAGCAGTGCCCAGGTGCTGCACAGCACCACAGTAGCAGTGCCCAGGTGCTGCACAGCAGCGAGGCACAGCACCGCAGCAGCTGTCAGTCGACTGCCTGGAATTTGTTTCGCTGGCAAGATTGCATCTATTGCGCTAGGGAGCAGCTTAAGGGCTGCCTCTCTGATGTTGCAGTGTCGGTGTTTTCCTTAAAATCATTTTCTTTCTTAAGCAATGCCAGTAGTCTACGGATATTACAACCAGTGTTTAAGTGTTCCTCTCCTCTAGCGGAAGGCACTAGTAAGTTACATAGATGGTACTTGTAGGTTTAATGGCCTCACATATAGCTAGTACGATTATTTTGAAATACTAACTGAATAATAGTAGACATGTACAAAGTGAACTCCCAAGTTGACTTCTAAAATGAAAAACTAGTTAAACTAAGTTTCTACGACGAACCGAATGCAATTTTTCTTTCTGCCAGAGCATTATATGCAAGAAGTTTTTTCGTCAAATTCATGATACGAAAAAATAAGCGTATTATTGGAGTAAACGAATTTAAGAGACTTGTACCTTTTACAAATATTTCTTCCGAACATGTGCTTTTCCACCTCAATTTTCATCTCTCGATCATAACTACACTGCCAAAATGAACTGACGCAGTTTGGAAAATACGTAAATCAGGCACTCAAATTACTGATCATTCGGGAAATCTTTCCCAAAAACACAAAAAAATTCCCTGCACGCACGTTTGTTTTAAACAACAGAAATAGCTCAGAACCACGCAGCGTTGAAACAATAAATGAAAAGGCTCTGATCTTCAGCAACAAATTTGCAGAAACAGCCCAGATCTTCGGCACTACTGATGCAAAAAAAAAAAAAAGAAAAACAGCTTGGATCTTTGGCGACAAATTAAGAGGAACAGCTCTGAGCTTTGGCAGCATTGATACACAAAAAAAAACAGCTTGAATCTTTCGAAACAAATTTATCAGCACCATCTGAAAAGTGATAGCAGCATCAACGCATAACAAGACCACGAGCTCGCAACATTGTGCCGCACAAAAGGCTTCTGCTCCAATTCGCGTCTACCAACGCTCTCTCAAATCATGGCGCGCTGATGTCAGTAGTTCATTTCCGACGCACTTGTTATTCATTGCACCGCCCCATTTTCGCAGCCCCTTCATACTGAACACAGTTTCCATAATATCATTTGCATAAAGAACCTAGTTTATAATGCTTTACTTTTTAAATCATATGTCAGAGTTTCGAATCTTGGAGCAGTGACGTAGAATCTTCGGTGCGATTGTACGGTACCCTCTCCCATGGGTGCCATATGCCCTATATTGCTGCTGTGGCTGTCAGACTGCCAGCGTGCGTACGGTGCACTGCCAGCAGCGGCATGTGTACTAGATTGGGGCTGTGACTGTCAGACTGCCGGCAGTGCATGTATGTGACCTGTCACGGGACTGGGCTGACGTCAAACTGCCAGCATGCGAACGGTGCACTGCCAGCGGTGCGTTACAAATGTTGCGCAGCAGGTACTGCTGTGTGCTGCAACACACGTTAAGCACCGAAAATAGCAATATCGCACGCATCCCATAATTGAAATACCAGTGCCCAGTAATGCTTGATTCACTGTGTAGGTAAGCCAAGAATGCAGCGGAAATAACCTTACCTTTAACACTCCATCTAAAATCTTTGAAATATTTGCATCGCAGCAGCTATACCCGCAGCGGAGGGAGCAACTACGCCGGCCGACCTCCTAAATCTTTTCCGCATCGTCAGCTATTTTAAAGACGCGATTTTATCTCATCTAAAATTCGTGGCAAAAATCTAGAAGATGGAATCTGCACTGAAGCTCTTCGGTTCAACGCTCATATTTTTTCGGGGGAATTTTGGTGTTAGGTTACTTCATAAATATAGGCGAGTCTGCTGGTGCCGCTCTTTGGTTATTGCATGACGCTCTCGTGGGTCTAATGGTGCTGCTCTTTAGTTAAAGTATAATACATTCGTGGTCTGTTGGTGCTGCTCTTTAGCTCTAGCATTACACGTTTAGGTCTGTTTGTGCTGTTCGTTAATTAGAGTATTACACATTCGGGGTATGTTTGTGCAGCTGTTTAGTTATAGCATTACACATTCGGGGTCTGTTGGTGCTGCTCTTTAGTTAGAATATAACACATTCGGGGTCTGTTAGTGCTGCTCTTTAGCTAGAGTATTACTCATTCGAGGTCTGTTGCGTTGCTCTTTAGTTATAGCGTTACACATTCAGGGTCTGTTGCGCTGCTCTTTAGTTATAGCGTTACACATTCGGGGTCTGTTGGGCTGCTCTTTGGTTATAGTGTTATACATTCGGGGTCTGTTGCGCTGCTCTTTAGTTATAGCGTTACACATTCGGGGTCTGTTAGTGCTGCTATCTGGTTATTATACGAGAGAATGCCATAAAGTGAACATCTTTGGGAATGAAGAGGGAAAATTCTATGTAGTTAAGACTAAGAGGTCAATGCACCATAAAAATGCAAGTTGAAAGAATAATTGAGGCAATGAATGTAAAGAAATTATTATTTCATAGAAGAGCTCTTGGGATAAGCACGGAAATGCTGACTCGGTTAACCTATCACCTTCACTGAAGCACTGTTGCTCTTAAGAAGGCGCATTATGGCTCATTTAAGCTATCACTTTTGCTGAAAAGCTATTGTTTTAACCCTATCTGCTACGAGGTGGTGCAAAATTGTACCGCCCTACCCCTTTTCGTTCACAGTTCTGCTCCCAGTGATATTCAGCGTACAAAGTTCCGTGACTTTTCTCAATTAAACATGAGTATCAATAAAATTCTAATATACCCGCACATTACAGCAAAAGATATAGATAAATACAAATATTTCAAAAAATTAAATGACAACATTTCCGTGTAGATTTTCTTTTTATACAAAAAGAACTTTCAAAATTATCACCAAAAGACAGCAACAAGGCTAGAAATGAAAAATAGAAGCTTGTGAAAGTATGAAACTTGCGGCAGATGTGCTGCCGGAGTATTCACCCTGCACTGTCTGGAGATATTTTCTTATATACGAATTTAATTGACATTAAAACTACTCTGAGGCATTATTTTTTAAAATTAAATATGCGAAAGAATAGTTGAATAGATGACTTTTGAGACTATGAAGAAAAAAAACTCTGATATTGATAAAGTTATAAGCATTTTAAGTGGGCGGTACAAATTTGTACCGCCTTGACACTCAAGCGGCTAAAAAAAATTGGTAACAGATAGGGTTAAGAAGATGATGATGGCCGTGTCCTGCAAAATAAATTTGTTTTCGGGTATGGTATTTAAGACAAAGAGACTCATCTATCACTATTGTTGCTAATAACCGTAGAATGGTAGCACCAATCTCTTCATTACCCGGGCAAGAAAGTAGCCAAAATAACGCCAATTTTTAAACATATGCTGCTACTCCTTGATCGTGACTGGAAGAGTCATTGATTTTTTTTTTATTCAAAAGAATAACATTCATCGTAACTTCGATACAGCAGTTTTCCAAGAGCGTAAAGCAGTGTATTATGTTACTACTAGTGTCCCGAGCCGTCATTGTAAATGACGGCATATTGGGTTATTAATGACTGGTGCACGTGTGCGATAAATGACGGCAGTAAGTTAGCCCTTCAGGAAAACCCCCGCTGGCTTCCTCA
>LQNS02277098.1:1778911-1803918 GCA_001587735.2 Parhyale hawaiensis | reverse complement strand
GACTGTTGTCCTAATAAACAACATTAGGCGCTCGCCTTAATTCCCTCTAGCCGCTCTTGATCAAACGGCGATAATCCCGCTAGCCGGAATTCCTCTGATAACTCGCTAATGAGTCCCATTACTTCCAGTAAATTTTTCATAGGTTTCCTTATCTTAGAAGATTATTAGTTGCTCGATATTGCTTTTATGAAGCTTCAATGAATGTAGTGAGTGAGAATCAGGACTATAATATAATATACTTGCATATGTTTCCGTCTTCGAGGCAAAGATGCTAACTTATGTACTTCGACACAGAGAATAGAGTGTCCCAGAGATCGGTATTCTTATTAGTTAACTCAATCTTTTATTTGTGTTTGATACTCATATCATAAACTCTTCAGGCTCAAAAATTTTCAATTATTTCTCGTTCGTGCTACTTAAACTTAATTTATTCACTTTCTAAATGTTTGTCCTAACTCTTAGTAGTTCAGTGGCAAGATTGCCGACATTGTTGATCATCGAGACGACGGGAGTTCGAGCCCACACCAGGGAAGGAACGTCATGACGCTCAGGAATGTGTAGCATCAGCAATTCTTTCACTCATAGTCGCTGCGAGGGCACTGGCCTTAGGGACTTGGGGTGGGGGGGGGGCACAGTGGTTTATCGGGTATCCCGTCAATATTAGGCCATAGCCGGTAATCTATAGGTAGTCGACCGCACCCGTACACTCTACTGGGCTCAATTTGTCATTTACTTGCGGTACGAACCAGTGCACGTGGGTTTCTCAGGTGGGACGAGAGGTCAAGACTACTTGAGCTTTACCTGTCACTGCTCCGGGAGCACCGTATTGCGGCAACAACAATACTAGCAAGAGGCTAACGTGTTGCTGGCAGACAAAGAGAGGCATGATTTCGAGTCTGTTTTTCAAGCATGCGAGTTCTTGTGTCACCTGTCGTGCTGAGTCAGAGTTCGGTGGCCGGAGACTACTACGGGAGAACTAACCCTACCCAGAAATTTAGAGGGATCAGTAGGCGCAGGTTGTCACATAAGAGCATTCCGTCTCTGGCGCCAGAGACATTGATTGACGTTGCTCGACTGCAGCCGTCCATTCCTCTGGGGACAGTTGGCCGGTACGAAATAAATGAGTATGGGTTTCCCAGTTGGGATGCAGTCAAGTTGGCTTTGTTTTTACCCAACCTCAAACAATATAGTAAACACTAAAGTGTGTTTAAGTATTCATATATTAATTTATATTCACTGTGTAACAATACACAGCTTGTTTGTAGGTTGCTTGCTAGCTGCTAGCTTGGTTCGTTAGTCACTCCTTCACAACATGAAGGATCTGACAGGATAAAACAGGAGAAAATTTCAGCCTCAAATCAACAACAAGTAAGCTCCTAGAATATCCACGAGATACTCCTAGGCAGTTCTGGACGTCTTCTTCCGCTTAAGCTTGAGAGATCAGATCCTTCTTATCCCTAACCTGCCTATTACTTTTGATAATTCACTTATTACCAATTAGCAGCGTGTATTTTTTCGCGTGTATTCCTTAGTCTTCTCTCTGCTCTTAATATGTCGGCACAAGGAAAATCCTATCCAATTAAGTAGAGTGGAATTTAGAATTGAAGTTCAGCTTTTCTTGATTCTGCTGGCCCCACCCGATGTAAACACTAATCTGTTGCTAGGATACAAACGGGGTTAATATTTAACCATTTGTTGAAGTTCTTTTCTTCTTTTTGCTTTAGTGTTTTTCAAGAGCAGGGAAAGAGGAAAACTCTTAAATTTTGCTGTCATTACTGGTGCCTTGGCTTTTAAAATTCGTATTTTTCATGGCACGCTCAGATGAAAATGGTTACGAGAAAAATAGGCCAGGTTGGAAATTTTGGTAATCTTATGGCGCTCTTCTAAAGGCCAGTAAACGAAGATTAAACCAAGTTGCATATCGTGATGAAAGTACAGGCACATCAAAACTCTATAAAGTTCTTGCTTTACCTATTTGAAAGTTGAGAGCCAGTCCATACATGAGTCAGGTGTATACTTAAACAAAATAACCAACTGGTCCTGATTTTTCTTTTTACCTCACATCAAAACTTTGGATTGATTTCTTGATGCGTTAACTGAGTGGATTTTCAGTATAATAGGAAGTAGTTTTTTCTTCACGGTTACCCAATCGGAAATTTAAAGGCATTTATCGTCTGCCTATGGGTAAATAGTGAAGGGTATCCGATAATATCGGATAAATGCCCTTTAATTTCCAAGTGGGTTGCCCTCATCGGAGAGAAAAAAATAGCGGATCTCATAGCAGTAGCTGTTTTTCTCTTCAGTAAAGTTCTTCCTTTGATGCTTCACAGCTTTGCAGAAGAAGTAGATTTCCTGAACGGCAACGGAGCCAGTGCTTCGTCTACCGAAATACCTCTAAATTGTAGTATGGTGTAGAGACTAGATTGTGTTACCATTCTGCTGTAAAGTTATTTTTTTTTTTCTCTATTCCTGTGACAAGCAAACTGCCTGGATCAATGAAGGAAACGAATAAGATATCCCTGGGAAACGAATTACAAAGAAGATTGAATGCAGCGAAGGTTTGATTCTAGAATTAATTCTGCCTCCATTTAATCACGCCTCGGGCCTCTAATATTATTAAAATAGACACCGAATTATATTAATAGTATAATTTAATAACTTTTTCCGTACCAGTCACGTTCCATATAATGACTGCTGTCCCCACAACATGATGAATATTTTTAGATGCCTCCTGACCTTATACGATTGTTAATTTTTTCATGAAAAAATTAAAAATTAGAGAACTATCAACTTATTCTCATTTACTCTAACTTTCTCATTGACGCTCACACACATACCTACACACACACCTACACACACTTTTACTGCCGATTATCATGCATTACATCTCCAAAGTTTTCCATCTCTGCAGTCTTGTGCAACACAGCAAAGGCAGTAATTGTATTGGGAGCACCTTGTTACCTACCGGTTTCTCGATCATCTGCTAGTCCTTTCAGTATTTAATCTGTTAATGGGGAGTTCTTGTTCCTTTTATCTTTTTTCCCAGCTATAAAATCTTGTTTACTCGTCAAATTCATCCATGTGTCAATTGAAAAATAGTTAATCGCTTACCATTAAAAAGTGGCTGTTCCGGCAGCTCTCGCGAATAATCTCAGTAACTGAACTTAGTGGCAGCAAACTGAACACTGTAAGTATTTTCTGCACGTTCTTAATCACTTTTTTTTATTTTTGTTGCACAATTTCATCGTAACTCTGATTTTTTCTGGGTTATATGTCTAGCTTTTTTAAAAGCAAAAGTTACTCTAACCAGCCCTCAGGGGAATATTCTGGCGGGCCCTTTCCCCGCCACAATGTATCTAGGCCTCAAGCACCCAAGGGTCCCTAGTATTTTTTCCGCAGGAGATATTACAGCTTGCCGCAGTTCCTGCTGACGAGGTTACTTTTGTAAAGTTAGGTAGGCTCTCAATACTTCACCTTCTGTTTCGGGGGGTGGGCTGCAGATCGAGGTGGCGGACCTATTCCCGCTAGACTTCTACCATCTTGTTTTCATTTCCTTCGTCTGTGCGGCGTAGCTGAGCGAAAGCGTTCAGCCGTGCCTGGAGGTTGGAGATGCACAACTAGCGCCTTCTTCCTGTCAGTAGCGCACTGGCCACTGTGAGACTTACCGGCAGAAAAGCCGAAACAAAAATCATTGATAATTTAAAACGAGACTTACCTCGTGCCCTAGTGGCGCACAAGCCGCTGTTAAACCACAGGAATAGTTCGGCGCGATGCAAACATTGTGTCCCTGTTGCGCTAGTAAACTATGTACTACTATCTGTCACTTTATGTTGGTGGCAGACAAGTTTTTATGACTTCTTCATATTTATATTTATTATTGTAATATCATAAATCGTCCTAACCTACATAATTTTCAATTGCTCTTATTTCTTCATATCATCGACATTGTTTCCGAGAAAATCTCTTTCTTAAACTGGTAGACCATCAGGACGGTAAATAATGGGGTATTATAATGAAGACGTCGGGGAACTGAGGGTTTGTTAAATATCTTATTCCTGGGATCTTCTGGGGCGAGTGATGTAACGTCACCACACTTCCATGAGATTTCTAAATAGCTTTGCAGTTCGTAGTTCAGCATTGTCAGCATATATAAATACCCATGGGGGTTAATGAATAAATATGTACTTCCATGCTGCTTTCTTTATTTGCATTACCTCCCTATTCATAAATCCTATAGCAGGAGACAAACACAGATTGGGCGGTAGGGAATGTACGTATAATTTGGGAGAAAAGTACATTAGAGCCGTGCTGAAGGCGCGCTCGCCGCTTGCCTGAAGGGCAAGAAAGAATACGATTATTTGCTTGAAGGGCAAGCAATAATAAACAATCCAATACAAGGACAAGGTGCTTAAGGCACTTCTTAAACACCACAGCATAAGGAGTGCCGTTATATGTAGATGTAATTGCTCATAACTGATATACTTGGGAGAAGAAACTGAGGGGGCCGCCCATTTTCTAGCACTTATAATCTACCCTATCCTAATTCTACTCTCCCACTTTCTCCTGAGTCTTATCCTAAATAGGTACTCACCTTTCTCCCCTTGGGGATCCTTACCTACTATATTTAACCACTCACACTGCACAGTACACAAAAAACAATAATATACATACATAATTAAGTACCTGACAATTTGCTAGAGTATGTGAGAAGTGACGTGTTACTGAGAGGTACCCGGCCCCGAGAATCCTCAAAGAAAGGCCCGTCTGTGTTTAAATGAGGGGCGCTGCTTCGCAGTGGGTTCTTATCTAGTGAGCCTCACCGTTTCTGGTTAGTTTACTGTGTGTTGGTCGCGCTCCGTCTTGTTTCCGATTCCTTACGATTTTACGCTTGCGCCTCTGCCGCGCCCCGTGTTGTTCTCTGTGATGGTCAACGGTATCTCCGTGAGTACTGTGTGTTTTTCCGTTGACGGTCCCATGCTGCGCAGTACTTTCAGGTTTAAAGAAATACTTCTACGTTTCTATTCTATCTTCCTTACTTCTATGTTCAATTTTCCGTGTCGTCGACTGCTGCACTGACACTGCTACTACTACTACTACTATCACTACTACTGCTGCTACTACTACTACTTAAGTGCCACCACTCACGAGAAACGCTTCTTCTCGTCGTATCTTAGTTTTCGTTTTCGTCGCTATGAGATTTGTTTACTTATCGAAATGACTTGTTTATGTTCCAACTCTGACGAACATCTAACCACTTACCGCCAGAAAGAACTATCTACAGGTCCTGTAAGTAGTTGAGCAAGCTGGCTGGTAACCTGAATGCAAACATTTTCTGCATTTTCAATTTATTTTTTACAACGTACAGTTTCTCACTCCATGCAACCCGCTATAGCGTAAACTGAAGCATAGCTGGTTTGAGGATAGCGATTCTGTCTGTGTTTCCGCATATTCTCTGGCCTGGAGATGGAACTTATCTTGACGTGCTGTATGTGTTTGGACGGACTCCATTTACTTCAGTTCACATGACACGGAGACTCAAACCTAGACTCTGCTCACGTATGTGTCAAACACGTGCATCGTGTGTGTCACTGTATTTGACGAGTCATTGTTGCTTGCAGGTGTAGACTGAAAGTGTTTCAACTGCTCAGCATCCTGCAGTCTTCAATAAGATAATTAAAGACCTCGCCATAAAAATTGCTAATATGGCATATTTCACCATCAAGTGTGCATTAAAGTTCAGGTATTGCAGTAATTTGTGTATTTCATGGGTGTGCGATTATACATATCCTCACTGTATTTTGTATTTCTTTTTAATTTTTTACAGGTGATTTGCTTTGAAGGAAACTGTAGGCACTACACTATGGAACAAACATAATTCATTGCCCGCTCAGTCAAGCCTCATTGCAGCTGAAGCTAAACAGAAAATCCATCCTAATAATATGAGGTCAGGGCAGTTGACCAGCAATTAGCGGTAAAAATAAAGCGAATGCCCTCAAACCCAACAACGGTCCATTATTAACGTAAGTCAAGAGAATAATTGAGGTCCTGTTTGTTTGGGCGCTCTTACTGAAGAGATGGGCAACCTGAGTCTGCTCTCTCTGTGCTTTATGTTGTGCTGTCGAGAGCTAATTAGCACTCACCCCATGACTATCATCGGATAAATATTGTCCAATGTGACGTGAACTGTTACTGAAAGCAGGACGTTTTTTGTGATGGTTTCATATAAATAAAGTGCAAAAGAATATGAATATGGAAGTTGAAGTTCAGCACAAGGGCAACGTTTCATCCTCGAGCTCTGATGGAACAACATACGCCGGCTACACGGAAGACGCCACCTCTCGCTTATACGACTACCTCCACCAGCACTACAGGGATTACGTTACTGACGAGGTGTACAGAGGCGTGTACAGTAATGTCAGTAGCACGCTCAGCCCACCCAACGAGACCAGTGACAGGCTTGACACCTCGGCGATGGGCTTCAATGTTACAAAAGATGTTGGAAATTTGTGTGGGTCATTGCCGGTGGATGCTGCGAACATCTCGGAACAGCAGGCGCAGGAGAATCAGCTGCGGCAGGACGTCTACCCAGTGATGATGCCGGTAAGTGGGGTAGGCTGTAGGGATGGTAGCTGCAGGGAAGGCTGTGGGGCCTGCGGAGATGGTGCTTCAGGACGTGTCGTGGGGCCTGTAGTGATGGTGGTGCAGGAAGGGGTCTTTGGGCCTGTAGTGATGGTGGTGCAGGAAGGGTCTTGGGGCCTGTAGTGATGGTACTGAAGAACCGGTCTTGGGGTATATAGTGATGGTGCTGCAGGAAGGATCTTGAGGCCTGTAGTGTTGATGCTGCACTGCAGTTCGTTGGCCTACAGTGCGGGTGCTGCAGGACAGGTTGTGGGGCCTAAAGTAATGGTGCTGCAGGGTAGGCCGTAGGACACGCAGTGTTTGTACTGAAGGTGGAGAAGTGGGGACTGTAGTGCTGGTGCTGTAGGGCAGGTTGTGGGGGCCTACAGTGCTGGTACCTGCAGGATAAACAACACAGAGCCTGCAATTCCAAAAGCTGTGTAACAGGCCACGGGGCCTCCTTTGTTTCTTGCCTTCTGACAGGCAGGCTGCTTGCAGAGCCTCTTCTGCAGAGCAGGCCGTGGAATATGTGTTTTTGTGAGCCCCTGAATAGGCTTTGCGGGTCTGTATAACTAGAACCTGCAGAACTGGCCGCTGGGTCGGTCTTGCTGGTACTAGCAAGATAGACCATGTGATCTGCAGTGCTTTTAGCGGCAGGACGCGTTGTGGAGACTGAAAAAACACCAACAACTCTAAGTTGAGAAAGAAAGTAGTCGCGATATTATCTCACACTAGTTTTGGTGCAGTACTTTGCTGTATAGTTTTCTGTCCAAGAACTAAAAATATTGATTATTTTGCCCTGCAGTAGTACAGTACTTTATCTCATAATATTGTGTACAAGAACTATTATTCTATAGCATTTTTAGTACATTGCTGTACCACATACTATATCGTCGCTTAAAGTTATTACCGCAATTCTCAGATGATTAGAAGGATATATAACTATGAGCAACCAACACTCAATAAAGAAACACAATGCTACATAAAATTAGTTGACTGGATTAAGCCTTCTTAATAGCTCATTTACAGCTAATTATGGAAAAATTATTGCCCTTTGATTCCTGCCTCACCAGTTCATTTGAATGGACAGTATTATATTGCCTCAACTAAATTTTCACAATGTTCTGTGTTAGGTTATTTAAAATATTGACATAGATGACTGGGGCAATCGACAAAAGTCTACGGAGCTTTGACTCAGCATTTAAGTATCTATCAAACGACCATTTAGTCTCCAAGGGTATGGTGTACCCGTGGCAAAAATCGATGGACCTTCCACTGAGCAGGTAATTATTTCCCACCTTACCCAACTACAGGTGTAAACTGCCCACTAGCGTGTATGTGTGGGCATTTCTTTTAGCTATTACTTTAGTAATTGACATAATTGATCACCTGAGATTGCATCAATTAACATTCGACTCTCAGAATAGCTTTCGTACTGGAAAAAGCTGCTTAACAAACCTTCTGGAATTTTTCTCAAAAGTTACAGACATTAAAGATTAACAAAAAGGTGTAGACCTTGTTTATCTAAACTTTCAAAAGGCTTTTGACAGAGTCCTCCATCAACGGCAAATGAAAAAATTGGAAGCCCATGGCATCCAGGGAGACTATTTACGATGGATCAGGGCATGGTTTACGGATAGGCAGCAGCGAGTGAAGCTTGATGGAGAGACGAGCGCCTGGACGCAGGTATCATCAGGGGTTCCACAAGGTAGCGTGCTTGGCTCGCTTCTGTTCTCAATTCAATTTAATTCAATGCGCGTTAAGGTCGATAAAAAAAGATTGATTTCCATTATCTAAAATTAACTCTCAAATTACATCAATGAGCTCGATCTTGACATCCGAATAAAATCAGTAAATTTGCGGATGATACTAAACTATGTCATCCTGCCCCAAAACGAGTCGAGCTCCAACAAGACCTTGACCACCTCATGGAATGGAGCACAACGTGGCAGAGGAACATTTATGTCGAGAAATGCACAGCGATGCACATATGGCTGGTGAACCCTTCAACCCCATTAAAAATGAATAGGACAGTGTTGGCTGCTGTCACCCAACAACGTGACTTGGGAATCACAATTGCAAACAAACTACAACACAGTCAGCAAGTTGACAGGAGATAAATGACGAGCAGAGTACTCGGATTCATCACCAGAAATTTTGAATACGAGTCCAAGGACATCATCGTTCCCTTGTGCGGGCATTAGTGCAGCCACACATAGAATTTGCTGTTCAGTTCTGGTAGCTACATCTATGCAAAGATATCGATAACATGGAAAGAGTTCAAAAAAAGCAGAACAACGAAATTGATACCTCAGCTGCGAAACAAGCCGTATGAATGTCGCCTAAAAGAACTGGGTCTGATCTCTCTCGAGCAAAGACGACTCAGTGAGCTACTCATAGAAACATTCAAGTATTTGAATGGCTTCAACGACGTACCTACAACGGGACTCTTTGAAAGAGACCTCAATGATCGCCAGCAAAACAAAGGTAAAAAACTCAAGCATAAAGCTCGAAATACGACTTTAAGTTAGCAGTTCTTTCCGTATTTCATAGTCAGCATTTGGAACAGACTCCCTTCCGTTGCTGTTAGTGCGGAATCAGACAACGCGTTTAAAAATCGCCTTGGCATACATTGGGAAAGACATCCTCCACAGCTTAGAACTCCTCCTCCAGCACTCGCAAACTCTTAACTGCCAACGCTGCCGACGCTACCTTAATCCGTCTTCTTCTCTCCTCGGCTCCTACTACACAGTTTGACATCTAGAAGCCCCGCATATCAGGGGCTGTTGATTGTGCTTGCGTGCATTCATGATCATCTCTTAAGCATGGATTCTTCCCCCCTTTTTTCTCTTTTCTCCACTCCTCTATATCCTAGTAACGTAATGGCAATAGTTCATAGAAGGCCGGAACGTAAGTTCTGGTGTCTCTTTGGGAATGGGCCTATTTGTTCGTCTACTGCCGCCAATCTAATCTAATCTAAATCTGCACTAAAACACAATGCGCTCATGACAAAATATCTTGATTGCTTGTAATGTAAAGCAAAAATTAGTCTTTAATTCCATCAGACATTAATTTGTGATAGCACAAAACGAAAGTAGGCGGAGCAACATCACTGGACCTAAGAATGTCATATCGTATATTAATAAATCAGTAGCACCCGCTCTAAGTATGCTCTGTCTGACATTGACCCATTTTCTACTGAATTGCTGGAACATTTCAGTTTAACGGGGATGCATTTTCATAGAAGTAACGCTGCACGGCCTTTACCATATGGTAACGCTGTTGAATAGTTACTGTATGGTAACGCTATTGATTAGTTACCATATGGTAATGCTGTTGACAAGTCACCATATGGTAACGCTACTGAATAGTTACTGTATGGTAACGCCGATGGACATGGGTTACCATATGGTAACGCTGGTAGTAAATTGCTTAACAGATCTGTGTTACCTACAAATTACTGTCCCGTACTACACTCAGCAAAATTAACATCACTGTAAATTTATATTTAGGTACCTGTAAATCTTATATTTTATTAGACTCCTGCATTGAGTTACCTCTTCAAAGATAAATATCAATTTTCCATTATAGATATTTCCCTCAATGCGGTTACACACGTGCATGTACTATCCTACCTACATACATTAATGGATTCTAGCACTTGATCCATGTATGACTCATACAATTGTACGAACAGTACCTAGTAGGTAATTAGGTTTCGCTGACGGACAACGACCATTCATGCGAAAGACGCTACCCAATTAAAGTTCTTGGCGGCTCTCAAGCTAAACTCCTGCATCAGCTTTTGGGGCAGCCAAAAATTTTACTAGGGTATGAAATTGGAGTGACTACCATGAACACTAACTGTACGTAAAAAGTATACGCTCTACTCCCTTACCTGCTCCTACACTTCATACGATGGAGACATTTTATGCCGAGGCCACATATAGGCATTCGCAAGAGCAACTGCAGAATATTTCAACTGGGTAGTATAGATACGGTAGGGTAACCAACATGCGACCTGCGCATCCCCGCATAACGTTGCACTTGCGAAAGCATAGTGTGGTCCCGATATTACGTGAGATACGGTATTGTTGGGCGCAGCTGTTTTGTCGCAGGTGCTTGAGTGTCAAATTATTTTCGCTGACCGGTCCACTTTTACATATGCATTGTTCCTCTCAATCTTTTCATATGCGAACTGCTTTAAATAATGTAGTTTTGACCTACGTACCCTGACCTGATCTAACTGAACGAACTTGACCTAATCTAACCTCACCCACTTTACCGTAACCCATACCTCTCATAATAACCCATCATAAATTAACGTAGATACTACGCGAGAAAAACTCACAAAACAAAATATTTGCGTAGCTTAATCCAACCAAACCTGAAATAACCTAAGTTCACTTTCCATAACCTTACCTAACCTTATTTATCATAAATTAACCTTGCTTTACGTAGTCTAAATCATCCTAAACAATATAAGCTATGACCATTCTTGGAATTCCCCACTGCATCACTTCTCTATTTTTCCTGTGACATACCAGTTTTATGCACCTTTACTTGACGAATTACTTTGACGAATACTGAATTTCACTCCATCTTCTGCTCTCAAAGGTCGGCACCCATTCGGTTGTGTCCACTGGAACCATTCCGTATTGTGAATAACTATAAATATCTAATATCAGCCTCTAGTTTTGTATACACTTTAAATATTCGTTCAATCTTCTTAAATTTCGGATTGCTCCATTGTCTAATTACCTTCAAAAGATCCAATAATATGCTTTAGATAAATTTAAAGACACGTAAAAAGTATTTATAATGTTTCGACTAATACATGTAGTATTTTTCAGGTGCATGGAAATTCGTAAACAAGCCGACAGAAAAGTACAGTAAAAGATTATACACAGTATGATAGCTATTCGATAGAGTTAGGGAGCATACATGGAAGAGGTATTACTACTAAAACTTTTAAGATAAATATCTATAAGAGAAACGAAGTTCTACCGCTGATCAACATCTAAGAAATGAAACTCAAAATGTCCTCCGTGTCTCGTAACTATGTTACTTCTTAAAGCAGCAGCAGTTTTATTCCACACCGTTCCTTAAGCCTCTGCATGTTTAACTATTTCCCTACGATGTAAATTACAGCTGTTGCTATGTGCGATTATAAAACTTTCCTATCACAAAGTACGATACTGTGAGCGCTACTCGACTGAAGTAGCGCACTCTTCAGTAGCTGCAAGCTTCACTGCAGTGCTTCTTTTGACCCAGGGATCTCATTAGCTGATCTTTCTGCTGGCTTCACTGCTGTCAATGTTCACTAGCCGAAAAAAACTCAGCTTATTTGAAAAGCGGAGACCCGACAGGCACGCGAAACACTGCAGTTGCTCACCGGCCACGGCGTTGCCAAATCAAATACGAGGATGAACTCCAGTTAATGAAACTCGGGGGGAAAACGTCGCTATAATTATCAAGAAATGCTATCCCGTTGAAAATTATACCTAATGCGGCTTTCATCGTCAGCAGATTACCCTAAGGTATGGTCGACTTGAGAAATATAATTGCTTGGATACTAATCAACATCATTTACTCCTGTATGAATAGTGTAAATGTTAGTTTTTGCTATCGAAGCCTTCATTATTTACTTGCTGTAGCTCATGAACCCATTACTACTAGCGTTAAAATATGGTAACAGTTCACTTGAGTTTGTTTCAGGGCTGTTTCAAACTTAACTGACCATTCTTAACTGTACAAACGATTCAGTAGAGTTAGTTATAGTCCGAAATCTAAGCCTCCGATTCCGCACGAAGACGATGTAACAGAGAAAAGAACAAGGGACATATAGTATGTTGGTAAACACGAGAAACAAATGCATGAAGGTGTTTCTGCACAGGATCAACACGCATGGGAACCGTAAATCTTTAAACGAGAGGGAGGACAGTAGAACGCAAGATTAGTTGGAATATGAAGTCAGCAGGAAGCAAAGTGGGCACGAAAACGTGGGTTACTTTTATAGAAATTACTAAATTTAGAATTGAAGCTTTCCTATAAATTCCTAAGCCAGCATAACTTGAGAACAAATCCAGCAGTTCAGTCTGCCCTGCGTGCAACAATTTTCGGCCGTTCATTTAAGTCAAAACATCCTCCGTATATTTTTCCCTAAACAGAAACCTCGGCTTAGCTCCGAGCAGTAATTCTTCATGAATTTTCAGCTTCTAAATCTCGCGAGTTCAACTTCCGTCGCTACCGGTGCGTAGTTGCAGGAGAGACTGGAGCGTAAGGTTACAGGTCACGGAAATCTATTTGTTGTAGTAATATTCTTGGCACATATGCACTGCCGCGGCAGGGCTGCAGCATTCAAATCTTGTTGCAGTTATTGGGAAAGTTTTGTAAAGTTTTATTCGGTAACTTTTATATTGCCATATTTGTTTCTGTTCCCTGATAATCTCTGCCTCGCTCTGCTAGGTACTGTACACTGTAGCCCAGTGAGGTACAGCGGCACACTTAGCCACTGATGCCACGTGAACCGTGGTACATTGGTACAACTGGTCACTGCACTCTAGTACAGACAGCTTTGGTACACACACACACTTGTCTAGTGCCGCTAGGTACAATTTGGTATATTTACATATTATGGTGCGTTGGAGGAGCAGAGGAGCAAAGACATCCCGTGTTCAGAATTGATAAAAAAACGTACCTCAAAGAATAGATATTTTATCTGAAGAAACTAAAGCATTTTTTACAAATTATAACGTAATATGTCAAATCCCCATCTTATAGTAACAGAGGTAGTTTTAACTCGTTATTGTCAAGTGTAATTTACAAATAGACTCCAGCACCGTTTCGCGTTCCATAGACAGGACGACTTTCTCATGAATGTTCCTAAAGAAGAAATATCGAGCAGTAATTTTTTAAATATGGTTACAGTGACTATGGGAAACTGTCCATAATTGTTTATAATATTTGTAAAGTGCGGAGAAGCCTGCAGCCACGGCGTTCACTTCCCACTGCAATGAAACATGTGGAACTGGCCAGTGCAGCCCATGCGTACAGTGAGCTGTGTTGTATCAGGGAAACAAAGAATTTCCCATCAGCAGAGCACGCATAAGCAGCTCATGTGCATGGCATCATCAATAATCTATAAGTCATCAACAAAGTCATTATAAAGCAATTATCGATAATACGATAATAGAGCTTTAAAAACATTGCCAGTGCGGCCGACATTGCCGCTGCTAAGCGACGCTCTGCTCGTGCTTCTAACTTCTCCCACTCGTACGGGCTCGTTGCTATTCCAAGTCACCCGCGAGCTATCGGATTTTGATAAGTGGAGCAGAGCAGTCAATTTATTGAACTGATCAAGTTGCTTGTTCCCAATATTCTGAACGTATTTAGCGGCGCACAGTACTATAATGCATTACACTGTCAGGCAGAGTATTGTTTGCATGATGTGCAGTATTATTAGCTACATGATACTGTGTACCTCTTCATTAACCAGTACGATACTACACCAACCATTTTATCTGTGTCTACAATGACATAGTTTCCTCCGAAAAATTCAACTGCTGAACCTGCTGCGCATGTCAATGCATTTCTTATGCTTTATTTATTTATACAACAGCCTCCCACGACCTTAGAAGTCCATCCAGTAGCAGCGAGCAGCGTGTTTTCCCCCTTCACATGCATGCATATAACCGAACACCTATATATATATATATATATATCTTTTTCTAATCACATGGCACATGTACTTTCCAGACAGGGGGGGGAGCATCCTGCCTCCCTAGTGTTTTTATGAGAATAAATGCAAACAGTCGAGCCACTGACTCGAAGTGAAATACAGTATACAGATAACCAAGTCACCACTGAGTGGTAGAGTGGCGGTGTATGATCTGCATGTAGGTTCCCAGATCGCGTCACTGGCTCAACTCACTGTATGTATATATGTAGTGAAGTGGCTTTCTTTTATTGCCTTACGAAAATCCATTGCTAAAGTAACCGATGGGTTTTGAAAAACTCGAAAAGCTTGAAACAAAACGAATGAAAACCAAATGTGTCAGCTACGTTTTAACGAAACATATCTTATTATGAACTACTGCCTACTTGTACGAATATACCTAGACATATATATACCGGGTGTTCCTAAATTCTTTCCACAAAATGAAACTATGGGTTCCTTACAATAAAATAACCATATTTTACTCTATCGATGCATATACGAAAATGTCTACTTTTAAAGGTACGTTGACTTAAAGTTCAGTAGTGCGATTCACTTAATCGGCGGACTACTGCACTTTATAGCGAAGATAAAGATGCACGCCGGTCATTTGTTGACATTGATCACTCTAATCTGCTCCGTACCTGATGTCAAACGACCATGAACCACCAACTACCAAATAGTGAAGTAGCAGATATGAACCGGTTTTGAGGCATGGCTGACTGTAATGCCAGGAGAGCTGCCAGAATGTACAGAGACAGGTTTCCAATAGATATGTGCCGTCTCCTGGAACGTTCGCAGCCCTACATCGGAGACTGCGCGAAACTGGAACATTCCGAGTTGCAAGACCTGATGCAGACCTGACCGGTGTGCATATTTATCTTCGCTGTCAAGTGCAGTAGTCCGCCAATTAAGTGAATCGCACTACTGCTTTAAGTCAACGTGCCTTTAAAAGTAAACATTTTCTTATATGCATCGATAGAATAAAATATGGTTATTTTATCGTACTGAACCTATAGTTTCATTTTGTGGGAAGAATTTAGAAACACCCAGTATAGACATACCTGAACTTACACATCCACGCACATCTACGCACACACATACATACATGCATACCTACACCTACGCACACGTACACAAACCCAAACAAACACATCCCACAGCTGTCCCTTGCACCAAAGTGCTACACAGCTCACGTTGTCTGCGTCCAACAGGTGCTGGTGGCGTTTCTTTTGGTGTCAGCGCTGACGAGCTTCACTATCCTGCTCAGCATACCCTTCATAAAACGGCCAATATCGCCCATAGTGCGCCTCTCGCTCTCCCATAACACGGCCAGTGCTGCCTTCTCGGTCGTCGTCGCCACAAGTGAGTAACGCAAGCAACATTCGCCGCTGTGCACGGCTACACTGAGGTCAAAGTCGCTTGTCCAGCGGAATACTTTAAGTGCAATTGCTTGACGTGGCAAAGTCAAGTTAAGTTAAGGTTGTTGGGCTTGGTTTGTCTGGAACGTGTCACAGAAGTTAGTTTTGCTCATCTGAGTCGATCGAGCTGAAGGCTTTGACCCAGAACTGATCCACAGTGAAACATCCGAAAGCATTTTCCTTGTCTGCAAAAGAAAAATTATCAGCAGTCTCAAGCGTAATCTGGTTGATGCTAAAACCTGTAACACGATTTAAAGTTGCGAGACCAATTCTCCTGTCTGACGCTCAAGACGAGTCGAATTAACCTGGCGAGCTTAATTCGACATTGCCGTGCCAATAGAAGGGACCTCTCACTCGAATTCCAGCTTTACATCGTTCCAATTCCTGAAAATTGTGTGCTCGGTACCGTGAGAAAAAAAAATCTTTCGGCGAAAAGTGTTGTCACAAAACCAGACGCTTCCAGTGTATCGATAGAAAGTAACTCTGTATTGATGCCCTTATCAAACGAAAAATTTCAGTGTTTGTACTCCACGAGCACACAAAGACAGGTAGTTATTCTCGGCGCACGCAATAGCGTGCTGTTTTGGGGTATCACTTTTCTCCGTGAAATTTCCTCATGTTGGAGAGAGACTATTTCAACTTCAGGTACAAGCAAGAATAAGTTGCTAAATTTATCCCACGTCTATTGGGCACACATGTAATTTTTAATTATTCATTTATTTCAATTTACGTGCGCGCGTGTGTTTCTGTGTTCCATATTAGAATATCTTAGGACTGAAAGACATTGTTCAAATTAGCTGGATGGAGTCTGGGGAAGGTTTTGCTCAGTGGGATCCCAACAACGCACCGTACTTGCAGTTGTCTATTCCGTAGGACTGTAAATTCCAGTGCCACACTATATAGTCGCAGGCTAAACTTATGACTGGGAGAGCTTAGCTCGTGCGTCGTTCATACTACCGTATCTATGCTGCTGATATTCGCGGTGTATCAGGACGACGCGCAAACTAAACGTTCGTTCATAAGTTGAGTAGTTTGTCGTGGCACTTGATTTTCTGCTTGTTAGCACAAAAACTCAATAAGTTATGGACGGATCTTTGTGAAATTTACAGGACTTGTTAGTAATGGTAAAAGACACAAGTGATTAAAGTTTGGTGATGATCGGTTGGTCCGTTTGTGTGTTTGATTTCTGTTTGTCGTAATGTTTGTTTGCAGCATTACTCAAAAAGTTATGAATGGATCTTGAAGAAAATTAAAGAGAGTGTTAATGGTATCGACAGACACAGAGGATTAAAGTTTGGTGTTAATAGAAAAATTCCTGGTTTCAGAACCAGTTTCCATTTTTAGTTGCCTTGCTTGGCGGAGATATGCGCTCTGAGAGTGCTCTCTAGTTTCTATGATGAAACAAGACAGGTTTATTATATGTATCATTCAACCCGTTCTCCCCTTGGACCTACAAATAACAGCGCTATAAAAGTGATATTGACCTGGAAATATAAATGTATATCACTTTCACTTATTTACGGAAGGTTCAGTGACTAAAAGTATCCTGTGTCCCGTGCTCCGCACATTCAACTCGAGAGCACACTGAGAGCGCATTCCTCCGCCAAGGAAGGCAACGGAAACGAAAAATTTAAATTGGTTCCGAAACCATGATTTTCTATGTATTAGCACAAAAATCTGATCATTCATGCCTTTCAATAGTATTAACAGTTTCTGTAATTTTCGTGAAGATCCGTTCTTAACTCCTTGAATTATGCTGCTATCAAACATTATGACAAACAAGTTAAATACACAAGCGGACCAACCGATCATCACCAACATTTAATCATTTATGTCTTTCAGCATTACTAACAAGTACTGTAAACTTCATAAACATCTGTGCTTGCCCAAAAGTGCTTGCGGGCTATTGCTGCAGGCGTATATAACCACCGGTAATGTCGTGGGTCATTGTCGTCATCAGGGTTCTACGATTCCAAGAGTGGGGTGCAATGAGACTCAGGAGTAGCGGCAGAGTGTACTTTGGTTCCGAGTACGAGACACAGGTCGGTACGCTGGACGTGTGGATAAAGACTTCTCGATCACAGATGCACACCGGCGCTACCTAGGATCTGAGCTGCCGTCGCTGATGACAGGCTAGCTTTACAGGCAAGCGATGCAGGGCGTTGCCGCACTAGGTAGTGACTTGGCAGTCACAGAACCATCCATAACTTTTTCAGTCATTGTGCTAACAAGCATAAAATCAAAACACAGCGACAAACACACGAATGAACAAACAAATCACCACAAAAATCTGGTTACCTACTCTTCGTGATATACCTAACAACTCATGTAAATTTCATAAATATCCGTGGATAAGTTTTTTAGCCATGGCATTAAAGAAAATGAGGCGGACAAACAAACAAACGGATGGACGGATCTTCACCAAAAGTTAATCAATCTGTTACTGTTAACATGCTTAACAATCCCCGAAAATTTCGTAAAGATCCGTTCATAACTTTTTCAGTAATCTTGGTGACATACAGACAAAAACAGACAAAGAAAGGGACAGACAAACAGTCAAACAGACGAACACTACAAAAACATGACCTCATTCTTGGTGGAGGTAATTAGTTTGTCCGCCACTATCCTAGAGGAAGGCTGGTAACATTCATCGAGTTGATTGCTGAAATTTAATATTTCTTCATTTCTCCCCAAGACCGTAATAGTGTAGCTGTCGCTCGGTCTCCTAAAAAATAAACTATTTGCATTGGTCTATTGTTGTATGTATCACGTGTACAGGTGTCATGGTGCACTCTCACCATTAGTTAGCGCACAATATCCCCCCTCACCATTGCATGTATCCCGTGTGCAGGTGTCATGGTGCACTCACACCATTAGTTAGTGCACAATATCCCCCACTCATTATTACATGTATCACGTGTGCAGGTATAATGGTGCACTCATACCTGCCCTACGTACATTGCATCGCTTTGCACACATGTTTCCAGCTCGCCCTGGAAGTTGTCCGCCTAGGCACCATCGCTGTCCAGGTAAGAACACAGGCATAATAATCTCACTGCACAATAGCCTTACCTATGTGTGTAATGGGATCATGTTACCTACCCAACATAAGTGAAATAATCGTTGATATTTAAAGGAGAATTTCCGTGCTTCGGCTCAGGGAAAGAGCGTTCATGCACGTCTTTGCAACGATGGATGTTCGGTTTTACGTCACCAAATTTAAGAACTAAATCACCGATTATTCAACATTATAGTTCTCTGTCGATGATGGTCAGAACCGGGCTCCAAGGGCCTGCCGGTGACCATATAAAAGTTGGCTCAGTTTTTTTTTAACCGCCACAAGGATAACTAGTCGAAGAGGCCAAAGAAGTAGACTAGGCCAACACAAGGCAGAGCTAGGTAGATTTGCAAGAAGTAGAGCAGCACAGCTGGTGGCGATCAATTGTTTAGGTGCTTTATTTAGCCGTAGTTGCCGAATAGCTCAACAAGCGGTCTCTGAAGGTAAACTCAACTTTCCCCCAAATGGGAAACCCACACTCATAGAATATAGGCCAACAGGCCCCTGAGGAGGATACGGCTGCAGTCGATCACAGATCGTTTAGAGCTATGACGCCACTGACGGAAGGCTTCATGCGACAATCTGCAACCCCCCGACCCTCCCCATTGCTGCAAAGGTCGGTAAACCCACAGCAGTACGCAGACTGAATGCTGACTGATAACGTCTAGCACCGCGAAGAACTTCCCTAGCTGGTAGTGAGGTTTGAACCAGCGACCTTGAGAGTCAATGTCGGAAACTTTAGACTGCTGCTACTGCAGCCTACAACGGATTACTTCCATCTAGTTCAATGCCTGTTTTTAAATAACATTATTCGTACCAAAGGCTGAGTCTAGCTTTCGTTATTACTACATGTAACTTTCGACTTTTACGAGTCTCTACTTTTACGAATGTAATTTTCTGGACCTATCTCAAATTTACTATCAAATATTACAATTTGTCCTTCTCTCTAGTATTTTAAACGTTTTCGGTGAAGAAATGTATTATTTAGCGTTGTTTATTGTATAACGCCAACTTTTTGAGTGTATTAATAAACAAGTTATCAATTCATTTTGTATATATTGCCTTTATACTGTTGCAGAAAAAAGGAAAAAATTCTTCGGCTAAAATAACATGATCCATGCTTCAAATACAATTTTCTTTGTAAACAAAGTGTAACCTTATAATTATCGACTTTTACGAACGTATCTCGAGTACTATGATTTCATCTAGTCCGTATCTCTCGTGAAAATCTAGAGATACATGTTATCATAGAAAAGCCCATGGCAGTAGCGTTGAGTTACTCGCTGCATTTCTAGGAATCACACTTGAAAGAAAAACTGCTCGCTTCTGGACCAAAGAACACAATTCCGGGGACACTATTATTGTACCGGGTATTTCGCCGCAAACAGCGCCTACAATGTATTCGTAAAAATAGTAAAGTAATATTTATGCACACGGAAGCATCTTGAACGAATGAACTATATATTTTTTAATGTTATTGCAGAGGTGCACGAAAATGTTCTGAACGCAAACTGGTTTGTTTTGGTAAAGAAGCTTAAGTGTCCAGTGGAACAGCTTTGTCCCAAGTTACCATAAGTGTCCACCTCTGTTTGACTAGCCAAGTCACTCCCAACTTCCACTTACCGACAAATCTGTGGCCATACTCGAAAATGCAAATCCTTTTTCGAGAGCTTCCACAAGCATCTCGGATCAGAAGAAAAGTTACTGAAGAACTTAAAACAAAATATCTACTAAATCCGGCAACAGATATTGTTACGTGATAATAACAGAAAGAGACTATAGTAGCGTTGAAATGAATAAGGCTACGACAGAAAGTGTGAATTATTGGTTTAGTGTTTTGTGTTTGGTTAGATGCTTCCTTTGTTTTTTATATAAATTAGTAAAATTTCACATTTCTATGCAGTTAGTGTTGAAATAACACTCTTTAATTCATCAGAAACATGTGAATAACAGTTCAAAGTATACGAATATTGGTTTCCTTCACTGTTTTCCTACTGTTAAGGCAGAAGTTGTAAAAAGTTACGTCTTTCTAATCTTTAGTCTCCATCAGTGTTTTTACTCGAGTGTAAATAAGAATATATTCATTAGCCATCTAGGTTCTCTATACAGGTCTATCACCTACTAGCTGTGACGTGTACACACTACTACGGCTGTGTGAGGCCCATACAGTACAGTGCTACTCTCACACCCAGTACCGTGAAGCGCATCATCGCCCTGCTTTGGCTACTACCATGTAAGTCCAGTATCGTAACTGATGGATAGAATTAGGTACATACGCTTTGTGTATACGTATATAAATATATATACCTGTAATAGGGAGAAGAAGAGGACACTGAAGGAATAACATATAAAGACTCTAAGTATACTAACGGAACAGCTAACCAATAATGTGCTCCTACGACGAGAACCTTGTAGGTTAGGAGCCCAGGACTGGTTCTTCTAATATACTAAAATACGTTCTAAAGCTCTTTAAAACACATAAAATACAGTATATTAAACGAACCAGTCCTTGCCTACCTAACCACAATGTTTCCGGGGTAAGAGCTCATTGGGAAGGGCTTCTGTACTAAGGTGGTGGATCGCAAAAACCAAAACGCGTTTTACTATCGAGAAGACGGCGGAACGGTCCGTAGATTTTATTTCACGTCCTCTTTACGTAGCGATAGATACCCCTATTCAGGGGTAGGACATGTGCTCATTTTTGTCGTTGTGAAGATGTCCCCATCTAAGAACGTAATATATACAGAAATGTACTCTTTTTCTCCCAACTAGGGGAATATAGGTACCTATATATGTATTAAAACACAAGAGTAGACAGACGAGCTCCTTCATATACACTTGTGGCTCTGACTTAAAATTTACGTCATGATGCAACGGGCAGCACAAGCACCTTGCGCTGCTTTTATGCTGTGGTGGCTTAGCGGTAGCGTGGTGCTATGGTAATCTCTAGGTCCCCAGATCGAGTCCTGACTCGACTCTTTGCATACATAGATATATATATATTTATTTGTGTATTTTCGAAACAGCTCGTCTTTGATGCCTGTACGGTTAACAACCTCAGCCATATATTTTATTTCTCCAATAAACGAATCTTGCCAGTGATTGATTGTTCGTAACTTAAGAAGCCATAAATGTTTTTAGCTATCTCAAAAAAATAAAAACAGGAAAATGAGTGCGACTCTTCTGGAAAATTTCAGGTATGAGTAGGGATTGCAATCATACAGATTATGTTAGCATAAATTTTCATAAAACTGGATAGGCTTCTAACATTGAAAAAAATAATCGAGCTTGTTTGGGCATCCACAGAACGTTATTAAATTGACGGGTTAATTTATTTAAGCAAATGTTGCCAAAGTTCAAATGTAAGCCAATGTTGCATCTAAAGCTTAAAAGTTTATAATATAAACTAGAGCACTCTGAGAGCGCATACCTCCGCCAAGCCAGGCAACGGTTGCAAAAAAAATTCAAATTGGCTCTGAAATCATGATTTTCTGTATTAACTCCAAAATCTTATCACTTGTGTGCCTTTTGATAATAATAACAGCTTATGCAATTTTTTTAAAGATCCGTTCATAACTTTTTGAGTTATGCTGCTAACAAACGTTATGACAAACATGAGTCAAACATTCATACGAACCAACCGATCTGCACCAAAATTTAATCATTTATGTCTTTTAACATTACTAACAATGCCTATAAATTTCATAAAGATCCATTCATTATATTTTGAGTTATTGTGCTAACAAGCATAAAATGAAAAACAGTGACAAACAAACGAACTAACAAACGGATCATCACAAAAATTTTGTCATTTACTCTTTGTAATGTACCTAGCAACTCATATGAATTTCATTTTAAGTTATGGCATTGAAAAAATGAGGCAGACAAACAAACGGATGGACGGATCTTCTCCAAACGTTGATCATCTATTTGTCCTAACATACCTAACAATCCCTGTAATTTTCATCAAAATCCGTCCATAACTTTTTGAGTTATCTTGGTAACAGGCAGACAAAACCGACGAAAACATAACCTCCTTGGTGGAGGTAAATGCATGAAATTGATCTTGAACGTAAATTTCAGTAAGAATTTTAATTTAACCAAACTCTAAACTCGAAACTTTTTTATAATTAGGCACTTTGACAATCTCTAACATTTTACATGTTTCAGACACCTATCCAGTTTTTTCTTAGATGATTTGGGCATTATTTTTGGAAAGTAGTTTATCATTATAACAGCTGTACTTCTCTCTGTACTATGTAGAAGTAATTGTTGCAAATGAACTTCCCCTCTCCCGCCCTTGAGAGCGAACAGTGACAATGACCATCAATAGGATTCATCAGATCTCTGCTGTATTAGACAACAGGTTTTCATCAGACTTTTGCATTAACAGAATTATCAACCGCGAATGAAACGAGAGAGGTGATAATGTTTTTGTTGAAGATTTAAATATATATATATTTGTATATGTATTTGATCGTCTGTTCCCCAAAATGAGGGAAGAGTTGAGCAATGTTCATAACTTTTTGCAGGGTATCAGGTGGGTTGATCTAGATATGAAAAATACCAACCCTCTAGAGTTAGCTACCATAAAAAATGACGGCTTTAAAATTTGCCCCCACCGCGGAAAATGGTCTCGCGCACGAGTCGTTCTAGATATTATAACCGAGAACGTTCATACACCTTCTATAGTAAATTGTCTAACAGAAAGACGCAAGACCTAATATTTGAAAAGATTGAAGGAATAGAACGTCGAAAAGCAACATTATAACGAATAGGATAATAATTCTCAGTACGCATCTGTATTATAATTCTGCTTGTCTCTCCGTTAGTTAGTACGACCCAAGGAGCTTCTATAGAGAGGAGGGAGCCAGGAGCTTCGCCCGTGAAGCTCAAGAGTCTCTTATGGCTGTCAGCCAGTTGCCATATCCTCCAATCGTATATCAGTAAAGCGTCTCTTATGGCTGCAGCCAGTCGCGTATGCACCAATCGCATATCAGTAACTCGGTTTGTCTGCTGCTCCCAGTGAAACTCACTGCTCCCCGTTTCTTCCACTTATCAGATTCATGAACGCGGCTCACAGCCATAAGAGATCTTGTTGACTCGCTGGCGAATCTGTGCATGGGCCTCAGGGCTCCCTCCTTCTCTATTGAAGCTCCTTGGTACGACCGTTTCGCTTTCATCAGTATTAGATAGGGGAAAAATTTGGGCATCCTTGAGGTATCCTTGCTACGACCTGGGCAGAGATCAATAGGAAAAGCTAAGTTCAAGTTTAAGCTAGAACTGCTCGCAGGTCTTAGGTATAAGATTCACTGCCTGACTTGGTACATTGTTCAACTTTCGCGTATTCATGATACGGGTTCGAGGATATTATAATTGAGGAACAATGCTTTCATTCTGTGAAATTTTCACTGGTTCTTTCAGTATTAGGTATGGGAAATTTAGGATGACAAGGGTCTGAGATATCACTGAAGAATATTGCTTTTGTTCTGTGGAATTTCCGCAGGTTCCAGGTAGTGTACATGAATACCACCAGCTTCCCTCGCCCCCAACGATTTATGGCCTCTTAACGATATTCCTCCCCATCACTGATGCATCATTTTGTGACGATGTTCCCGACAGATGTTGGAATATTCATGGGATTCTCCCTGGTGCCGGGACAAGGCTTCCAGTCTGACTACTGCATCAAAAATGACTTCTATTTCCACGGACAGACTGTGAGTAGGTGCCTGTAGAACGTATTCATACTGGACTGTAATTTTCAAGTATAAGGTTCCGTCACCAGATCGTACCTAGTAACATACTCGCCGTAATGTTATGAGCTCACAACTATTTGCCTCCAACTAGTAATAAAGGAATTTTTCACTCAAAAGAGAGTAATAACAATAAAATGTTTAGACTTATTCGCAGGAGCTGTTCGGTCTCCTGGTGCGCCGCTGCTTTCGGTGTGTCCTACCTTGATTACCTTGACGATACTTCGGACGAGGTCCAGGTGGCATTATCCACGCACCCCTTCTTGCGCAGAGGTGATGCTGCAGTCAGTGACCAGCGGGATGGCTAACAGCAAGTTATCCCCACAGTTCACGTAGCCGCTTACAACAGGTTTATCTGGCACTTTCAGTAAGTATGCGTCCAGTAAGTTTTTAAATTTCCCAGTCTCTGTACCGGTGACATTTCGGATGTGACGTGGCAT
>LQNS02277098.1:1753621-1768603 GCA_001587735.2 Parhyale hawaiensis | reverse complement strand
CACGATTAAATTAGATGTGCAACTAATTACATTAAAATCCAACAACAAGCATACCGGTAGAAGAAATTTTCCAAACACTCAAAATAATGTTGGTAAACCGTGAAAATTTTCACGGGTCCAGCTAGTAATAATAAATACGGTTAACTTTAACTAATATAGGTATCTTAAGTGCATCTCAAATGTTAGCTATCATATTAGTTTACCTTGCACTATCCTTATTGAAGTATTGGCTGCCGCCCAGAATCTAAAACCACAAATCACTTTCTGGAGCTGCCGGAAATTTTATTAAGATAAAAAATTTTCTTGCGGCTCTTCAAATAATTAGTAACTGACAAATCATGAAAGCACTGCATTTTTTCTGTTAAAAAGGTACAGCGACGCATTCAAAGCTTTGATGAGAAACCACAGAACACTATAATCGGCGTTCTAAACACGCCGAGAACCTCCCAGATCGTGACCCTCCAAATCTCACTTCAGGAGACGACGCCCATACACACAAGCACCCGACCACCTCCGCCGTTGCCGTAACACTGAGGGCAGCAGTAGAAAAGAGGTTGGGAAGGACTGAGCAGTTCGTAGTATTAGTTTGGCAGTCGGGTTTATGAACGCCGCGAGCAGTATAACCGCCTAGGTCCGCAGGGGGAAGGACTGACACGCACAGAGATACACTGAAAACTATACATCCTCGTAGACATTTCGCGAGAACTATAAGAAGACTTTTGTCTGTAATAGGTATCCGGCTACAAGTACAGGCTGATGCATGTGCACTAAGTGCCAGCGTTGTCGCATGAACAAGTCTGCAGACGAGGTAAAAACTTCCGTCGGTGAGGATCCCTGGACCTGCACCAGCCCAAGTTTGATGGAAGGTTCGTAAACTTTTTTTTTCTTACTCCCAAGTTTGAGATTGCTTTTGAGGCTGCAATGGAGACACGTCCTAAAGCCAAGTAGTTTTGCGCCTTTACCTGATGGAATTAATTTTTGGACGACTACCGTAAGCCAATTTGGCTTCAGAGACCATGTGGGATCAATAATGAGAAGCCGATGCATAGACATGGTGATGATCAAGTGCCTGGCGGTGCGGTGAGCAGGCCGTGTAGCTGATACGAAGATGATCTGGTAGGTGGCAGTGCAAGGGTTTGATGGTTGGTGACGATTAAGAAGATTTAACAGTTTTTCTTAAGAAGTACGGCATGCATCTTATGAATGAGCAGTTCACGTTAAGGTTTCGACCAGATAATTCAGCTATAGGAACATTCTGTCATTTTTGCGGCCATATCGGTGCAACAACAGAGCAGCAATGTGAACATAGTGCTCCTCTCGCTGCAACAACAGCGTTCTTCTTTGCCGTATCTGACGGTCGTTGCAAGTTGGGCAATAATGTGTTTGTTTACCCAAACAACGGCGGCTATGTCACATGGCGGCTCCTTATTTATAACAGCCCTAAATCTCTGTAAATTTTACTGCTTGGAGATAGCGGCAGTAAACACTCGTGACCTTTAAAGATAACTTTGTGAAGGAGTGTGCAGTGATATTTGCACTCGCTGTTAGCGGTCGCATGTTGCTCGACAGTTGAGAGCCATCAGGCTGACGCTATACAAAATAGTGTAATGTACAGTATATTTTATATATATGTATACGGGCGACCTTCCTATTTTAAACTGCACATTTCCGCTAATATTTTGCTAACTGCATGGGATTGTTAACAGTGAAGGGTTTGAAGTTAGCACCTCACAGAAAATATCGCATTCACTGATTTTAAGTTTGTTTAGGCCGCTTAAAGTCTTACTCTTATCTTGTTTCTTTTATAACGTTGGGTAAAACATTGTGCATGTACAGGAATATATCAATTACCAGCGGGTCCCGTTCAAATTCCACAGTAAAAGAAAGGCTTTACTTCCTAATTTGTGGGAAACGTATACTCTGCTACCGCAAATTTTCTCAGTTCGATCTAATCCAGATCCCTATTGTAACTATCCTCGACTAAACTAAAGAACTAAAGTACGTCAATTAACCCATGAATATCTCTGTCTAACGTAACGTTGTCCGTCTTTCTTAATCATAGTAGCTAAGCTAACGCTATTCGTGAGTACCAATGCTCGATATCTATCATGGAGCAAATTTTATTCCTTAACGTTCCTCATCTAACATAATTCTTCTCATCTAACATAATTCTCCTCATTTTACCTAAAGATGTAGCCATACGATTCTTATCTAACCTAATGCTTCTCAACTAATGCCTAACGTAGTTTAACTAACTCAATGATTTTCATTTTACCTGACGCACTCCATCTAAGGAAACCTAACGCTCATAATTTTATCTGATCATCTATCCTAACGCTTCTCATCTGACCTACAGCACTCATCTAACCTCACCTAAGGCTGCTAGTGTGGCCTAACGCTTCCCTGTAACTAAAGGCTCCTCATCTAACCTATGGCTTACAATCTAGCCTAATGCATTTCATCTAACATAACTCGCCTAATCAAAGCTCTCTTCATGATACATCTTGTCTACCTTAATGTACCTCATCTAATCTAACGCACATTGTCTACTTTCATACATCTCGTCTATTTACGTGAACGGAATTTTCTACTCCAGCGTGTTTTGACTACTTCAACACACCTCGACTACCATAACTAATATACCTAGTCTACTATTTTACACCTCGTCTGCAAATTCCACGTTTACCTAAACGCACCTCCGGAGGAGCGTGTAAACATACCTAGCTTGATACATCGCATTTCGTTTAACTTGACGTACCCGGTCAAACTTTACGCACTTTAGCCTACCTCACACACACACACACACACACACCACACACACACAGTTCGTCTTAGCTAAAGCAAGTCTTATGTAACATCCATGTAAAAACAAATGATCCGATTATCATTATTGTTTCTTCACGCACTGAATCTATCCTATTCCATCTCCTGTAACCCTACATTGCGTCTTGTCTAAACCAACACTCCTTAATTGTCTAACCTAACAAGTTTTACCTTATAAATAGCATTCCTTGCAATCTACTGCGACTTAAGGCATCGCAAATGAACTGCTGTATGCAGATTGCAGCAGTTTAATCCAGATCAGAAGAGGCTACATTGAAGCAAAAAAGTTACACTTTTTGTAAAGTACTTGGCGTATCATTCTTCATTCTCTTAGCTCACTACTTGAGTTCAACTCCTAGCACGACAACCGTTGCATTACTCATTTATTTCTATAAATCGGACATTACTCCATAGAACTTTCGAAATGTGCTTACTGTACATCACCTGCGTGACATGTGGTCCTTGAAGCTCCTAAGTTTGTGGTGTTATTTTACCAGCGGATATTGCTAAAGTCTCTCAAGCTAGACATTGTCACCGTCACATAGTCCTGCCGATGATGCAGAGACACGGCATTATATATCATAAGGTATTTTTTTAGGAAATTGGCATATATTTCGATGGTATCATAATACATTCATCTCATGTGATAACTCGGGAGTAAGTATTTTGCTCCTTTATAGGGGTATCTTCTCTGCTGTTTACCATAGTTCCGCTCAAACGACCTGACGGTGAAATCACCAATAACCTAAGAGACAATGCCACAATCCTGAACGACTATTTCACCTCTGTATTTACTGTTGAAAATGTTACGAGTATTACTGAACCAGCACCGATGCAAGTTGCTCCAATTAACACCTGTATTTTCTCGGAGATCGAGATCCTTCATGAACGCACCCACCTAAATGTGTGCAAATCTAATGCCCCAGATAATCTTACTCCCTGTGTACTACGGGAAATGGCTCCAGTCATTGTGAAGCAACTCCTCGAAATACTTAATCGATAACTAAGAACGGGAGAAGTTCCGCAGGAATGGAAACTAGCTAATGTAATACCGATACATAAGAAGGGGGATAAGAAAAGCCCCAGCAACTATCGACCAATCAGTCTTACATCGGTCGTCAGCAAACTCATGGAACGCATCACTGATCACCTGAGGATACATCAGCTCATATCCGACACTCAACATGGCTTCCGAAATGGAAGAAGCTGCCTAACAATCCTACTTGACTTTTTCTCAAAAGTTACAAATATTAAAGTTGAAGAAAAGGGTGTACACCTTGTGTATCTAGACTTCCAAAACGCTTTTGATAAAGTCCCCCACCACCGGCTAATGAAAAATTTGGAAGACCATGGCATCCAGGGTGACTATTTACGAAGGATCAAGACATGGCTTACGGGTCGGCAGCAGCGAGTGAAGTTTGAAGGAGAGTCGAGCGCCTGGACACGGATATCATCAGGGGTTCCACAAGGTAGCATGCTTGGCCCTATTCTGTTCTCAATTTACATCAGTGATCTCTATCGTAACATCCATAGCAAAAATCTGTAAATTTGCGGATGATACTAAACTATGTCATCCTGCCACGAAAGGAGCCGGATTAAGGTGGCCTCAGAAGCCTCGGCCGTTAAGAGTTATGACTCCTGGAGGAGTTCTTAGCTGTGGAAGATGTCTCTCCCAATGTATGTCAAGACGATTTTTAAACGCGTTGACTGTCTCAGCACCAATAGCGTCGAAAGGGAATCTATTCCAAATGCTGACTACGAAATATGGAAAGAACTGCTGACTTCAGCCATTCAAATACTTGATTGTTTCTATTAGTTGCCCCCTGAGTCGTCTTTGCTCGAGAGAGATCAGACCCAAATTTTAGGCGACATTCATGCGACTTGTTTTGCGGCTGAGATGTCAATTTCGTTGCTCTGCGTTGGACTCTTTCCATGTTATCGATATCTCTACAGAGATATGGCGACCAGAATTGAACAGCAAATTCTAAGTGTTGCCCATCCGTACAAAGGAATGATGATGTCCTTGGACTTGTATTCAAATTTCTGGTGATCAATCTCAGTAATCTGCTTTCCATTTTCACACTCAAGAACCTTGCTAACTGTGTTGTGGTTTGTTTGTAATAGTGATTCCCAAGTCAAGTTGTTAGGGGACAGCAGCCAATTCCGTCTCGTTCATTTTTGAATGGGGTTGAAGGGTTCGTCAGCCCTACGTGCATTACTGAGCATTTGCCGATATTAAAGATCATTTGTACTCCATTTCATGAGGAGGTCAAGGTCTTGTTAGAGCTCGCCTCTTTTCGTGGCATTATGACACAGGTAGTTTAATATCATCCGCAAATTTACTGCTTTTACTACGGATGTTAAAATCGAGATCATACATTTAAATAGAGAACAGAAGTGGGCCAAGCACGCTACCATGTGTAACCCCTGATGATACCTGCGTCCAGTCGCTCGTCTCTCCTTCAAGCTTCACTCGGTGCTACCGATCCGTAAGCCATGCCCCGATCCATCGTAAATAGTCTTCCTGGATGCTATAGGTTTTCAATTTTTTCATTAGCCGTTTATGGGGTACTTTGTCAAAAGCCTTTTGCAAGTATAGATACACAAGGTCTGCACAAGGTCATGACTGTAATTCTCAAGTTGTATACGCTTTCAATGTCTCATAAATTTTCTCTTTTTTCTTTGTATGACTTTCTGTCAAGCATTCAAATGCGAGAGCCACTGAATACCTTCGGTAATCACTTATTATTTTTTCTTTTACTATGTACGCGTTAAATGTGCAATAAGAATTAATGTCCACCTGACCGATTTATCAATAAACTTTTTTTGTGAAATATTCCAAGTTTTTGATAGTTTTTTCTTTTGCCTCTCTTTGACATAGCTGTCTCATTTCCCAATATCTTTAAGCTCATAAATGAATGGAAATGGACAGGCATTCCATAGTATTGGCACTGTTGGCACTGTTTCGTATGTATTACTAACTAGAGGGCCCAATTATTTAGTAATAAAGGTTTTTATTGCTGCTACTTCGTGTATAGGTTTTGCTGTAAAATAGGTCTCATGCCTGCTGGTGTGATCTTCCGTCAAGGAAACGCATGTTGCACCGCTATGAGTTTGCGATAACAAGATGTCCCTCCTGTAAGGTAAGACGCGAATATTAGCTTAGAATAGTTCTAAAGTTGAGCAGCACCAAAAAAAATACAGTTCCAATAAAAGAATTTGCCAGAAATGCTCAGGGCTTACTGTAACCTGGATACCAGTCGATAGTCGAATCTCCAAGGGTCGAAATTTGGCTGCAGTCTTAATGGAACATAATTTGGCGTCTGTTCAGCGTGAAGTTTCAATTACCACGAAAAGATTCAGCTAAAGAAAGCAGAAGCGAAATACATGTAGATTATACCCGAAAGGAACGAAAGCTCGAAGCAAGAGTGAGCCTGTCTAACTGCTACCAAAAAATTCAGCTAAAGAAAAGATGCGATGTAGCATATGACCGACAGGATCAAAAACTCTCTGTAAGATTCCGCCTTTCATCTACCAGGATGAGAAGATGAATCATCATATCAAATAGCACCGAGCTACTTTTCAAAGCGAAGCTACATTCAGAAAATGCAGTATTTTCACTTTATTTTCTTTAAATTGCATAGATAAATTGAAGAAATCGATGAGAAGCAGATGAAATTTTGTTACCCACGATGCGTTTCGTGGGATGAGCCGCATCAGCTCATCAGGTGGGAGGCTTGAAGTTGACTGAATTTAATTCATTAAGATCTTGTGAAATTTGGACAGGTTAACATAGGAAGGTGTAACTATGATACAGAGTTTTCGAAAGGTACAAATATAATTTCCAAACTAACAAAAGTTTCTTCAATTTTGAAAAACTGTCCGCTGAGTCAACACCAATTACTGCATGAAATTCAGACATACAGATGCACCCGGGCTTAGAAGTGTACGTTCTTCCAAAGGGCACGTTAAGGTTGGCACATCAGTATGGTAGACTTCATAACCAGTAGCTATAAATCCTACAACTGGCGAAAACCCATTACACAACAATCCAAAACAGAAGTTAGAAGCGCAGAAAAATGCAGACGAAGATAAATTCACTGGACGAGAGCATCTAGTTGTTAGAAAACGATGGTAGGCCTCTCGAGATCGTGAAAACTCTTCAGTAAGCAGCATATTCAATAAACATTTGCACTTCCGCCGCCTGCTGCATACAATGAATCAATTTGCCATGGCTTCCGATATCAATTTATTTTCTTTACATGGCTTAGATATATGGAAGATATCGATGAGAAGCAGATGAAATTTTGTTACCCACAACGCGTTTCGCTGTAGCCTCAGCTCATCAGATGGGAGGCTTGGAGTTGACTGAATTTAATTCATTAAGATGAATTAATGAATTAAATTCAGTCAACTTCAAGCTTCTCACCTGATGAGCTGCGGCTACAGCAAAACGCGCCGTTCATCTGCTTCTCATCGATTTCTTCAATATTTTCACTTTGAGCATATGTTTCAGAAACAATATTTGTCATCGTAAATCCATGGGCTGAAATTTCATGGTATCTAAAGTTGTTTTTTCAGTAGATGAATTTTCTCCTATCTACATCCTTATAAGCATTACAGATGGAAGGACCAACTAAAGACCAAGCAAGTAAGCCAGCTCGGAGCAAGCAAGCTTGAAGCCATCAACCAACAACTGTGTATTATTATCTATAGGATCAAGTTCGTAGATAGGATACCAGCTTTCTGAGGATAGTTTCAACCGTGAGAAGCTTCAATGATTTCGTAAGCTGAATTTTGAAAAGCCAGAAGAAAGCTACAATAAATTAAATCTGCAGAAATTTACGAATGCAAACGCACTGGTCTTCAACGCCTCAAACCCGTAGCATGAAAATGAAGTAGAGAGTATGTTCAAACTCAGCCGCAACTACCTGTAACCTGCAAGCAGAAGTCTCTCGGAAAGTGAAAACTTGGCTCCTGCTCATCTCTACCGAGTATCCAAGATACGCTAATTTTCCCCCATCTATTAATAACTCAGAACTGTTTTCGCTTTGGATGTCGACTACGAGAAAATACTAGAACAACTTGAAGCTATCCAAAAATCGTTCACTGCCAAAATTGGAGGCATGCAGGAGTAATACCACCAACGACTTAGCTGTCTCCACTTGTATTCAATACAACGAAGTTTCAAACACTCCACATTCATATATGTTTGGCAAATTCTGGAACGAATCACTGTGAATGTGAATGAACGGATAGTCGCCAAGCTCTCATACGGAGTGAAAGGACTTGTGATATATGAATTCCAAGCAGAGACGGTGGCAAAGTAGAGGCAACAAAAAATTCCAAGATCTTTACTGTACGAGGAGCAAGCATATTCAAAACGCCACTGCTATGAATAGCATAGAATTCCAAAATTTGTGGGTTTCTCATTGAAGAAAAATGCCAGATCGACCAGCAGTTACCGGATTCGTGCACTGTGGAGATAATTCGCTGCTGGCTCTCTCTTTGGTTGCTAACTGCGACTCAACAGCAGAAACCTAGCATCGTGGCACCACTCACGGGAAGCGACGTGAACATAAGCGCAACGTCACCTGGACTTCGACCAAAATTTCTCGAGTATTCTAACAGAGTGTAACGGCCGTACTAACGCAGGAACTAAGGAGCTAATTAAGGACAGAACGTAGGGAGGAACAAGCTGAGTTATAATATGATTCCAAACCAAAGGAGAAGGTTACATGAATTTCACAATTTAATAATAGGCAATTTACTAATTGCTTGCTTGCACAGCCTCTTCGGCGTAATCTGAAGGATTTGATGGGGGAAATTTTTCTACTGATGCTAAGCTTGTATTTCAGATAGGAAATTCGAGCGTCCAATGAACAGAGCAAGTAAATTCCTCGACATACTGCACATTATGATGAGCAGTCCACCTACAGGTAACTAAGTATTTTGTGACTTCTCTCTTGTGCTTTTGCATTTAAAGGATTGATGTTTAATTTAGTTTCTTAACGTCGTTCAAAATCCATTCCGCCTATTATTTTAAGAGGAGTTTCCATGTTTCCATGTCGAAATTGTTCGCTGAAAGAAGGCCAAATATTTTCAGCTTTTATTGACACCAAATATTGATCCCAATAAGATCGTTGTTCGTAGCCATGACAACCTTTTGAGGGTTTCCCGAAAATTCTTTGGCCCAACACTTTTTACCTGCTATTGTTTGACTTTGAAACTTTCAACATTCGCGATTTTGCTTGCCTGAGAGGGGACTTTTGCTGCCATGAACTTTTGTTGGTTCGCCATTACTTTTGTTGAACTCACAGACGATCAAGCAAACAAGCATGATGGATTTTTAAAGCAGAATCCCTAATTTGAGCTTGTGCACTAAAGCTTAGTTCATATTCAATACCGTGGTTTTTGACGGAACGGTGCACTAGTTCTACGATATTATTCAAAAAATAGAGAGAGAACAGCGAGAGATTTTATCAAGAATAGTTGTTAACTTACTTTCATCGCTAGTCGTTTTATGGCGCCGTGATACGCCAAGTGCCGAACGGTTAATTCCACACGTGGCCTTTATTACAAAGGATGGTGCCTAATTTGTTAAATGGGATGCTTTAGAGCTAAATTTCTTGTCAAGTGACAAGCAGATTATGTCCTCCGCCAAGAAGGCTATGATTTTGTCTGCTACATTATTTGTCACCAAAATTATGTAGACGGATCTTCATGATTTTTACTGGATACGTGAGGGATGTTAGGAGGAATAAATGGTAAACTTTTGGTGAAGATCCGTTCAACCGTTTCTTTAGGTGCCTACTTCTTTTTTCTTCATAGTATAACTCAAAAAGTTATAAGCGGATCTTTATGAAATTTTCAGAACTTGTCGGAATTTTACTAGGAGCAAATGTCCAAATTTTTACATTGTTCTGTTTGTCAGTTTGTTTGTTGGTTTGTTTGCTTGTTCTATGTTTCTCTAAATATGTATCGCTGTCATAACTCAAAACGATATGGACGGATCATCATGAAATTTGTAGAAATTGTTAGAAATATTGAGAGACACAAATTATGAATTTTTTTTGTCATAATCGGTTCGCCTGTTTGTGCTTGACTAATGTTTGTGAAAATGTTTGCCAGAACATATCTTGAACAGTTCATTTGTTCACATATTTTTTCTGGACAACATAACTAAAAAAATATATACTTTATATAATCAGATCTTCATGAAATTTGCAGGAACTATTGAGAATGTTAAGAGGTACCAATGAACGAATTTTCGTAATGTTCTTGTCGCCCTCTTCAGTATCTAACTCTATGTTTATCATAAAGTTAGTCAGGCAAGAGCTGTAGGGAATGTTAATAAGCTTAACCGACACAATTTTGGTGATGATCAAAAGAAATCCTTCATTCGGGATTAATTTAAATTTTTCGATCAATACTGCTTAGCTTGGCAGAGGCATAGACCAATGCTGCACTAGTTTGAAGTATTATTTAGGTAGCGGTGGCAGGGAACTTAATATGTACCCAATTCGTGCACGCGCCGAAAGACGCTGTTCGCAGCACAAGCTACCGAAATGTTTGTCAATATTAGAAAAAATATTGAGAGGATTACTGCATTGTAATCATATGTACATACATGCCCTTAGAGTTATATTTGATAATATTATTAATTTGTGATAAGAAATCAGAGATATACACAGTAGCTGTGTCTAGTTGCTGCCCAACACCAGAGCAGCAGTGCCCAGTTGCTGCCCAGCACCAGAGCAGCAGTGCCCAGTTGCTGCACAGCACCGCAGCAGCAGTACCCAGGTGCTGCACAGCACCACAGCAGCAGTGTTCAGATGCTGCACAGCAGCGAGGCACAGCACCGCAGCAGCTGTCAGTCGACTGCCTGGAATTTGTTTCGCTGGCAAGATTGCATCTATTGCGTCTATTGCGCTAGGGAGCAGCTTAAGGGCTGCCTCTCTGATGTTGCAGTGTCGGTGTTCTCCTTAAAATAATTTTCTTTCTTAAGCAATGCCAGTAGTCTACGGATATTACAACCAGTGTTTTAGTTTTCCTCTCTTCTAGCGGAAGGCACTAGTAAGTTAGATGTACTTGTAGGTTTAATGGCCTCACATATAGCTAGTACGATTATTTTGAAATACTAGCTGAATAATAGTAGACATGTACAAAGTGAACTCCCATGTTGACTTCTAAAATGAAAACCTAATTAAACTAAGTTTCTACGACGAACCGAATGCAATTTTTCTTTCTGCGAGAGCAATATATGCAAGAAGTTTTTTTGTCAAATTCATGATACGAAAAAATAAGCGTATTATTGGAGCAAACGAATTTAAGAGACTTGTACCTTTCACAAATATTTCTTCCGAACATGTGCTTTTCCACCTCAATTTTCATCTCTCGATCATAACTACACCGCCAAAATGAACTGAAGCAGTTTGGATAATACGTAAATCAGGCACTCAAATTACTGATCATTCGGGAAATCTTTCCCAAAAACACAAAAAAAGATTCACTGCACGCACGTTTGTTCTAAACAACAGAAATAGCTCAGAACCACGGCAGCGTTGAAACAATAAATGAAACGGCTCTGATCTTCAGCAACAAATTTGCAGAAACAGCCCAGATATTCGGCACTACTGACGCAAAAAAAGAAATACAGCTTGGAGCTTTGGCAACAAACTAAGAGGAACAGCTCTGAGCTTTGGCAGCACTGATACACAAAAAAAAAAAACAGCTTGAATCTTTGGAAACAAATTTACCGGCACCATCTGAAACGTTAGTAGCATCAACGCACCCAAACAACAAGACCACGAGCTCGCAACATTGTGCCGCACAAAAGGCTTCTGCTCCAATTCGCGTCTACCAACACTCTCTCAAATCATGGCACGCTGATGTCAGTAGTTCATTTTCGACGCACTTGTTATTCATTGCACCGTCCCATTTTCGCAGCCACTTCATACTGAACACAGTTTCCATAATATCATTTGCATAAAGAACCTAGTTTATAATGCCTTACTTTTTGTAAAATCAAAATTCAGAGTTTCAAATCTTGGAGCAGTGACGTAGCATCTTCTATACGATTGTACGGTACCCTTTCCCAAGGGTGTTATGTGCCCTATATTGCAGCTGTGGCTGTCAGACTGCCAGCGTGAGTATGGTGCACTGCCAGCAGCCCCATGTGTACTAGATTGGGGCTGTGACTAACTGTCAGACTGCCAGCAGTGCATGCATGTGACCTGTCACGGGACTGGGGCTGACGTTAGACTGCCAGCATACGTACGGTGCACTGCCAGCGGTGCGTTACAAATGTTGCGCAGCAGGTACTGCTGTGTGCTGCAACACACGTTAAGCACCGAAAATAGCAATATCGTACGCATCCCGTTATTGAAATACCAGTGCCGAGCAATGTTTGCTTCACTGTGTAGGTAAGCCAAGAATGCAGCGGAAATATCCTTACCTTTAACACTCCATCTAAAATCTTTGAAATATTTGCATCGCAGCGGCTATACCCGCAGCGGAGGGAGCAACTACGCCGACCGACCTCCTAAATCTTTTCCGCATCGTCAGCTATTTTAAAGACGCGATTTTATCTCATCTAAAATTCGTGGCAAAAATCTAGAAGATGGAATCCGCACTGAAGCTCTTCGGTTCAACGCTCACATTTTTTCGGGGGAATTTTGGTGTTAGGTTACTTCATAAATATAGGCGAGTCTGTTGGTGCCGCTCTTTGGTTAGTGCATGACGCTCTCGTGGGTCTAATGGTGCTGCTCTTTAGTTAAAGTAGTATACATTCGTGGTTTGTTGGTGCTGCTCTTTATCTATAGCATTACACGTTTTAGGTCTGTTTGTGCTGTTCGTTAATTAGAGTATTATACATTCGGAGTCTGTTTGTGCAGCTGTTTAGTTATAGCATTACACATTCAGGGTCTGTTGGTGCTGCTCTTTAGTTAGAATATAACACATTCGGGGTCTGTTCTGCTGCTCTTTAGTTATAGCGCTACACATTCAGGGTCTGTTGCGCTCCTTTTCAGTTCAAGCGTTACACATTCGGGGTATGTTGGGCTGCTCTTTAGTTATAGCGTTACACATTCGGGGTCTGTTGCGCTGCTCTTTAGTCATAGCGTTACACATTCAGGGTCTGTTGTGCTGCTCTTTAGTTATAGCGTTACACATTCGGGGTCTGTTGGGCTGCTCTTTAATTATAGCGTTACACATTCGGGGTCTGTTGCGCTGCTCTTTAGTTATAGCGTTACACATTCGGGGTCTGTTGCGCTGCTCTTTAGTTATAGCGTTACACATTCGGGGTCTGTTGTGCTGCTCTTTAGTCATAGCGTTACACATTCGGGGTCTGTTGTGCTGCTCTTTAGTCATAGCGTTACACATTCGGGGTCTGTTGTGCTGCTCTTTAGTTATAGCGTTACACATTCGGGGTCTGTTAGTGCTGCTATCTGGTTATTGTACGAGAGAATGCCATAAAGTGAACATCCAGGGAATGAAAAGGGAAAATTCTATGTAGTTTGTAGACTAAGAGGTCAGTACTCAATAAAAGTGCAAGTTGAATGAACAACTGAGGCAATGAATGTAAAGAAATTATTATTTTATAGAAGAGCTCTTGGTATAAGCACGGTAATGCTGACTCAGTTAACCTATCACCTTCACTGAAGCATTGTTGCTCTTAAGAAGGCGCATTATGGCTCATTTAAGCTATCACTTTTGCTGAAAAGCCATTGGTTTTAACCCTACCTGCTCCAAGGCGGTACAAAATTGTACCGCCCTACCGTTTTTCGTTCTCAGTTCTGCTCCCAGGGATATTCAGCCCCAAAAATTCCGTGACTTTTCTCAATTGAACATGACTATCAATAAAATCCTTATATACCCGCACATTACAGCCAAAATATAGATAAATATCAACATTTCAGAAAATTATACGGCAACATATCCGTGTAGATTTTCTTTTTATACAAAAACAACTTTCAAAATTACCACCAAAAGACAGCAACAAGGCTAGAAATGAAAAATAGAAGCCTGTGAAAGTATAAAAATTGCGGCAGATGTGCTGCCGGAGTGTTCACCCTGAACTGTTTGGAGATATTTTCTTATATCCGAATTTAATTGACATGAAAACAACTCTGAGGCATTATTTTTTTGTATAAAACATGCGAAAAAATAGTTGAATAAATGACTTTTGAGACTATGAAGAAATAAACTCTGATATTGATAAAGTTATATGCATTTTTAGTGCGCGGTACAAACTTGTATCGCCTTGGCACTCTAACGGCTGAAAAAATTGGTAACGGATAGGGTTAAAAAGATGATGATGGCCGTGTCCTGCAATAATAAATTTGTTCTCGCCTATAGTAATTAAGACAAAGAGGCTCATCTATCACTACCGTTGTTAATAACCGTAAAATGGTAGCACCAATCTCTTCATTACCCGGGCAAGAAAGTAGCCAAAATAACGTCAATTTCTAAACATGTTCTGCTACTCCTTGATCGTGACTGGAAGAGTCATTGAATTATTCAGAGGAATAACATTCATGGTATCTTCGATACAGCAATTTTCCAAGAGCGTCCAGCAGTGTATGTTGTGTTACTATTTCTTCGCAGCAAATTGATTATAAAAGTTACAGATCGACCGCATAAAATTCAGCGAATTGCTAATCAGTAATTGCAGCAAAATCTCACCGTGTTGTTGGTGCCACGAGTTTTTCTCACTTAAATAACTGAAAGTAAACATTGTAGGGCAACTAGAATTCATTGGATAATAACAGGCAAATGTTTTCATTACCCACTGTATCTTAGATGCTAGTGGACCCGTGCGTGAAAAATTCATGCAATAACCTGTACGTTTGCCTAATGCCTCTAGACCGGTGCGGAATCTCCTCTTCTCTTATTTGCTGCTTAATTTTCTTCGTTTCTTCATTGATCCTTTGTCCTGCTGTCATTCTTAGGTCTTCTATATAGACAGGCAGAAGTAACATCTTGAGTAAAACACTCCAACAAACTTAAACAAAATAGCAGCTTATATGCAATGTTTCGATCCGCAGCAAAGATACCGTTGATACCGTCTTTCCACCTCAAATATCTGTTTCATTTGAGGTACTCAAATTTTGACCTATGAAGAGAAAACTGCTTCGTCAGAGGAAAACAGTAAGCTAG
>LQNS02277098.1:1729539-1751178 GCA_001587735.2 Parhyale hawaiensis | reverse complement strand
GATGTATGGAGAAGCTAATACTCGTACAAATCAGACTAAGCCTGCGATGTCTTCATTGTTGGAATTTCATCTGTCCCTGCTTAAGATACGTTTGCCATCTTCTGCAACCCGGCCTATTTTATGCCTATCATTTTCAATGGAGCTTGAGAGGAGCACCAGAGCCTCCAACCTGGGTTAATTTCCGCCTATCTATTTCATTAAGAGCGTGACACCAAACATATAAATATATATATTTATTTATATATATATAATAAACACACGACGGTCATTCATAGTATTAGATGATTTCTTTTGTATCAACTCCAATATCTAATCATTTGTGCCTTTTGACAGAATTAACAGTTTCTTTAATTTTCTTGCAGATCAGTTCATAACATTATGAGCTCTGCTGCTAACTTTTAACAAACGTAAGTCAAATACACAAAGAAAGACCAACCGATCATCACCTAATCATTGATGTCTTCTCGCATTGCTAATATTTCCTGTAAATTTCATGAATATCCATCCATAATTTCTTGAGTCATTGTGCTAACAACTTTTAGTAACAAGCATAAAATCATACACAGCGACAAACAAGCGAACGAACAATCAGATAAAGACAAAAATTTGTTCATTTACTCTTCGTAACATACCTAACCACTTTTATGAATTTCATGAGGATCCGCTCAAAACTTTTTGAGTTATGGTACTAAGAAATAATATATGCAGATAAACAAACAGATGAACGGATTTTCACCAAAAGTTAATCATCTGTCACTGTATACATGCCTAACAATCCCTGTATATTTTGCTAAGATCCGTTCATAACTTTTTAAGTTATCTTACTGACAGAGAAATAGACAGTGAGAAAGACAGATAAACACGGCAAAACATAACTTCCTCGGGGAGATAAATATAGCAAATATAAGTAGTTTTAATTTGTAGACGCGAGAGATATCATAGGAACGGTTATTGTTCAATCTTTCCTTACTTGACGACTGCATTTTACCGTGTTTTGTGAATAGGTGCAGCTCAAGTAGCTGGCCAGTCAGGAACGAGAGTATAAATGAAGTCGAAAAAATACGGTGATATGTCTAAATATGCTTTATAAAGAGCACTCTGAACTGAATATGAAGTGTAGCTGAGTTCTGAGTTTTTCATTTCAAAGAAGTAACATCAGGGCGCTCTACCGTCCCAGATCTCGCTACTGGTGCTGTGAAAGTTTCCACCAGCCTCTTTTGCAATTTTCTGTTGATAATTGTTTATGGTTCAATTAGTATTCTCTTCACTTATTTATGTGCATAAGGGATGAAAAAAATTGCAATTGATGCAAATTTTTAAAAACTAATAGGTTGCTCAGTAGGACCGTTCTTTGATGCTGACAATATTGATGACGTCAGTTTTTGATTCAACTTTCCTGCGAGCCTTCCCGTTACGCTCTTTGCTTCCTGGACACACCGTAAAAATTTACCATTTCTGGTGCACATAATTGTAGATAACTCTAGAAGAATAAAGTAAAGAGAACACTAAAGAAATTGGCACTCGTAAGCTTAATATTGAACTTCTTCGGCACGAGAAACAAAAATTTGCTCTCCCCAATTTAGTTTATCCTTAGCAGTCAAATTTGATTTTCGTCCCCCAACACTCGATCAATGGAAATACGAACGTGAACTGAACGTCGAATTGCATTGCTTTCAGAGTGCATAAATTTTTGAGCATTTGTGGGATTCGGTAATAACTCACTTTAGGAGAAATTAACTGATGTCAAAATTTCGGTTTTTCGTAGGAAATATAAGATTTTTTTGCTGGTGTTTCACTATTACTTTTATATTTAATGATGCTGCGATGAAAATTGCTGTGCTGTTGACACAGCATCTGTCATGCTTTCATGGTACTGTCAGCACGCTATTACAGACCGGCGCTTCTCACGCCTCGATTTGCAGCAGCGCCACACAACCGCACTCCACACCAGGCACTGCTACACTGACGTCACTGTATGGATATCACAACTGTTATTACCGAGGGCTGTTATTATTTGGTCTCATATACCTTTATTTACGAGAGCTTCGCGCTATATAGGTTATGTCAAGTCCGCCAAAGGGCAATGCGACCCGTTATTGCTTTAATTCGGGAGTCAATGACCCAACTGTACGGAACATGCGGGGCACCTGAGGGCAGATGGTGACTGTCTGAGGGCCCAATTCTACGGAACATGTGGGGCAACTGAGGGCAGATGTTGATTGTTTGGGGCCCCAACTGTACGGAACATGAGGTGCAGTAGCGGGCAGATTACTGTGTATATTCTCAGGACCAGCATTACCATAAGGTGGGGCTACGGGATGTTTTTACTTTTTATTGCTCTATTATCAAGTCCAAGGAAAGTTTGAAAAAGAGGTTTTTAAATATGTTTCTTTGGGCTACCGCTTGGATTCGTAACTATATTTCTGAGAGGGAATACGACTTGTTGGTAAAGTAAACAATGTGACTACCTATTTTAGCCACGTTATGGCCAACCGAGGGCGCGTCAGTTCACTAGTTTTCAATTAATGAAGGCCGGCGTAACAATGAAGACCTTGAAATATTACAAAGTAGCCTACTGCAAGTCGGTTAAGGCATAGCTTAGTCCTACCTTGCACAATGTATTAATTTAGAATAGGTTATATAAGCTAAGGTTCGTAAAGAAATGGTTAGGCTAAGTCAGAATAGGTCCGGTTGGGCTAGAATGTGTGTCTAAATTAACTTATAGGAACACATGTTATAGCTAACTCTCAGGCGGGCCACATACTATGCCGGCCCTCGTATTTCTTTCACAACGCTATTTCTAACTAGAGCACGCTGAGAGCGTATACCTCCGTTAAGAAAAAATCAACACTGGTTTTGAAACTATGATTTCTTTTTTACGAGCGCCAAAATCTTGGCCATTTGCGTATTTTGACAATAATAACAGCTTATGAAATTTTTTTGGTGATCCATCCGTAATTTTTTGAGTTATGTTCAAACAAACATTTTGACAAACATTGGTATAAACACAACCGGACAAACCGATCACGACCAAAATTTAATCATTCGCATTTTTCAATATTTCCAACACTCTCTAGAAATTTCAAAGAGACCGGATGATAAATTTTTGAGTCGTGTTGCTAACAAACATTCTGATAAATGTTAGTCAAACACACGAAATGACAAATGACACCAATATTTAATCATCGATGTCGTTCAACATTTCTGGAAATTTCATTAAGATCCGTTCATAACATTCTGAGTTATAATGCTAAAAAAAAACCTAAAGCGAAACATACAGACAAACAAACAAATTGGCAAGCAGATCACCACAAAAATGTGGACATTCATTTTTCGTGATGTACCTTATGACTCTTGTAAATCACACGAAAATCTGTTGGTAACTTTTTGGGTTATGGTACTATGAAGAATACGCAGACAAACTAACGGTTTAAGGGACCTTCACCAAACGTTAATCACCAATAATTCCTCCTAACATGCCTAATAATCCCTGTAAATTTTGTAACGATCAGTTGACAACTTTTTGAGTGATTTTGGTGGCAGACAGACAGCCACATGTACATAAACTTGACGAAAATGTTATCTCTTTGGCGGAAGTAATAATGCTTGTTTGATTTTTTATATAACGTAGCACTTGTTTTTGATGAAGTCTGAGTCCACAGCACGAAAAGATACTGTGAAATAAAACAGGAAATTATGAGCTTCATGCTGACAAGAGTTTATTTTCATTAATTTTATCTCTAATTCTGTTTCTCATCAAGAGGAGCTGGCAATATTTGCTAGAGGCAAGAGGTAAAACTAACTCTGACCAAGCCGAAATAAACACGTTGTAATTAGTCACTAATGAACAGATGAGTCCTTGCAATATTGTTAATTAAGCAGTTGACATGGCCACCAAAGAAAAAAAAATATTGTTATGATCATGAACATGTTTATAAGGCTGAGATAGAATCTTATTACCTACTACGATTGTTACACACTGTAGGATCAGACGCGCTCTGTATATTTAGCTAATTATCACCCGCGAATGAAGTGAGACAGGTGATAATGTTTTTGTTGAAGATTAAAATAAATAATTAAATAAATATATTTGTATGTCTGTCCACCCAAAAATTGGTCGAGGGTGTTGAGTAATCTTCATAATTTCTTGTATTGAGTTTGGTGGGTTGCCCTAGCTGTGACCCATGTCAAAAAACTGCGCCTAATTGGCCATAAAAACTAACGGCGTTGAATTTTCTCCACCGCAGTGAATTTGCCTCTAACGCGGCACATCGTCTGGAGAATGGGGTTTTCTATTTTTTCTTATGATATTATTGAAGAGCTAATCGATGGCTGTGGCCTAGCCTCGTTCATCGGAAATGACTTCGTTGAATTTGCCCCCTACCGCGAGTGATGGTCTTGAGGCGTTCTATTTTATTACTATATTTGTTTCAGATTCATTTGTGCATGGTAAGTTTTGTTAATTGATATAGCTGTATCAGACGCATTTGTGTATTTTATATTTACTCAATTTAGTGACATAGTTTGCTTCATAATAAATATGGCACCATGTTTGAATTATAAAACTGTTACACTTTCAGTCACATTACATGCACTAGTTAAGGAGTGGGGAGCAGCATGTGCCCTTTAACTGGAGGAAAAAATTAATTTATGTTGACAAACTTCAAGTAATTCGAGTGTGTACAATAGCGACAGATAAACTCCACACCGGCAATATTTTTACAAGATTCTAAATTACACTACAATTTATGTTACTGTCCATAGTAACCAAACTGTATAGAAATGGCTTCATCGTCCTGTCAATTTCTAATTTCTGTACCTAAATGCAAGATGCGAGGATACATGAACAGATATTTTCTTCAAAACGTGGCGCGACCAAAATGCACGAGCCAAAAAGAAGTTCCGCACTTTGGAATTAAATACGAATGCATTCAATTTCTCCACATTTCAGATAATAAGGCATCTTTCATCGTGAAAACAGCTGCTCCATTGCATTCAACTTCATCCTGGATATAATTTTGAAATTATTATCTCAAATACTTATGCAACTCCATGGCACTGGAGAAATAATTATAATTTTTTTAAGCTGCAAGCTCAAATGCGATGAAAATACTGTCCGACTGACTGTGCAAAGATATAGGAAAGCTATAAATGTCCAAGATAGCCTAAACTCGTGCCGTACTAAGCAAGTCAAGTCTTTATAAACCGGAGTATTAGAAAAAGATTTAAAACTGCTATTAGCATTCAAAAACTTAGTGACCTTGTGAGAAAGTGTTCTATTTCTAAAACCAAGAAAAGGTTAGAAGAACTTGGGTTGAGGATCTGCATCGCAAGAAGCTAACGAATGATATCGATGAGCAATCGAAGCTGTCGTTTTCAGTACGTCAAAAGCCACGAGGATCGTTACGCGTCTTATACTGGCTAAGAGTGGTATTTATAGACGAAAGCAAGTTCAATAGGCTAGGTGGTGAAAACAGGCAGGTTGTTTGGCGGAGGAAAGGTGAAGAATTTCATTCCAGGTGTAATATTTCAACACTAGGAGGTTGTGGAGGGTCTGTCATCGTATGGAGAGTATTCAGTGCTCATGGTCTTGGATCGCTGGTTCGTTTGAACGGCCAATTTTATCCGTACAAATACGTGTACATGTTGGCTGAGTATTTTGTTCCCCATTATAATGACAATTTGCCCGTGAATTACTACTTAATATAGAATAATACTACAACACACAGCTGCTACTGTCAGGACAGTCCTCCAAGCCGGCACGCTACTTATTTGAATTGGCCTATTGGCCTACCCAGTTACCAGGTTTGAAGCCAGTACAGAATGTATAGCATTGTATCAAGAACCAGCAATGCGACCAGAATATTCATAAAGTTGATGATTTGTGAACAAAACTAAAAGGAAAGTTGTTCGCCCTTTCATCGGAGTTTTGTAGGAAACTAATGGAGAAGATGCCAAAGAGATTGTGAGCAGTCGTATTGCACAAGGGTATATGTTACTGAATAGTGAGTAACAAAGTGACAACTCTACATGGTTTCAATATAGCACTTATTAAAACTCATTAAAATGACATTTTTCAATTATGCAGACTTTCTTTTGACTTTCGTATTCGCTTACATCGTATTTTTATTACTGACAAAAGCACATGATTAGTTCAGCTGATGTTTCATAAGGCGGACAGTAATTGAAAGATAATATGTTGATTAATCGATTGCAATGTATAGTAATAACCTAAAGTGTAGCGTCATTTAGAATCTTGTGGAAAATATTCACAGTGCGGAGTTGTTTTCTTGCATCACTCAAGGTACCTATTGCGAACTGCCAGTCACTCTGAGTACCAACGTGCTTATTAGACCCACTGTCTAATAACGCTTTCAAAAAGTGGTATAAGGATTAGGTCATGCGATTGTACTAGTAGATTTATTACTACTTGTTGCCCAAAAAGTTGCACAACTTTTCTATGGGTTGTGCAGAAATATTACTGTATGTATATTGTAATTCGAAAGTCTTCAATATTGTAAAATATATCTGTGTGTAATAAACCTAAACATAAACCTATCAAACCTACTCATAGAACCTTTTGAGTACTGTTCCTATCTATAGCAGCATTGCTGTATACTGAGACCAGATAGTGCTTTCTAGCTTCATGCGTAATTTTCCTTTACCGTCTCATGCGATGCCTAATAATATCATTCGGGACACTTACAAGCACATTTGTAAAGTTACTTCATAAGATAGAGACCTTATACATGCAAGCACTGGTAAAGCTCATTGTGTACGAAGTTTAATGGTCTCTCTGTACTGTGAACTTATAAAGTTTGAAGATCAGACACAAAGTAACGCAAAGAAACTGCGTGGCTACTGGCTCATGTTCTAGAAATTTAAATTAGTCAATGATCACATGTTGCATTTGAAAAGTAATGAAAAAAATAACTCTTAAGTCATTAGTGCGTTGATGAATCACAAAAAAAAAAAAAAAAAAAAAATAGCCAAGAACTTCAACTCGCTCAAGTGCCCCTCTGGCATAATCCTGCCTCTGTCGCTCACTGTTTTTTCTGGTGCCCAGTGTTGCCTCATGGTACCTACTCGTCAATTGCCGCTAAATGATCTTCAGAGTACTACTAAAAATCGCAAAAATGCTGAAAAAGTGTACTTTTTTCGTACGTATGTACCGTGCGGCAGAGTTTCATAGTTAAAGTGATTTTTAGTGCCACGGTATTAGACTTGCGAAGAATTTTAGATAGTATTCTCAATTGATTAACACGTACAGTGGTGAAACGCATTATCTCCAGAAAACACCGTTAGTCGCTAGACGGGAATTGTTGCCGCCAAGTGAGCTCAAAATCTCTAGTTCTAGCGATTTTACCGCTGAACTGGCAACCCTGCCTCCGCCTCTGAGTGAAATATTGCTATAACGCTTTTTTATACGTGACTTCGAAAAATACGGGACACATAATATTGGGGATCCATAAATAGGTAGCTGTTAATCATCAGAGGAAAAGCAGTAGAGCTGCATTTATTCATTCCAATGCAAATGTTGTTCTTGAATCGAGAGCAACAGCGAGGTTTCACATCCCAATTAAGATTTATCAATGCTTGGTTTCTGCCGGGTCTTTGTGACTAACATACCACTGAAGGCCTCGAATGTAATGTTTACAGTAACCAAATATACAAAGTATGTCATCGCTTCAATTTGTTGTATGGTGATTAAATCCCCCTTGTAAAGCAGAGCTTCTCTTTTAACCAATCGGTGAGTCTTTAGCGTTTCGCTGACAGCTCCACGGTACTAGGTATACAACGTTCAGCTCCCAGGCCACTCTCCTCAGCTGTTTCCCTATCATACGGGAGCCCAGTTGACGAATGAAGTATTTCCATGGGTATGAGTGCCTGGATTACGTGGTGCCTGACCCACGTGGTTTGTAGCAGGGCGTTTTTGATTGGCAGAGAGAATTCTTGACTTTGAGAAGTGATTTTCCGAAATTTCCTACAGACGCTCTGTCTCTGCTACCCTGAATCTGTACTTCAAGTGTTAGAAGCAGCCCGATTATATTGAGCTTGCCTGAAATTTCCATTTTACTGAGAAAGACTGAGTTCCTGAAAGTCTCAAAGGTAACCGATTTAAGGTCAACGCCTGAAACTAAATTTATTGAGTCGAAGCCAGCGCATCTGTTTGAAGTTTCAAACAAGTCAAGCCTAGAAGGCTTAATTTTGGATCCCAGTCGAACGTGCTCTTACAAAACCTGACACCTCTTTGGGGCTTAGCAATACGCAAACTGAGGCCTAAGAATCTGCAAGAACTTTTCTGAAGCAATCTAGTTGTCCCTCTGCAATACGGCCAGTTACCCTAGTAAGACTAAGGTTATCCTTGCCATTCAAAGGTGATGCTTAATAATAAATTAAATAAAGTGGAGCGTAATTAGCAACACGGTGACAAGTGAAGCATATATCTATCACTTTCCCATCGCACTGCAGTGGCCATAGAACAAGAGGTGTCGCTTAGATACAGGTACGAATATTACACTGTATTATGTACCCATAAGTTAGCTGTGGCGTCTACGGTGATGAAGCTGAGTGGCAGATATTATTAATCAAGAAAAATATTCTCACTTGCGCTTCGGTTTTACTTTCAGTGTCACAAGGCAGGCAGGATATGCTTAAGTTTGCACGCAACTCAGGGTGTGAGCCGCCCCCCCCCCCTCCCGTCCCCTTTACCATATGACGCTTATAGCTTCGTCATCCCTCTGTCAGTGCCTGACGTTTTCGGCCGAGGTGCTGTGTACATCTGGCCTAGCTGTGTCTGAGAGCTTATGGGATGTGTTGAGTGAAGGCGGTAGTGGTGACTGTGTAATGGTGGTGACTGTGCAGGGGTGGTGGCTGTGCAGTGGTGGTGGTTGTGCAGTGGTGGTGACTGTGTAATGGTGGTGACTGTGTAATGGTGGTGACTGTGTAATGGTGGTGACTGTGTAATGGTGGTGACTGTGCAGGGGTGGTGGCTGTGCAGTGGTGGTGGCTGTGCAGTGGTGGTGGTTGTGCAGTGGTGGTGACTGTGTAATGGTGGTGACTGTGTAATGGTGGTGACTGTGTGGTGGCGGTGACTGTGTAATGATGGTGACTGCGTAGTGGTGGTGACGATGTAGTGCTGGTGACTGTGCAGTGGTGGTTGCTGTCCAGTGGGGGTGATTGTATACTGGTGGTGACCGTGTAGTGGTTGTGATGGTTTAGTGACCGTGACCGTGCAATGGTGCTGACGGCGCAGTGGTGATGATTGCGTAGGGGTGGTGACCGTGCAATGAGGTGACCGTGTAGTGGTGGTGGCTGTCCAGTGGTGGTGATTGTGACCGTGTAGTGGTGGTGATTGTGACCGTGCTGTGGTGGTGATTGCGACCGTGCAGTGGTGGTGACTGTCCAGTGGTGGTGATAGTGACCGTGCAGTGGTGGTGATTGTGACCGTGCAGTGGTGGTGATTGTGACCGTGCAGTGGTGGTGATTGAGTAGGGGTAGTGACCGTAGTGGTGGCGACTGGTCAATGGTGGTGATGAGTTTGTCGCTATTTTGCACAATAGACAAATAACAGGTACCGAGACCGTTGATGAGCAAGCGAAACAGCCCTCCTAAGAGATTATTTAATACAGCCGTCAATGGGCATACGCCGTATGCGTTCAGAAACAAAAACTAGCAGGATTACTAGAATTCTGCCACTCTCGTGAACGACTGTATAAAATGAGGAATTAAAGTCAAACTTAAGGGGTGATTCAGGTAGGCAATTCAGGGCTGACTGCAAGCAGTACGATACAGGCAATAGAGCTTTGCAGCAACTGAAGCCTTTTCATCAGTACCTTCATCGATGTTAGCAGTAAACATTTCCATGAAACGATCCAATTCACATAACACAAATTCATTAAACATTTTTGATAAAATGAGTACAAAGGCAATCAGGACTACTTTTCTCCATACCTGGAGAAGCAGGATCTGTAGAAACCGGCGTAATATTACCAGTCAGTCAAGAACGTTGGAAACCGTTTTCCCAAACCAAGGGCCTGAAAAGGCCACGTAGCTCAACTGCATGAATACCAGCATGTTCCAGTATAAATTAACACGGGAGGCATGCATTCCAACTGAGTCCAAACAACCTTATCGGCCAAATTCTTCCCGGCGCTCCTAACTACAGAACAAACAACATGAAGATCACAAGCTGGGATAACATGCAGCCGCACCAACGTCAATAACATCAACCGCTGCACTGTGGTGAATAGGTCGGGGATTTTCCAAACTCTGCAATGTTGTTCGGTAAGCTGGTCAATGCCGATGTATTCGAGGAAGTTGATTGGAGACACGGTGATGGTTCTTTCGCATTTAACGTATCAACGCGGTATCAGTTGCAGATGTAAAAGGTAAAGATCAATTTCGATGTCAAGTGCTAAGTAGTGGTAAATGGTTTAGGTTTGATAGGTCTATTACACACAGATAAAACATTACAATAAAGAAAACTTTCTGAGTTCACTATACATACAGTAATATATCTGCATAACCCATAGAAAAGTAATGGAACTTATATGGGTAACAAGTAGTAATTAGACTAGTACAATTGCATAACATAATCTTTATACCGCTTTTTTAAGGCGTCATTAGGTATAGGATCTAATAGGTGTGTTGGAATTCGATTAACAAGTAATTCTGTTTGGAAGATAGTTGAACGTTTCTCTACATCAACACGCACATTTGGAAGATTGAGAATGGAGCGTCTCATCTAGTAGTTTTGACGGGGTATGAGTGATCTATAATATTGTTGAAAGACAAGAGGATGGTTCTGTATGAGCGATCGAAAAAAAAAAAACAGAAGAAGCGAATAGTTATACACATCTTGAAATTGCAACATTTGTAAATCGCGGTACATATCACTGCGATTCATCAACGGTATATTATTTCGATCTCGTTTACGCGAAGTATTCGCCTTAGTATATTATTTTACTCAACTTCTAGTTTACGAATGTAACAATGAGGGGCTGCTCCCCAGATGATAATATTTTAGATTAACAAGGAATAAGCTAATGAATAATAAATTTTTTTTAACGATTCATGATTGACATAATTAGACACAGCATATATTATACCATGAACTCTACTGAGCTTTCAGCCTAACTCTTCATTGTTGGCTTTGAAACTAAGTTTATCATCAAGAATCAAACCAAAATATCGAAACAAGGACACCCATTCCAAATCTTCACCGTTGAAATGAATCGTTGGTAAGTCAGGACGAGAACGTGGAGTGAATAACATCAGCTTAGTTTGATCCTCATGGGCCATCAATCTACTTTGAATTAACCCTTTCGACAATTTACTGAGATTATGATATCAGCTATGGCTGAGAGAAAATTGCATTTAGTAGTGTAGAATACTGCATCATCTGCAAACAGAACACACTTCATACCAAGAGTAGCTATATCATGAATAAAAATGTTGAGGTGCAGCGGTCCTAGCACGCTTCCTTGAGGGACTCCAATTGTAATGGGTAAAACTTATGATTTAACAGCATTACATACTACATATTGGTCACGATTCGATAATGCATTCACTGTCCCACGAATACCATAGTGTTGAAGTATCTTTAAAAACAATTGGTTATCAACAGTGTCAAAAGCCTTCCGTATGTCTAAGAAAAGGCAAATGCCATATGATTTATCAAGGAAACACTTTAATATATCAGTCACTAGATGAAATATCGCCAATGTAGTATTAGATTTTGCACGAAAGTCAAATTGTTGGCTGGAAATTACATTATGAATGAAAAGGAAGTCGGTTAATCTGGAGTGAATAAATTTTTCGAGTAATTTGTTGAACGTTGACAGCGTTGATATTGGTCTGAAATTAGCTACATCATTTAAATTGCCAGATTTGAATATTGGTAAAACACGAGCCTGCTTCAGTACATTGGGGTAAATACCAGTGGCAAAACATGAGTTAAAATATAACAAAATGGATTAACTATACAATTAATAACTCTTATGAGAAGAAAAGGTTGAATTTCGTCACGGTCGCAACGTTTACCGCTGAATGATTTTAGAATTTGTATTATTTCATGGTACTGTGTCGTCACTATTGGGCAATAATAAGCAATGAAAGAAAGGTTCAAGCAGACCACAAGCGGAGAGAGGCAGCTCGCGTCGAGTCCCCGTGAAGTACTGACTCTATCATAGGATTCTACAAATTTTAATGCTACCTACTTTGATTTATTTACTTATCTGAGAGCTCCTTGAGATGAGCACCGCCTCAGAACTCCAGCCAGATATAGGTGTCAGCCTCAGTCTGCGGTTCTTTTCACTCGTAAGGATCATTGCTCTTTGCATTCCATCTGTATATTTTATCACGAAGGCATGTTTCTTTTTGAGGCAAGGATTATTGCTTTTTACCATCACTCGGTATATTTTATCGCAAAAGCATATTTCCTCCAGAAGCAGTTAGCACTAGTTTGCTTAGGTTATGTTTTCCTACGAAAAAAATCTCTGTAACGAGGTAGCAGAGTATTGTATAAAATAATAAAGCAAGCGGAAAATCTTCACCAATATATCACTTGTGATAGGAGGTAAAATGCGTTGCTGAGTTAGGGTTTTATAACCCTAAGACTAGGTAGTCAAAACAAATGTCACACTCTATATTCAATAACTATATCAGCAGGCCAGGTATAGCAGTTTGATTCAGTCTACTGTGATTTATATTGCAAATAAGGAAAGATTTTTTTTCTGCAAAACCTTATATTAGTTTCTTTAGAACGGAACGTTGATTGACTGAGTAATTTTAATACTTGCAATTACCAGTAATAGTCTTGGGATTTTAAAACGAGTTTTGTGTGGAAAGAAATAGAAATCCGGGAAGGGGAGTGGGTTCCACAGGTCCGTGAATGACTGGAGAATACTGAGTAGGGCCCTGACTAACAGCACTAATAGCATCACCACAAATACAAGCTTCACTAACGGCACAAACACGGCGAGCAGAAGCAGCACCATCAGCACGCCAACGTTTAACAACAAGCGAGACAGGAAGATTTCAGCACAACGCCGTTCACTGATGCGTGGCGCGCGCAAATATTAGTGGGCGAATTTATACGCAGCGCCGGCGTAAACAAACAGCGTGTCAATTATGCGACATGAGTGAGGCACGAGTGGGCCGTCGGGCTGCTGTGGGCCGTGTGGTACGAGTGGGCCGTGTGGCACGAGTAGGCCGTGAGGCTCGAGCCATGTGGCTCGAGGGGCTGTGTGGCATGAGTGGGCCGTGAGGCTCGAGTGGGCCATGTGGCTCGAGGGGCTGTGTGGCATGAGTGGGCCGTGAGGCTCGAGTGGGCCATGTGGCCCGAGAGGCTGTGTGGCATGAGTGGGCCGTGTGGCACGAGTGAGCTGTGTGACACAAATGGGCTGTGTGGCACGAGTGGGCAGTTATGACGCGAGTGGGAAAGCTGGCGAGCCAGTGAAAAGGCGTGGCTGTGGCTATTCCATAAGTACGTAGCTAAGTACGTACAGTCGATAGCAGTTACCCATGGACTGAGCTGGACTCCAAACCAGCGCTTTGTATTTCTGGCAACTTTTGCTAATCTCGGCGGAGTTTTAAGCCTCACCATCATCATCTTCACCCCGGGGATCACATTATACGTTCACACGTTCGAGAGGATGAAAGGATGTACAGCTCGCACGGTGTCGCGAATCACAGAACACGCCAGTAGAATATATACGGCAGCGTGAACGACATGCTGTTATTGTACGTCCGTTGACCAGGTCGCGCGTGCGATTACAGAACTCGGCTCTGGCATTACATGAAGTCCAACACAGAGCAGCGAAGTTGATACCTCAGCTGTGAAGCGAGCCATACGAATGTCGCCTAAAAGAACTGGCCTGATCTCTCTCGAGCAAAGACGACTCAGGGGACAACTAATAGAAACATTCAAGTATTTGAATGGCTTCAACGACGTACCTACAACGGGACTTTTTGAAAGAGACGTTAATGATCGCCTGCAAAACAACGGACAAAAACTCAAGCATATACCGGTAGGTAGAAGAACAATCTTAAGTCAGCAGCTCTTTCCGCATTTCATAGTGAACATTTGGAATAGACTCACTTCCGACGATGTCGGTGCGGAGACAGATACATGTTTAAAAATAGCCTTGACAAACATTGGGAGAGAAATCCTCCACAGCTAAGATCTCCTCCTCCAGGAGTCGCAGAGTCTTAACGACCAAAGCTACCGAGGCCACCTTAATCCATCTTCTCTTTTCAGCTCCGACTACAGACGCTTCTTAGCTTCGCATAGTAGCGGCTATTGGCCATGCTCACGTGCTTGCATGATCGTCTCTCCGACTGAGGTTCTCCCCCCCCCTTTTTTTTCTTCTTTCTTTCTGAGTCCTATTTTTCCTTTCTAATCTAACCTGCATCATCACATCGACTCCAACCAACGGCTACGTCGCCCATGCTGTGCTTTGCAGTACGAAGCTACATCCACTTCAAGAACTTTTTAACTTTAATTTTTCCATTGCACGCACTTTTGTGCGTACATCAATAACTGACACTCTCTGCTCCAACTGTCAGTCAGAGAAATCAATTTCGAACATCACACAGTCACAGAGAATTTCATCAGCGTCCTGTGATTGAACAATTTCGTGATCTAATATCACAGCGAGCATTCGAGACGATCCCGATTCCTTCTTGGTTGTCATGGTAACAGGAGACATAGCTTCTGCTACATGGAAGCAATGTGTGCAACACCGGGTGTGAAGTGTGTAGGTGTGTACGACTGGGACAATGGCGCACACAGCGTTAAAAAGCTTATATGTATAAGTTAATATGGCCGCGCATGAAAGTGCATACCGAATCGTACCGAATACGGTCATAGTATCATCAGAATCAGCTCCCGCTGCATGAGGCAATCTGTACGGCACAGTGTAGGTGTGTGTGCTTAAGCAAGGCTTATAAATGTACGGCACATTAGAAAACAGATTTATATGCATAGTTAATAAGCTGTTTATAAAATTACCCCCGAATTTGAAATTAACCAAATGCTGCCGTCCGTGAACACTGGCTTCAAGAAACACGAAGCACATGTACCTGGCAGTGCTCAGGTAACTAGAATCCTTCTGATAATCACAGCTCGCAGCAGAGCACAACCTCGACGCCATGTATGAAACAAAAACTGAAGTCCATGAGGTGCGGACACACGAGTATAGCTCTGCGTTGTCACCAATGCAGCACAACTTCCGCATCGTTTCCGCGGGCTAGGAATATCAGGACAGGAGCAGCAACACGGCATACCCAGCTCTGGCAGCATTCACTGAGCTCCAATTGCCTGCAAGCTCTTATTTCTCAATTGTTCAGGCTTCCTTCATAAGTAATCAATTGGCAGCACCCACTCCAGCGCCCCTGAAGCTCTTCCAACCAGCCATCGAAATGAATTGGTGGGATGAGGGAGCCGTGCAAAGCCTAGCACAGTGCCTTCCTATACGGTCGTCGGGGCAGGGCGGAAGGCCGGAGTCTGAGAAGCGGCGATGAGCGTGACCTCGGTGTACCATTCCTTGCTGCACCGTACCTTGGTATACAGCACCTTGTGTACCGTATATTGGTGTACCGTACCGTTGTGCAGCTCGTTATCTACGAGGTGCACTGGGTAGCAGCAAGACACTGAGAACCAGTGCTGAACGTTTCATTAGGGTACCGATTTGTGAAAGGTACAATAGTTTATCGTGTGCAGTAGCGTAGCACAAGAACACTACAGTACAACGACACTGCGGCACAACCTTGCAGTGTGTGAAAATGAGCAGCCAACACAACAGTATAGCGACTCAGCGAGACACTCTAACAACAAAAGAAGCAATAGGCCAAGTAAGGAATTATATCATAATATACATATTATTTGCTGCTCCGCCTGATTGCATGCTTCAAGAAGCCCAATTTCACGGTCGAAGGGATCCAAATACCCTTCATTCGAAGATATAATTAAGCCTACTCCTGTAACGTGACGCTCTTTATGTATCTGTTAGAGCACAGGCATGGGCGGCGGCGACCTAATACCTTTGCTTGATGTAATGAAGCTACAAATACGTGGCTCAAAGCTGCCATTTTAACAAGGCACTGACTGGGTCGGCAGTCACGTTGTGTTTTTGCTTGTGAGTTTTTCGGCAGCAGAAGTGGCAACACTTAGTGGTGTTTCCTTAGGGAGCCATGAGGCCAATAGAGTCAATATTGGCTGGTGCAGAGTTGGGGAGCTGCTGGGGGTGTGATTGGAATCGGCTTACTGAGGGTGGAGGGGACGGGGCAGTGAGTCCAAATGAGCTTATGTGAGTAAGAATTATGTGGAGAGAGGGACTCGTGCAGCGAGAAGCATCGATGACTACAAAATGGGTAGTATTAGTTAAGACAAGTGAGGTAGGGAGAGATATGGGATGCAGTCAGGTGGAGTGAGGTGGTACAGCGAGGCGTCTGATGCAGTCAGGTGGATTGAGGTGGTGCAGTGAGGCACCAGGTACAGTCAGGTGGAGTGAGATGGATAAAAAGAATTAACGCAACAAACACCGCGGTCAGCAGAGCAAAACTACTCAAAGCCCGGATGAGGGAGGCCCAAAGTTTGGGTCAAAAGTCTGGCACAACAAACATCCCGCGGCCTAAAAGTTGTGCTCAGCTCAGCTGCCGCCGATCAGATTACGCTGCCTTGGGCGAGATTTAAACTCCGTAACTGACTTACGCAGACATGGCAGTCAGTCAGTGGATATTTTATGGCATATCCTACCGGGCCGCTGCTCGGGCCGAGGGGATCCTTTTATGGCATGCTGCACATGGTAGCTACTCGGGCCGATGCGTCCCATTCAAGGCAGGCTGTACAGGGCTGCTGCTTGGGCCAGGGCTTCTCCTTTATGGCAGGCTGTACAGGGCTGCTGCTTGGGCCGGGGCCTCCTTTTTATGGCAGGCTGTACAAGGCTGCTGCTTGGGCCGGGGCTTCTCCTTTTTGGCAGGCTGTACAGGGCTACTGCTTGGGACGGGGCTTCTCCTTTATGGCAGGCTGTACAGGACTGCTGCTTGGGCCGGGGCTTCTCCTTTTTGGTAGGCTGTACAGGGCTGCTGCTTAGGCCGTGGGGGTCCTTTTATGGCATGCTGTACATGGTAGCTACTCGAGCCGATGCGTCCCATTCATGGCAAGCTGTACAGGGCTGCTGCTTGGGCCGGGGCTTCTCCTTTTTGGTAGGCTGTACAGGGCTGCTGCTCGGGCCGTGGAGGTCCTTTTATGGCATGCTGTACATGGTAGCTACTCGGGCCGAAGCGTCCCATTCAAGGCAGGCTGTACAGGGCTGCTGCTTGGGCCAGGGCTTCTCCTTTATGGCAGGCTGTACAGGGCTGCTGCTTGGGCCGGGGCTTCTCCTTTATGGCAGGCTGTACAGGTTTGTTGCTTAGGCCGGGGCTTCTCCTTAATGGCAGGTTGTACAGGGCTGCTGCTTAGGCCGGGGCTTCTCCTTTCTGGCAGGCTGTACATGGCTACTGCTTGAGACGGGGCTTCTCCTTTATGGCAGGCTGTACAGGGCTGCTGCTAGGGCCGGGGCTTCTCCTTTTTGGCAGGCTGTACAGGCTTACTGCTTGGGCCGGATCTTCTCCTTTATGGCAGGCTGTACAGGGCTGCTGCTTGGGCCGGGGCTTCTCCTTTTTGGCAGGCTGTACAGGGCTGCTGCTTGGGCNGCAGTCAGGTGGAGTGAGGTGGTACAGCGAGGCGTCTGATGCAGTCAGGTGGAGTGAGGTGGTACAGCGAGGCGTCTTACGCAGTCAGGTGGAGTGAGGTGGTACAGCGAGGCGTCTTACGCAGTCAGGTGGAGTGAGGTGGTACAGCGAGGTGTCTGATGCAGTCAGGTGGAGTGAGGTGGCGCAGCGAGGCACCAGGTACAGTCAGGTGGAGTGAGATGGATAAAATGAATTAACGCAACAAACACCGAGGTCAGCAGAGCAAAACTACTCAAAGCCCGGATGAGGGAGGCCCAAAGTTTGGGTCAAAAGTCTGGCGCAACAAACATCCCGCGGCCTAAAAGTTGTGCCCAGCTCAGCTGCCTCCGATCAGATTACGCTGCCTTGGGTGAGATTTAAACTCAGTAACTGACTTACGCAGACATGGCAGTCAGTCAGTGGATATTTTATGGCATATCCTACCGGGCCGCTGCTCGGGCCGTGGGGATCCTGTACATGGTAGCTACTAGGGCAGAAGCGTCCCATTCATGGCAAGCTGTACAGGGCTGCTGCTCGGGCCGTGGGGGTCCCATTATGGCAGGCTGTACAGGGCTCCTGCTCGGGCCGGGGCTCCCTTTATAGAAGTCAGTCCGCATTTTTTCGTCGTATTTTACAACCAATTGTGTATACACGGGTAGCTTATCAAGCGTTACCGAGCAGCCAACATGACTGAGTTGGTTACTGTCAGTCTGCCAGCAGCACAGAATTGGTTACTGTTTGATGCGGTGCGATAAACAAGTATGTGGTGATTTATGTGAAGTCAAGTATAAGAGAGCGGCTCCAAAATAAAATTAAAGAAACTGTAGAGAGTGGCTCCTAAATAAAATTAAAGAAACTGGAGAGCGCCTCCTAAATAAAATTACAGAAACTGGAGAGCGGCTCCTGAATAAAATTAAACTGTGGAGAGCGCCTACTAAATAAAAGTAAAGAGAGTGTAGAGAGCGGCCACTAAATGAAATTAAAGAAACTATGGAAATAATAAAAATGTAAAGAACGGCTTAAAACCATCAAGTGAACGATCAAGGTAAAGCAAGGTGTAAAAAATAATGAACGGTGAGCAAGCAGGGCAATCAAATGTGATTAATCGTTCGAGTTCTGAATTTCAGGATGCTAAGAAAAACGAAAACTAACTTTACTACATTTCGTATGAAATATTTTTATATGAAGGGTTGACTCGAAACACGTGAAAAAGAAAACGCTTGGAAATTTCGTAGAAACCACTCAAAGTATTCGAACTGATCGATCTCGAATACAGTCCCGTGCACAAAGCTCCTAAAAATCGTGCGGGAGTTATAAAATATTTGCCTAAATTTTTTACAGTTCGGATCAGGTACGAATGCAGTGAGAGACATATTAACACCTCTGAGACCTATGATAAGAAGCAGAAAAATATGTCGTATCTAACGGAATATTTCAGGGATTCTGGTGAAAAGAAAACCCGCGTGCACCCTGCACTACAGACGGATGTAGTATGAGGTATCTATCACTGATGGGTTTCCTTTATAGTGACGAATTTGGAACACGTTGGATGTGCAAGAAAAATTATAACTTTTATCTTGTAATGCATTTACCAGATATTCAGCAGTTCTCAGTTCAACAAGAATCGCACCTAGCTATGCAGCTTTCTCAAAGCAAGTAAGTCGATAGCAAATTAATTACAATCTTATTTCACCTCGGACAGAACTGAAAAGACGCACTAGAGCAGGTGTGCCTGCACTAATATTTTAATGCTAGTTGAAATGGCTTATTTGCGCTAACGGTACCATATAGTACTTTTTTTCAGAAAATCCTCCGTTTTTCTTTCATACTGCTGAGATTTCCTCGCTTAAAAGAACTAGAGTTCTGGCACTTTAATAAATTACGGCATGTTTTAAGTTATTGTGCTTTTTTGTATTAAACCGCATTTTTAATTATGAAAACGATGCCTTCTATCAAAACGACGATATTTTCTCTGAACAAAGTTGCCTGGTGTCTCTAATAGTTGTAGGTCGTTGAATAGATCAACGAGGGAAGTGACGCAACGAAAATAATCGAATTAAACTTAGTTAATAGCAAAATGAAAACTGATGATACGGAACAGGCTCAGCACTGCTCAATGAAATTCACTGGATACAATATGCACGACGATCTATTGCATGTTCTTGGATTTTTTGTAAATATATTGGTGAGAAAAGGGCGAGCTGTGTTGACCGTGGAAAAATTTGATATCCTGTACGGAGGAACTTGGCGACAAAGGACGTCTGCATAAAAAAAAAACAAGCTCCCTCTTTGACTGAGGAAACAAAACGCAATTAAAATCTTCGTGATGTGACAGGAAAAGCCAGAGATCTTAAGGCACATCCCCTATGTAGGGGACGCTCAGGGGTTTCTCCCATGCGCAAAGATCGAGGGGAATTTGAAACCTTCTCCTATGCAAGTGAAAAGTTTGGAGTTTTTCAATACTTTCGTTTTCGCCCAGCTTGCTTCCGGGAGAAAGATTCCCTTAAGCCGAGGTAACTCTACACAGTCGTAAGCTCAACCTATAAGCGAAAGTTCAGCTCGAGCATCATGCCGATGCGCCGTGAAATTCGGTAGCATCGATACGGCAGCATTAATGACGTGCGATCTGAAGGCCCACTCATAAGTTGTGCATGCGAGTGTACAGTGTGATGGAATAAAGAAAGCCTGCTTAAGGATAAATATGCATCGCTAAAACAGTATAAACAGCCTTGATTGGAATAATAATTGCCCTTTCAGCCTAACAGCAGTTCGGGGCTAGCCCGATTACTCTCAGACTGATAGCAGCACGATGGTATGGGCCTAGCCTCAGATATGGCTCACCATCAGTGCCTGTAGCACTGCTGTGGCTCACCATCAGTGCCTGTAGCACTGCTGTGGCTCACCATAGGTGCCCGTAGCACTGCTGTGGCTCACCATCGGTGCCTGTGGCTCTGCTGTGGCTCATCATCAATGCTTTCAGCACTGCAGAGATTCCTCTTTGGGCCTGTAGCACTACTCAAGGCCGTGCATTATAGGAGGGTAAACATTATTATTTTCTGACGGCTGTCAAGATTACGAGCACCGTCGCTATAGCTACTTTACGTTGTTTACTGATATGAAAGCAAGAAGAAGAAGTAGCACTTAACGACCACTACGAGTGCCTAAGACATTAGAATCTAGTGTGCATGAAAGGCTTTATAAGTCGCTACCTGTTCACAGTCTAATACTTTATTTGTAAATGCATGACCAAGTGGCTAACGATGATCAAGACTTCCGTGACTGTAACTTTAACTGCAAGGTACAAACAAGTACTGGTGCACATAGGGTGGAATTTTTGACTAGGTTGAATATATTTCCTTCGTCTTAAAAAAAATGGGATTATTTACACACGGCCGTCTTTTTGCACTTACAGCCATGTTCATTTTCTGTCCAAGGTATGGTGAGCTCGCAGAAGCTTCACGCTGGTAGGGGCTGAGAGGCGGTCGGTTTTCATACGAGTAGATGAAATTGCCAAGTATTTGACGATCAGTTAATACGATGTGACGTTAATACACCGCACATGCAAAATACAGCTAAGGACCTTCAGTTATTTTCTGTATCTATGTGCACCTGCCTCAGTGATCAAATGGAGTTGATCTTCAACTTTAATAGTATCGCGTACTTGAAGGTGTTCTTGCATCCACAGACTCCATACAATTATGTGTTATGGGGGACTTAAACTCAAGCTTCGGAACAACTATGCATAGTGGATTGCGTGATGTGTTCTTAACGGATAAAACGGCATCGCTGAAATGACGGCACAGTTATCCCCAATTCGCTTGACACGGATGAGGAGGAAATTACTCCAACTCCAGATGCATCCGTGCAGATGGCACGTTTAGGTCCTTCAGCTCTCCTTCCATCCTTAGCCTCGAAACTCGT
>LQNS02277098.1:1717460-1727867 GCA_001587735.2 Parhyale hawaiensis | reverse complement strand
TGTGGCTCACCATTTGTGCCTGTAGCACTGCTGTGGCTCACCATCGGTGCCTGTAGCACTGCTGTGGCTCACCATCGGTGCCTGTAGCACTGCTGTGGCTCACCATTTGTGCCTGTAGCACTGCTGCGGCTCACCATCGGTGCCTTTAGCACTGCTGTGGCTCACCATTTGTGCCTGTAGCACTGCTGTGGCTCACCATCGGTGCCTGTAGCACTGCTGCGGCTCACCATCGGTGACTGTAGCACTGCTGTGGCTCACCATTTGTGCCTGTAGCACTGCTGTGGCTCACCATTTGTGCCTGTAGTACTGCTGTGGCTCACCATCGGTGCCTAGCTGTAGCACTGCTGTGGCTCACCATTTGTGCCTGTAGCACTGCTGTGGCTAACCATCGGTGCCTGTAGCACTGCTGTGGCTAACCATCGTTGCCTGTAACACTGCTGTGGCTAACCATCGGTGCCTGTAGCACTGCTGTGGCTAACCATCGGTGCCTGTAGCACTGCTGTGGCTAACCATCGGTGCCTGTAGCACTGCTGTGGCTAACCATCGGTGCCTGTAGCACTGTTGTGGCTAACCATCGGTGCCTGTAGCACTGCAGTGGCTAACCATCGGTGCCTGTAGCACTACTGTGGCTAACCATCGGCGCCTGTAGCACTGCAGTGGCTCACCATCAATGCTTTCAGCACTTCAGTGACTTCCTCTTTGGGCCTGCAGCACTATCCAAGGCCGTGCATTATAGGAGGGTAAACATTATTATTTTCTGACGGCTTTCAAGATTACAAGCACCGTCGCTATCGCTGCTTTACTTTGTTTGCTGATATTTAGCCATTATCGCTTTTATGAAAGCAAGAAGAAGAAGAAGAAGTAGCACTTAATGACCTGTACGAGCACCTAGGACATCAGAATCTAGTGTGCATGAAAGGCTTGATAAGTTGCTACCTGTTCACTGTCTAATACTTTATTTGTAAATGCATGACCACGTGGCAAACGATGATCAAGACTTAAGTGAATGTAGCTTTAAATGTATGGTACAAACAAGTGCTGGTGCACATAGGGTGGACTCTTCGACTAGGTTGAATATATTTCTTTCGTCTTCAGGAAACGGGATTATTTACAATCGACCGTCTTTTTGCACTTACAGTCATGTTCATTTTCCGTCCAAGGTATGGTGAGCTCACAGAAGCTTCACGCTGGTAGGGGTTGAAAGGCGGTCGGTTTTTATACGAGTAGATGAAATTACCAATTAGTTAACGATCAGTTAATACGATGTGAGGTCAATACACCTCACATGCATAATACAGCTAAGGACCTTCAGTTGTTATGTTTCTGTATCTATGTGTACCTGCTTAAGTGATCAAATGGAGTTGATCTTCAACTTTAATAGTATGGAGTATTTGAAGGTGTTCTTGCATCCACAGACTCCATATAATTATGTGTTATGGGAGACTTAAGCTCAAGCTTCGGAGCAACTATGCATAGTGTATTGCGTAATGTGTTCTTAACGTATAAAATGGCATTGCTGATGTCTCTTTGCTTCTTTAAAAATGCATTTATCTTGACCATACTGCCACATCGACATATTTATTACACAGGTTACTGACTGCAATGTGGAGCGAAAATGCAAGATGCAATAACATAAGCATAATTCGCAAACTACAATAGGGAAAAATAGTGAGCATGTCAGTGGACGGTTCAGAAAACGTTGTATTGAGAACAGTACTAAACATAAGGAACAAATCCTGCCCACCAATAAGTTTAATCTTTTTGACGGCGTAGAACTCATTTACATATGTAAATCGCTTTTATTACACGAGTCATAAAATGGCCAGTTATCTTCATGATAATCAGGCTGTAGAGACAGAAAGACAAAAGTTTCATGTAGTGCACAACATATTAATCAAAAAGTTTTATGAGTGTTCTGAAGAATTCAAGCATCAACTGTTTCGGAACTAGCTGTTACGGCCCTTCGTACTGAAACTCGATTTTGTCGAAATTCAAACAGAAATCCAATGATAGCCGACGCGCAGCTCATAATAACATATTTTGCCACATTAAGGCCGCGGCCCCACCGGCGAGACAAGCGACGTGCAACGCGACAAATTTGTTGCACGACAAAATGTAACGGAGGGTACAGCAGTCTGCTGCCCCCACCGCCGCAACTGCGATGCCTCACGACACCCGTGCATTGCTGCAACACGACTCCCGTAAACATCGCATTGCGTCGCTTGTTGCTTCAATGGGGCGGCGGCCTAAGGTCAACCTGTGATTGTGTGATATTTTCTCAATAGTAAACTAGAAAGCAGTCTGAGAGCGCATACCTCCGCCAAGCAAGGCAACGGTAACGAAAAATTCAAATTGGTTCTGAAACCATGACTTTCTTTGAATCAACACTCAAATCCAATCATTTATGACCTTCCATAGTATTAACAGCTTCTGTAATTTTCGTGAAGATCCGTTCATAACTTTTTGAGTTATACTGCTAGCAAACATAATGATAAAAATAAGTCAGGCACACAAGCAGACCAACCGATCATCATCAAACATTAATCATTTATGTTTTTTTAGCATTACTAACTAGTCCTGTAAATTTCATAAAGATCTATCAATAACTTTTTGAGTTATTGTGCTAACGAGCAAAAAATTAAATGCAGCGACAAACACACATACGAACGAACAGATCATCACAGAAACTTGGTCATCTACTCTTCGTATCATACCTAACAACTCATGTAAATTTCATGAAAATCCGTCAATAACTTTCTGAGATAAGGCAATAAGAAAAATCGCCAGACAAACAAACAGATGAACGGATTCACACAAAAAATGAATCATCTGTTACTGTTAACATGCCTAACAATCCCTGTAAATTTCATAAATATCCGTTTTAGTGATCTTGATGAGTAACGTTTTGAGTAATCATGGTGACAGAGAAAGAGACAGACAAACACGATAAAAACATAACCACCTTGGCGTAGGTAATTTACTACCTTACAGTCAAGAGCGGAAAATACGCTTTCATTCTCTAAATCAGGCCAGAAAAATCAGAGTCTTTACTAAAAAAAAAGTAATCCTCAAAGGCACTGGCAATAAGAAGAAAAATATGCAATATCTGCTGCTGATTGCAACGTGTACCGTCGCTAGATAAATAATGGCCAGAGTTGCCAGACATGGGCTACAGTGCAATTTATCGTCTAATGACACTTCGATCTAATGGTTATCTCTGTTTTTTAATTTAATTTGAACGATAGGCTACAATTCATTTTGTGTATGTACCATGTAATGACCAAATAGTTCTTATGAATACTTAATAAAGTTTCAGTATCATTATTTTCACATGCGGACACGGTCTTTTAAAAAAACCGCGGAGAATTTTAGACGATACACCTCTATTAATTTTATACCTTCGTTAATAACTTTATTACAAAGGATGCATTGTACTGCCAATTTTAGATTAGATTAGAGAGCCGGCCCATTCCTTGAGAGCAGCCGGGACTTACGCTCCAGCCCTCTATGAGCTATTGCCGTTATGTAAAAATCCTTTAGATATTTGACGAAGAAGAAAAGAAGATATTGAACTGAATTATACCGAGCAGAACAGTCCTTCCTTCCGTTCGGTGGCCAGCAACGAAATAATTCATTACAAGCAGGTAGTAAAAAATCACCCAAAACATGGACTGTATCAATGATACAAAGTAATATTACCTGAATGTAAATTTTTTTTTTCGCTCCAATGGGAACCTCTTTCACAAAATGAAAAACTTTACTTAAAGCAATATTATTACTGCGAGGAATCACCTCTTTCTTCGCTCATTCCTAAAACCACTGTTTTCTGAAGAATATTTTACGATATGTTTCATTTCTCATGTACGCCGTCTGGGCATCATGAAATCAGAATATAAAAAATTATGATTTGCAAAGAACTCGAAAATCAGTATCCATAAGAGCGTTAAGAGTAGTTCAGTAGTTTTCTTGGATTGGGCTTCAAAAAGTGATAAAGTAAGAAGTTCATTCCATGTTAAAGGCGTTTTTTACTTCTGGCAACATCAGCTTTCTGGTTTAATATATATATATATACCCTTGCAGGCGCAGGACAGCCTGAGCAGCGCTACTACGGTCTACGAGGACTAACTCGGAGACGAAGAAGAGGAAACGAAGGACCACAACAGACTGTTCGTTAATTCTGCTTATAGCGTACGTCCTTTCTATCCCTTCNCTCCATTCCTCTACATTCTACTAACATAATGGCAATAGCTCATAGAGGATCGGGGTGTAAGTCCCGGTGTCTTTTTGGGAATGGGCCTTTTGGTTCGTCTACTGCCGCCTATCTAATCTAATGATCTAATCTAATCTCTCTGCTTCCTTAAAAAATGCATTTATCTTGATCATATTGCTGCATCAACATATTTATAACACAGGTTACTGACTGCAAAATGAAGCTAAAATACAAGATGCGTCTCTGTTGTATAAGCATAATTTGCAGACTACAATATGGAAAAATAGTGAGCATGCCAGTGGACGGTTCAGTAAAATTTTTTAAGACTGATGCCAGAAAACGTTGTATTGAGAACAGTACTAAACATAGGAAACAAATTTTACCCACCAATAAGTTCAATCTTTTTGACGGCGCAGAACTCATTTAAGTAAATAGCTTTTATTACACGAGTCATAAAATCGCCAGTTATCTTCATGATAATCAGGCTGTAGAGACAGAAAGACAAAAGTTTCATGCTGTGCACAACATATTAATAAAAAGTTTTATGAGTGTTTTGAAGAATTCAAGCATCAACTGTTTCGGACCTAGCTGCTCAACCTTTCGTATTGAAACTCGATTTATACTGCCAATTTAAGATTAGATTAGAGAGCCGGCCCATTCCTTGAGAGCACTTACGCTCCAGCCCTCTATGAGCTATTCCCATTAGCTATGTCAAAATTCTTTAGATATTTGAGGAAGAAGAGAAGAAGAAGAAGATAATGAACTGAATTATACTGAGCAGAACAGTCCTTCCGTTGGGTGGACAGCAACGAAATAATTCATTACCAGCAGGTAGTCAAAAATCACTCAAAACATGAACTGTATCTTCCTATCAATGATACAAAATTATATTACCTGAATCCAATTTCTTTCACTCCAGTGGGAACCTGTTTCACAAAACGATGAAATTTACTTACAGAAAAATTATTACTGCGAGGAAACCGCCTCTTTCATCGCTCATTCCTAGAACCACAGTTCTCTGAAAAATATTTTACGATATGCTTCGTTGCTCATGTACGCCGTCAGGGCATCGTAAAATCAGAATATAAAAAATTATGATTTGGAAAGAACACGAAAATCAGGATCCATAAGAGCGTTAAGAGTAGTTCAGTAGTTTTCTTGGATTAGGCTTCAAAAAGTGACAAAGCAAGAAGTTCATTCCTTGTTAAAGGCGTTTCTTACTTCTGGCAACATCAGCTATCTGGTTTAATTTTTTTTTTTTTTGCCTATCGGTTTTCCAGCAGAGTGTGACAGGATCGTCACAATCTCCAACCTGGCTTAGTATTTGTCTATTTGTTTTCATCAGTGCGTGACCAGAGTTATATTAAATGAAGGTATACCTACATAAACATCTAAATTCATCAATTTAATAATAATACAGAAATATATAAACAGACAAACACACTTTGATGTATATTATATTGTTTTGACTCTTAATGGTGATGGTTGCAAGTACCAGAATGTCTGAGTAGAAGTAGTAGTAGTAGTAGTAGTAGTTGTACTGGGTTCGCGCAATTTCGTTTTTTTTAGAATCAGCATTATATACCATGTTAGGTCACACTGTCTACCACACACTTGCAATTAAGAGTGCATGCTTTGTTAGGTCAGTCTCCTATCCATGCAGAAGTATGGCATTACGTATCCTGTTAGAACACACTGTTTATTGCGCAAAGACACTATAGGCGTTACATACTTCAGCTGTTACGTTACTCTCGCTATTGCACATTGATACTTATCATAGTCTTCACTTCAGACCGGCACTTCTGCAACTACCACTCATCATAGTCTTCACTTCAGACCCGCACTCCTGCAACTGCCACTCATCATAGTCTTCACTTCAGACCGACACTCCCGCAACTGCAACTCCTGAACATCACGTCTACAATAAAACTTAAATGACAACACACACAAAAAAAAAAACATATATGGATGCTGTCCATATTTGTGTCAGCGGGCACCGAAGATAATGAACAAAAAAAGGCGAATTTGTTTCCTGAGCGAACTCCTGGTGTTTGCTTACTGCAGCGGAGAAGGAGTTATGTGCATGAGGAACACCCAGCTGCCAATGCAGGAAATATACATGTATGGTAACCATTTCTTTGTCTCTCATAAATTCATACGTAGCTGCAGTTTATTTCTTAACTTTCCGAGTTTCAGGTTCTAATAACTGAATGAAGTTCAATTTCTAAACTGACTGATTTCAGAGTATTGCGTTCATATGTTAAAATTGAGAAATTTTGAGAGTGCGAATATTCACTTTCTGATTTAATGATGTTATAAAATCGACTGACGAATGTTTGATCATTATTTTTTTTTAAGTTCTGAACTTTAAACGCAGTGAGCGAAGCCGAGAGGCCAAAAGCGCTTTGACGACGGTGTGTAATGTTCAGTAGCTGCACTTTGACTAGATGAGGTAAAGGTAAAGTCAACTTTGACTGTACCCGGCACTGGAAAACCCCCGAACACTGGTTTTTACTGCAGATATAGGCCAACTGGCAAGTACAACTGCAGCCGACCACGAGTCGCTAAGAACTATGGCACCGAAACAGAAGGTTCAACGACCCGAGCTCCCCCTACCACCCTTAAATTCCTGGTCCGGCAGGTGCCCCCACACAGCTCCCCATACCAAGCAATTGGCGACCCAGCAGGCAGGATGCCCCAGAGATCGCCCGGCAGGCTCGTTCGTGGCACCTCTAGCACAGAAGTCAGACACGCATGGCACGCTGTTGTTGTGGGTAGAGTTAGTTGGCAAAGGACGGATCAACAAGCCCATTCCCAATGAGGAGCCAAAACCCAAGCTCTATCCCTCTCCGAGGTATTGCCACTATGCCCAAACCAAAATAATATTTCACGGATTTTTGAAGAGAGACTGTAGTCGACTTGCAGGAACTTGTTTGAGATTCAGACTCCTCATGCAGCTGGGGCTCAGTTCGGTACGCAGGTTAACTCGGTGATATAGGGTTCTTTGTGGGTAGAAATTTAGTTTAGCGACCTTATATTTAATACGTGCACGACGAAATACAGTTAGTAACTACTAGTAGAGGAAGGGCTGATACCCCTCTACTCTTGTTTTGGAACAAGTTAAAGAAACATCACTGTCTGAGTGGAATTATTATTATCATTACCTTGCAAATGTAACCACTATTGCCACAATAATAACAGTGATTCAGCAGTCAGTCACAACGACAGATTGGATAAACGAATTCCTCATATTTTCAGTTATATCATATTGCGAGCATGTAGTTTTGTTCATTCAAGTCCGTCTGAGCTGAAACTCACAAAAAAATGTCATGACTTAGCGAGGACCATTAGATAGCTACCTACATCTTTAATTTTGTGCCCGACACATGGGTGCCTTAGTTTTGCATGATGTCAATCGAGAGATGAAAGGGAACTGAAACTTTAGGGAAATCCACGGTTAGAGTTTCAGTTTTATTTTAAGTGAATTAGGATCCTGTAACACCATTTTATTGAGGTCATAAAAATCTGTGAACAATAGGGGTTGGAGTAGTTGCTTTTAAACATGACTGCACAATTCCTACAGTCCACTATCGCTTCGAAACCGTTGTTGACGGTGCACCCACTTGTAACATTTTTAATTAAGAAACATCTTCCAGTTATGTCATGGACCGTATACTAGCGTACGTAACTCTCGACTTTGCGTGTCTCGACTTGTACGGCTCTCTACTTTTACGAACGTAATTTTGTCGACCTATCTCAAATCTTACGAAATGTGTTCACTATTCTCCAATAATAAGATTTATCCTTCCGTCGAGTATTCTAAACGTTTTCGAAAAAAATGCGTTATTCAGCATTGTTTATTGTATAACACGATTAACACCAACTTCTTCAGTAATTAACGAGAATGTTATCAATTGCTTTTGTATATATTTCCTTTATACTGTTGTAGAACAAATAAATAGTTCTTCAGACTAATTTAACATAGTCCATGCTGGAAACACAATTTTCTTTGTAAGCAAAGTGTGACCTTATCTCGACTTTTACAAACTTATCTCGAGTATTACAATTTCATATGGTCCGGATCTCTCGTAAAAGTCGAGAGTTACATGCATTATGATCACACAACATCTAGTGTTAAGGCCAAAATTCCTCACCCTTCCGACTGAAATACAGCGCAGTCTCTAGCGGAAACCGCAGCCGAACCTTAGCATTCCCACTGCCCTGTATCGGGTGTTTCCAGCCGTACGCAGTGGTCAGCCACTCAGGAGGGTAGCAGTACAGTAAAGGACTCTAGAGGACAGGGAATACAGGTTTGTTTATCATAAATATACAGTATATATATATATATAATCTGTCCATTTTATCAAGACAGTTCCGGCGTGGGCAAATTTTTCTCAGACAGCGTTGCCAATTCCATGGGCATTTCTGAGAGGTAGTGGGCGGGGTTAAGATATGGGCCGAACAAACCTCAGAAATGCCCATAGAATTGGCAACGCTGTAGAGGAATCTGACCACGCCCACACTGCCTTGATAAAATGGACAGAGTATAGATGGGGGCCTGTGAGTAGCAGCCATCGACGTCTGCCAGCAGTAGCCATGAATGCGGGCTCGCGATCACAATCGCTGCCAGCCAGCAGAGTACTGTCTGCCAGGAGTAGCCACCTTTGTCTGCCAGCAACAGCCACCTGTATCTCCCAGCAGCAGCAGCCATCTGTGGCTGCCAGCACCAGTCCTCTTGGTGTGCCAATAAAGTCCGTTACTGTTCTGGTCTTCAGGACCTCCGCAAATTCTTCTCAAACAGTTTCCACCTCAGGAATTTTAATTGTGGCTCTCCCGCCGCTGAGCTGCAGGCAAATTCTCTCGTGTGGTATTTCCCCGAAATCAGCAAGCGTTCTATTGGGCCAAGTTATAACCTCTTCCATACACCGACGCTCTGGGGAGGGTCGGGGAGGCACGGCAGAGCCAGTTGCTATACAACGCCCTGGACGACATTCGTTCGTCGTACCCCGGATATGACGCTCTCATTTGCAGCTTCGTGTGCTTCTTATCGTATGGTGAATTCAGAGTAAACTGTTTTATCTTCCGTTACAACAGACTTGCTGCTAAAAGTGGAGCTGAAGGTAACCTCACCGCGTGTCCCCTACTGGGAAACCCACTCGTACTCGTTTGTGCTTCAGATATAGGCCTACTGGTCCCAGAGGAGTGTACGGCTGCAGTCGACCCTAGTTCGTCAAGAGATATGGCGCCATCGACTGAAAGCTTTTTTTATCGTTCTGTGCTCCCCGACTCTCCCCATCTATGGCTAAGGTCAGTATCCCTGCAACAATTTTTCAAACATCAAATGCTGACTCAGCACCTAAAGCGACGCAAGGCGTCGCCTGCTTGGGAGGTGTTGGATCTTGCAACCTTCAGTACCATGAGATGAGCATTCTAGCTAGCGGCTGTAAATGATTTAGCTATACAAATTGCATTACATACCGTGCATTATACATACCTATACATAAACCACACGATATTCAACCGCCCACCCAAATTTGTAAGTGGGGCTTATAGCTAATTGATTCCAATTAATAGAATGACCTCAATCATGAGTAAGTTGCTCTCGGTAACGACCTCGTTTTATTAGCGAGAGACACACGTTTGCAGCTACATATCCACTGTAGACAACGATAATACGATAACTGAAACATAAGACACTAGAATTATCGAAAATTCATTAAAATAAATTCTAAAATTACCATTAACCATTGCTCATGTATGCATGCTTCTTTCCAACAGATACATTCCTTGCGTCTCCAAGAACGTTTTTTTTGCTTCAGCTCGCAATAGTGACCTATGAAGATTTTATCGAAATTTAATCAATTTGCCATCAGCCTCACTTTGGAAGAGTGGACGGACAATCAAGTACCGTGTTGTCAACGACATATACGATTATGTACCAATTATAGACTCGATTGAAGGTTGTTTTCTACGAGTTATAATTCAAATGAAGTAATCGTATAGACTGCGGTACTTGCGTGCCTTACTAAAAGAATAATTGCCTCCACGCGGAGGGACCTGTGCTGCAGCTGAAGAGGATCTAATACTAAGAATAACCTTCGTGTGTTTATAAATAAATATATATATATATATATTTATATGTTTGGTGTCACGCTCTTAACGAAATAGATAGGCGGAAATTAGCCCAGGTTGGAGGC
>LQNS02277098.1:1705084-1717091 GCA_001587735.2 Parhyale hawaiensis | reverse complement strand
TATTTGAGGTGGGAAGACGGTATCAACGGTATCTTGGCTACGTAGCGGGCACATTGTATATAAGCTGCTATTTTGTTTAAGTTTGTTGGAGTATTTTTCTGAAGATGTTACTTCTGCCTGTCTATTTAGAAGACCTAAGGATGCCAGCACGATAAAGGATCAATGAAGAACAGAAGAAAAATAAGAAGAAAATAAGAGAAGAGGAGATTCCGCACCGGCCTAGAGGCATTAAGCAAACGTATAGGTTATTGCGTGAATTCTTCACGCACGGGTCCACTAGTAGCTAAATAACAATTCTGGCTCAAGCAATGGGCCCCAATTAATGCTCAGATCGATTTTTCGATTAGGCCGAAGTAGTAAATCTAGGACGAAGTAGTAAATCTAGGACGAAGTAGTAAATCTAGGACGAAGTAATAAATCTAGAACGAAGTAGTAAATCTAGGACGAAGTAATAAATCTAGGACGAAGTAGTAAATCTAGGACGAAGTAGTAAATCTAGGACGAAGTAGTAAATCTAGGACGAAGTAGTAAATCTAGGACGAAGTAGTAAATCTAGGACGAAGTAGTAAATCTAGGAAGAAGTAGTAAATCTAGGACGAAGTAATAAATCTAGGACGAAGTGGTGAATCTAGGACGAAGTATTATATCTTAGGCTAAAGGTTGGTTCACAAGATGATTGAGTGATCGAATATATGTAGCTAATTATCTCACTTCTTGTGGAGCCCTCGTGAACACAGCTGTGCACTTACCTAAAAATGTAAAAAAAATGTTGTCCGCCAATTCAGTTCGCATAATAAGTGTCACTTAAGGCGTGTTGACAGCAGCAACTTTTGCTACTCTTAAGCGTTTCAGTCGTTCAGTGAAAATGTTGGTGACAGGCTAGTTGAGTTTCATACTTGACTGGGCGTGTGAACGGTGCATTGCTACTGCGTGGAATGTTCTCCACGCAGCATATTTTCAGATTAACCATAGATTCGCAGCACAATGGTTGCAATTACGAGTGCAACTGTAACAGCTACCTACGTTTTTACGTAACGATGTCATTTATGTCACATTTCATAAGAAAAAACAGTTTAGTTGCAATCTGTCGTCGATAGGAGGCGTAACTGCTGTGTGTGACAATTGGATACGGTAGTAGGATAAGTTTGGCTTATTTATGTTCTGCATACACTCCAATACAGCGCCAGGAACAAAAGGATCAGCTTTAAATCAACAATAAATCTCCAATTGCCAGTATAACCTGTCTCTAGATATATTGCTGCTTTTGTTTACAAAACAATGAAACTTTAGGCTAAGTTCACGTTATACAACACTTAAACTGAGTGACTTTGAAATTAGGTTTTAGCAGAACAATAAAAGCTTGCATATTTAAAAATTTCTTTTGCATATAACATTGTATTTAGTTTGTGTAGCCTGTCTTGATGTTCAATTTTGTTTTTTACATTGTAGTATGAAAATGACTCATACTTGCCCACTGTAAAATATTTACCTACGATTAAAACCGTAACGCTATGGCTGAAGCATGATACGTGTTTTACTGTTAAATTGCAAGGTGTTTGGAACATTTTCGCTGCTTTTTCCTTATTTTAGACAAATGAAACGCTTATATATATGTATATATACATATTGAAGCAACGCTAATTTATGACAAAATTACGTCTCCAAATCTACGAATTCGGGCATTTGATGAAACGAAGCTCTCCCAAAGTTCGCGTCAATGGCTTCAAAAATACAACCTGCAGCTCTCTGCCGTCACTTTCTCTACCTCTGGCTGTTGTCAGAGCAGAGTAGCGGCGTCGTTTGTTGGTCGACGGGCCGTGACGACAACGAAAGTTGCTAGTGTGACTCAGCCTTAACAAGTCTTAGATATCTCTTCAAGTTTGGGGAAGAATAAGGATTTAAAGCGCTTTGTGCGGTCGTGCTATTCTAACATAAACAACAATGTATTCGGACTATGCGAATGTGGGAAAACTCCTCGTTCTGAAGAAAATAACCAACTCAGGCCGCCGTGCTATCGGTTCCTAGGCGGGTGCGGGCCTGTGACGAGTGGTGCAGGACCCTTTAACGGGGAAAAGTATAACCCGGCATCGCAGTAATTTCCTCTTCAGTCTCTTCTCAGAACTCCTCAGCGACGCACCACCTCTACCTGCAGTCCGCCCTATGACGTCACTGAGTTTCATCCCCAGCAAGTCGGTCTCAACCCGCCAGTGCAACTGCCCGCGGATGTTAGAGGGTTCGTCTGAGGCCAGGGGGTGATCATCCCTTCGTGCATCGCCACTGCTATCAAAATGTCAAGCTAAACGCCTTCCGTCGACCGACGGGCCTGGATCGGAGGCACCGGCTTCCCAAGCAACAGAGGACTGCATGTCACGTAAGTTACAGGGCCCAGTAGGCGTCTTGGGAACATGTTACCGTGGTGGCCTCCAATGTTAGCCTGAGACCTAATTCAATTTAATTTACTATCGGGCATCACTTTATGAACTATAATTATTTAATTATGCCCGTTAAATTATCATTAATTTTCAATTCTTGCTTAGTCAACCTATTGTCAATTTACGGTATCAGGCACCTATATCGCGTTGACTCCTAACATATAACTTATTTTAAAACTTAGCATAGCTTAGGACACTCTTCTGGACTAAATCCAGTTCAGGATTAATTTCCTAAACCTAATCTAATCCAGTCTGAGATTACCATCGCGAACTCTTAGTAACGTATTGAACTTAACCTAGTTCAAGATTACCATCTTAAATCCTCTCATTAACGTATTAAACCTAATCCAAATGGAGATTACCTTTTCGAACTCTATAAACGCGGTAACCCAACTTTAGTTGAAATTTACATCTCAAAGTCCATTCTGGCTACGTCTCGAACTTAATCGGGTTGGGGATTAACATGTTACTCAAGATTATAATCGTCTTAACCTTTATCCCATTCGAAATTAAGTCAACTCAATATTGTTGATTTAGATGAAATCCAATTCAGGCATGTAATTAGTCTAGCGTACTTAGATCAAGGTTAAGTGCCATTCATGATTTCGTTTGGTGAAACTTTCAAGCTTTGTAAGCATAAAAGCGTTCAGTTTCAATAATTTCAAATCCCATGCAGTTAGGGTAACATAATAGTTGGGCTGTGCATTCCGCGGTGGTTGTGACTCCGTTTAGAGGAAGTCTGCGTCTCTGATCGCACATCTGATTTGGAAAAACTGCATTAGTGCATTTCCGCGGACCTTCATTTCGTTGCGTAGTGCATCAATAACGGGGGATTAAATCAGGTTAGTACACACTGTGCTGCAGATCCTATTCGCTTAATACTAATTTTTTGCCAAACTGGTGAGGGCTCCAGCGGTCTGGTCTCGGCTGCCTTAGCAGTTTAACTTGGCAGATCTTGTAGGAATATCGTTGGCCGCCGACGGTAGAAGTTTCTTTCCAATTACTTGTCATGGACAATTGGTTCCGTATTGAGAGATCTTTGTGATTATTGTAGTAGTACGTTAAGCCAATTTCGATCTAATTCCTGATTAACTGCGTTTGCCATCTCATGCCTAATTAACGGCGTTTTCCATCTAATTCTTAATTAACGGCGTTCGCCATTTACACCACACGTTGACCTAGAAGTTAGTCATGCGTTTTCTATTCTCATCAATATAGCCTAACGATTTTTTAATAACTTTTTCTGGCAGAAATTCATAGTTGTGGTGCAGGGTGGGACGTCCCAAGGGCTACGGCGGGTCCTGTCATCCAACGGGACTTGGAGCTGCGGCCCGTGGCCGCGCTGAGCTTAGGACGGGTTTGAGTCGACTTAGCCGGCACCTACTCGCCTGCTAAGGTTTTAATAAATGAATTAAGCTGTTCGATTCGTTTGCCTGTCCAGTGACCATGATAACTTTTCTGACACGTTCATCTATCATCTGAGCTAACTTTACTAGCACCGCAGCTGATGGAAGGATGAACATGTACGGTTAAATATTTTCACTGCATTACTACTTGCACCGATATTTCTCTCTGAGTCAAATATCCTGTCTATGCGGCATGCGGAACTCCCTCACGGGAGCCCCGCCCGTCAGTCAACCGAGGTCTAAAATTTCGCCCGCAGGTCGTTATGCAGAATTCAGGCAAACCAAATGCACCGCAGAATTTCATCTGCAGCTCGCGGGCGTTGAATTTATATACAGAGTTTGAACAAAGAGTAATTCAATACGCGGTAGGAATGCCACGTAGTGGCAGTGTTTGTGTTTAGAATTTAATATACCTGGAGCGTGCGCTCCAACAAAGGGCTCCATTTGTGGAGCAAATACTGCCAGCGGTGGAGCTCCTCAATGACGAATGTTCGCAGCGCCGCAATTAGAGCAGGGGCTCAGCGCCCCCGTACCGGGCCTGTGCAGCCCCAACACTGGCATCTCTCTGTTCTACCATTAATGATGATCTCGTGGGCTTTTGAAATAGACCGCGACATCGTAAATATTGCTGCAGAATGCCGGGTCTTGTAGGAATGTTTCGGTGCTGTAGCCGGATGTGTTTGTTACTTCATTGCGGTAAATATTAGGGATCTCGGTGCTGTAGAAAGAAGCAGTCTGTCGGCATACAGTAAAGTGTAAAAACTTGAAATATAAAAATTGTTAACGTCTGGCATTTTGTTGTTATTGGAAGCTTCGCACTGAAGATGTCTAACGTGATAATACACCGAGTGCCTGTATTTGCGCAACGCGGGACTCGGTGGTGCTGAGAGGGGTCCCGGACTTTGGAGAGCAGGACTAAACAAACATGTCTTGCTGACGTCACACCACAGAGGCTGACTCCGTACTGCGCTGGAAGCTTCTGGGCTCTGGAGCGCAGGCCCACACGAGCATAACGTCCTGCTGACGTCACACAACACACTGAGTCAGCAACTAACGCCAGTAAACTTTTCTTCATGGCAGCTCGTAAACGCTGACAGTCTATTACCGCTCCGCATTGCTTCTTTTGATGGTTCTGTTTACTTTCGCACAAGCTCTCAATCTGAGCAGCGGCTGCATGTAGTACAGCACTCACTGGATGGCTGGCCATCAGGTCCGCCTAACGCAATACATACAATCACATGTACAATGTTGCACTTGCTCTTTTTTTCGCATGCGTTAGTATATTTATTTCCAAAAATTTATAGAAAAAGTTGGAAAATGGCGCAGCCAGCGCATTTAGTGGAAGTTAGGGCACGTTCGATCGGGCCATTAGAGTCAATCTAAGCCAAGCCCACTAGACTTGACTAGGTCGGGGACTGTCGACAGGAACTTTGAATCGTGTTGTACATGTTAGAAGCAATCTGATTTTGTTGAGAGGACTGAAATGTCCATTTTACCGAACGATATTGAGTTTCTAGAAGTCTTGAGGGTAACCCATTGAAGGTCAATGCCTGAAGCTCAATTCAGCAGGTCGAAGCCAGGCCACCTGGATAGAATTTTGAACAAGTTAAGCCTCGATGACTTAATTTTGGCGCCCAGTCGAATATGCCCATAGTCATTTGAACGAATATTCTTGCAGTAGATTGTCCGAACACTTCGCTGTGTTGCTTAAACATCAGAAAACTGCGCAAACTTTTGAGTTTGAAGTCACTGAAGATTTAAAGAACTATAGAAAGTCGCCGGTGCTGCATGCTGAAGCCAACTGACATGACTTCTTCAATATGAGGAAGCTTATTAATAGCCACACGTTTGTGCTTCCAAGAATTCAACGATATACATCTTCACTATTTACTGAAAGAGTGCATTAAACAGACTAACCTGTCAATCGGGTTTAATACCATGACACTTTGCCAATTGGAATTGTGCCTTCCTACTACAACTTTAACTGTATGGAATATCCAGGTAGCCAAGAAAGTTTATACTGATTTATACTGAATGGTCTAATTATAATAGAAATATCAACTAGCTTACTGGATTACAGGTGACTTGTTGCTCACATCACGCAAGAAATACTTAAGCAGAAGTAGGCCCTAGTTAGCCTTCATATATCAACTTTTGAGAATTAGTGAGGGAGGAGGCTCACCTCAAACCTCATTTCCGGAGAGCAATGAAAGAAAATTACTGCATCATATCATATGTGCTGCAGACACACAAATCCTAAATGGATATCTAGCATCCATACAAAAGCTAATGGCAAATATGCCTATTCCAATTTTCGAAGAGGCAGTTCCCGACCGAACAATTACATGCGTTAAAATCGATTGAAAACTGTGGAAATGCGAACAGTCCATAGATTTATCCAACAATCGTATCTGAGCGACTGAAAACCGCTGCTCAGATGAACGCACAAATGGCCGCGAAAACCTCCCCGTTTGTAAGTTCGGTCAGTTCCCAGGCCTTGCAGCAGCACAGCTTGATAGCCGAACACAGGCAACACCTAAAATTTTACTATCAGCACGCAATACGATACAATACATGAATAAAAACTCATTTCCTATTACTAAATAACTTATAATATAGTTGTCAAGTACTGAAAATCAATATAACCGTAAATAATTTAAATATAATTCTCTATGAAGAAACAGATGCAATCGCCATCCTGTGTTGTTGCTGCTAGCGGCAACGAAAGTCCCGCAAGGAGCATCGTTGCTAGGAACGACAAAATCGGCGCTGGAACCGACACCGCATCGTCGATAGCAGCAATTCCGTCGTCCATAGACTCTTAGCGGCGACGAAAGTTGTTAGTGGGCAGACCCCCCTAAGAAAATGCGGATGCCTTTTGTAAAATGTATATGTATTTTTAGTATACACATGCATTTCACGTAGTCCATGCATAAAATTAGAGTAACTTCAATACAAAACATCAAATTTATTTAAGTTTTTTCCTTACCTGGTCTTGGCTTGCATAAATATAGGTTTGAGTTTCATGGTTTCCCTAATGTAGGTCTAAATGAATAAACTACATTTAATTTAAAACATTGGTTCAGTGATGATTGATTATTAACTCTCAAAGTACATGTTATGTATCAATAATAATTCTCAAATATATAGCAACTCCTGAATTTGAAGAATGTTATAAATTTTTAACTGTAAATGATATAACCTAGTTTAGAATAACAAATCAAATAAAATGTTAATTACCCTTGATAATAGTTATGCATTTCAAGTTTTCGAAGTTAAATTTCCTCTTATTAGCTACCTGCTAAAATATTCATATGCTGAGAAAACCTTCTCTCCACATCACACTATGCTAAAGGTGCGTACAGAAGACTCTCCATATATGATGGGCTAAGTTGTGCTATGATTTCATTTCCATTTCCTTGTGGAAGATTGCCTGTTAGGGCAGGTGCACACTAACGCAATAGCTGCCCGGTCACTTCGCTTTTTATTTTGGCGTTCACGTTGCCGTGACTGCAACTTGCGGCGATTGCATGTCACGTTAAAACTATAAGTCAATTCAATATTAAACTAATTTAAAAATACAATACATTCAGAGAGTGTTCATTGGTGCTTGCCATAGACAGCAAACTGCTAGAAACAACTCTTATTTTTTTATATTCATCTTAGTGGTATAGAGCCTCGTGCAAGCCAAAGCCTTGTTCGCGCCTACGTAATCGGTTGTGGAACTGTGTGGAGGGGAAACTTTTGCTTCAGTGTGCATCCGCCATAAGTATTGAAGTTAGGTCTTTGATAATGCTATATCCTTCATTTTTTGATAATACAGAGATAAGCTAGTTATAAAACGTTTTAAATCATGATGCTTTTCATCTGGTTACATAGAATTTTATCATTTTGAATGTAATATGAATATACGTTATTTACATCTAGAGAAGAACACGTTTAAAGAGCTATTTTCTTGTCTCATATTAATTTATGCATATGCATTTTGAAAAACGCAAGTGCGTTTTCAATATGCTTTTGTATTTTGTCAAATGCATATGCGTTTTCAATATGCACATGCATTTTTTGAACGCATGTGCAGGATATTCAAAATCACAACCCTAGTAATCATTTAAAATAAAGGCTTCAGAAAATAACGCATGCGTTACATACTTTAGTAGTGAATAAATAACAGGGTATAACTAGATTGCCATTTCCTCTGAAATGGTTGAACGGGAAGAACAAAATTAGCCTAGGCACATGCATGCTGCTGAATCGCTCCTCAGAAAACTTCTTCCCTCAGTCTGCCAAACCATTAGCTGGCGAAATGCCACTCCAGGCAATATTTGCAGCTGGTCTGCATTGGCCGTAATTAATTATCAGTACTTGTCACTGATTTTAAATAATCATAAGTTAGCAAAAGTTCCCGTAACCTCTGAAGCAGTCATATAACAATAACATTATCAGAAAGCCCAGTACTGACCTAACAGTTCGTTGTCGAACACTACCACTGCGTTGCTAGGGTAACAAAATTGCCCTCAATTGGAAGTCCAAAGCAGTTCAGGAAGTTCCGAAAAACTCCGGCTGCTGGTTGAGATCTCCCTAAGCTCAGCAGCTCAACAACATAAATCTTTAAAATATCTTCCAAGTTGGTTTTTTCCTCTCCCTAAACGGCCCCCGAGAGCCACATAATGCGAGCGTAATGCCGGTATTTGCCTCATTTAATTAAACGGAACTAAATAATCTCCGGCAAATCTTTATTGCCAAACTGTGTAGAGAGTTCAAGTGCTTTTTTAGGACTCTGGAGTTTTTTTTAGAGCTTTGGAGATTATGGAGAGCTTTGGAGTTGTTCTGGAGCTCTTTTGAGATTCTGGAAGGCTTTCATCGCCGGAGAGCTCGAGCTCAGTTTATGTGGAAGGTCTGGAGCTGCTGCAGTTCTGCTTGAGGAGACTCCCATGCCTGACTGGGGATGTAGTGCAACTGAAAACTGAAGTGTAGGATGTTATGCTGGCCAGACCCTGGCTTGGTGCAGCCCGGCGAAGGCCACATCAGGCCCCGGCTGCCGCAATCAGCCAATCAAATTAGCACAAGAGTCGGATGACGGCCACATTTGCTGCCCGCATGTCGCTCTGACGAGGCCGCTGTCGAGATTAGCCGATTTGCATAACGAATTATTCGACGGATTCTCGTGATTGCAGGAAAATCTTCTCAAAGCGGCTTCACAGAACATTATTTCGCCCATTGGTCGTACTTCTCGGCACCCGAATGTTTCGTTGTGCCCTTATGTACAACAGTGTGACGTACCTAATACACTAGTGGGCTAGTATAACTATACTGTATGATGTTCACGCTGGTGGAGATCCGCTGATTTTTCCCTACAGGCATCTTTCATGGTACATAGTGAAAAAGCAGCAACCAGCGTGGCAACACACCCGTTAGCAGGATCTCGACTCATGCGGAAGTTACCCTGCTTATCTAGGTAATACTTAACTGAATGGCAGCCGCGGACACACGTATTGAACCCCGCGGTCAGGTTCCGTTAACGAAACAGCAGAAGATCTTATGAAGTTGACAGGTGGTAAACAAAAGCCGAAAACACACAGTAACTCGACAACTTTATTCAAGAACATTAGCGGTAAGGAAATGAACATCTGTAACAGATTGATTGATATTAGCCCTGATTATGCAAAGCATGTTGGAACGGGCACCATGCCAATAGGCTAGGAACTTCAGCAAAGTCCATCAGAATATTGGCAACTAGCGAGACGAATCGCTGAGCTCTACGGTGAATTGACTGCGTGAGGCGATCCGCAGGGTGGTAGCGAGAAAAGATTGGCACCAGACGAAGAAATTGCTGTAAGGGAAGTAAAATTCTGCAAACTGCAATGTTGGGGCAGATAGGTGAGGACTAGATACATTAGGCGTTGGTTCAAGCCTCCCTTAAACACAAAGCGGTATTTCAGAAGAGGACGGGACACTTCGTACGCGGATAGAAACATCGAACCCTTTGTACGAACGGTGTCCCCATTATATTCAGAAGTTCAAGTCTCGATCCGTTGCCATTACAAAGGTGATGTCACAGAGGAAGAAAAACGGGACATATAGTATCACGATAGACACGAGGAACCCTTGCACGAGGGTGCTCCCAGCTTCCAACGCAGCATTAATGCCCATGGGCACTACAAGTCGGGAAAGAAGAGGAAGAACAGAAGGAAGCAAATTCAGTAAGAGTATGAGATGGGAAGGAAGTCAAGTCGGCACGAATGACAGACGTCCCGAAGGCTCGGCTAAGGTAACCTACAGGGTCTCCCTGGGGGCGCTGCTCCCCATAGCATAGGGCGAACCTAAACAAATCCAACCCTAGGGCCTAATGCCCATCCTATACCCCCTGAGGGGACGGTGTGCCCACACTGGATCAAGAGGCTAAAGTGCAAGAAGTTTGCAAAGAAGAGGAAGAACAGCTAGAACAAAGCATCATTAGCGGGAGTACTAAATTGACAGAAGCAAAGTTGGCACGAAGACAGATGTCCCGAAGGCCAAACTCAGGCTAATGTAATCTATGAGGTCCCGTGGGGGAAATTTTCTGGAGATAATGAAAAATTGTAATTACGTTGGACGATTAGCTGAAGAGTGATAGCATAACGGACGATAATAAACAAACAAAAAAACTATTCAAGCACTGCGGAACATAAGTAAATGCAATATTGGCATCATAGAGCCCTGTAGGTTTACAACTTGAAATTCAGCGTAGAGGTAACTAAGTTTAATGGGCCTATAAAAGAAACGTTTTAGTACGTGCAGGAAAGAAAATAGTATAAAGTGCAGCCAACAGATCAAATGGCACGATCATAGTATCTATTTCATCGCCAAGGGTGCAAAGAAATGAAATTTACGTCCGATAATTATCACCCATTTAAAGAAGTGACAGAAGTATTCATGTTTTCGCTCTGTATGTGCCTATATGTAGCTACTGTATTTGTATAGTTTCCACCCAAAAACTACCAGAAGGACTAGAGCTACCAGCACAATCTCACGCAGTCAGTCAAGTATAATGACCTAGATGTGAAAATCATAAAAGTGTTGGCTCGGTACTTGCACTTCGATCGAGGCGTTCTAGTTGAAAGCTGGATTTGATACAGGAGAGTCATGATAGCGGTGAATGAGAAGTATTGAGCCTCCATACAATGTTATTCAAAATCTAAACGTTTACAAGTCAGTAATGACACTTGAACATTCTACCAAAATACAATATAAAAAAGATACGGAAACATTAGATTCTTCAATAGTTTTCAGCCTCCGTGTCCACAACTAAGGTGATTTAACAGAAGAAGACATAAGGGACATATCACTTGTCGACAGAAAAGGAGAAGCCATGGGCGAAAGTATTTCCCCACAGGCTTATTATTATTATTATAATGAGTTTTCCCGCCGTAATTAGATACGAAGACTTTGTAAAACAGTGATCCAATTTTGTATAATATAGTTTAGAAGTTGAGTCGAGCTCAGATAAACTCTTTTAGTACAATCTCGGCCAGGTGCACCATGTCTGGCAGGAAATAAGGCGAGAGCATTTTTAACCCTACACGGCTCGGCCGACAGTAATCGCTCAGCCGTGCGGCATAGGGAAAGAGACGAAGAACGGAGAGAGAAGAAGACAGAAGAAAGTGAAGACTCGTGCGGGGGGTTCCTTCGGTGGACCCCCCCCCCCCACACACACAGGAGCAGGAAGGAGAACCATGGGATGGGTCGCTTACCAACATTCGGAAGCCCACCTCGCGGAATAGAAAGGGAAATATTGAGGACCTACCTAACTCTACAAAACTAACCTTCTCAGCAGGAACTGCAGCCGGATGCTATATCCCCTGCAGAGAAGGCACTCGGGACCTTTGGGTGCGTGATGCCCAAACATATTGTGGTAGGGAAAGGGTCTGCCAGATATGCCCCTGACGAGCCCCACAGGCTTAATGCGCATTAGAACATCAAGTCGGGAAAGAAGAGGAAAAACAGCAGAACGTGTTATCGGTAGGAGTATGAAATCGAAAGGAAGAAAAGTGGGCAAGAAAGACAGACGTCCCGAACGCCAAGCTAATGGCTAAGATAACTTCCCCAATCACCCTGGGGCGCTGCTCCCCCAAAAAAAAATATAGGATATGGGCGATCATAACTAACCTAACCCCATGGCCAATCCCA